>VYXF01010303.1:148803-173232 GCA_013397295.1 Polioptila caerulea | reverse complement strand
GAGGAGAGGAGAGGAGAGGAGAGGAGAGGAGAGGAGAGGAGGATGCTCACATGTGCTAACAGCAGGAACGTTTACTCTCAAATGAGCAGTTCTATTGGTAGTATCTTCATTGCTTGCAAGAACAGATTCACTGTTTCTTTGGGCTGGCTGCCATGTGAATATATCCAGCTACACACTTCTGCTAAACTGGTCAACTCTTCACAACCCTTTGTCCAAGAGAAAAAAAACACCAATAAGGTGAGTAGGGTTCTGCATGTTGAAAGAACCTGCACTGAAATACAGTCACTTGAGATAAGCCACTGCTCTGTTTTGCCTTGTTTTTATTCATTAGAGTGCCAATACAATAATTCGGTGGAGTACTAGACTGGAAGACTTAAATCTTTATAGCATTTTATGTTTTTTTATGAACTTCCCAACCTGACACCTTGAAGGAATTTTGCAGTAATCTGCCATGGTTCATGCTGGATAAAGAAATTGTTTCCATACACTGGGTTAGTTCTACATCTGAATGTCACTAAAGGATAGTCATTCACATAGCTGTGCCTATGATAACCTGCACTGCCATTTTTGACAACAGTTCATTGATGTAAGGACATGATAAAACAAATTCCCCAGTCACAAAACCATCCCAATTTTTTCTGCATCCTAATGCAGTTGTAGTCAAACTCAAGAGCAGCAAACATAAAAGTTCTAGGGATTTGATTTATTCACATGACCACCCAAGTAGGCCTGTTCCGCAGCATGCTTGCATGTAACAGTCTTAGCAATGACTGGTGTACTGCCTGTTACACCCTTTTTTCACAGTTTCCAGCCTAGGGCCTCAGGTGTGGGTGTATTGGATTGTAATGATTAAGCCTTTAATTATGTTGTTTCATAGTCAGATTTCTCTGCTTTCAGGAAGATCAGAAGAGGTAACTTTCTCAAACTGAGATGGTTTCTCAGTTGGATTTCTCACTGGTCATTGTAGCAATTTCTTGTTCAGAATAATTAAAAATTTTTACTAATAGGTCTAGCAATAGAGACAAGTAATATAACTGGTAAATATTTTCAAATATTATTCAATCAAAAAACCCCTGAAATGTTAAGAGCTAAATTAAATTCTGTGAAGATGTTTCAAACTGTTCTCTTAATTATAACATCACTGTCCAGTTGAATTGTGTGTCCATGAGGCCTTTACCTTCATGCTCTGTAGGCTAGTGTAAATCATAGCTTTATCCAATTCAGGACTGGCAGATAGATGAAATAATATTTTATCCTTAGAATGATATAAGTTAAGAAAATCGGAAAACTAAAGCAGGCTATCAATCCCACATTACTAACAATTGTTCACAAAGCCTTCCAGAGGACTTTGCTGGGTTGGTCAAAATGTGAGATCACTGCAAAGGTGGTAGGAAGTCCAACGTGGTCCTTCTGGCATACAGTCTTTCCAAGCATGAGGAGTCTCACACTTCAGTGTTATGCAACAGGGTCAAACTCTTTTGTTACAGGAGGGTTAAATATTGTGCCTCTTGGGTGCTGGTCGGAGCATTTCTGGAGATAAAGGCCTTCTGATTCCAGTGCTCAACCACTCTCTGGTGAAAAAATTTTCCTGATATCTAATCCAAACTTTCCCTGACTGAGCTTCATGCTGCTTCCTCAAGTCCTGTCACTGGTCAAAAGAGTGAAGATTTTTGTGAGTCAGTTTTCCCTTCACAGCTTCTTGGCCATGGATCATATATCCATGTAGGAAACATGGTAGTCCTAGAGATTTGTTGGTGGTTATTCATGAGAAAACAGACTGGACATTATAATTGTGGAGAATCCTCAACAGTAAAAGTCATTGATAATCATGAAAGAAAGACAGCACAAGGTGAATATATCTCCTGAATAGTCAATCTGGAAGAAACATTTTGAAGAAAAGGATAGAGAAAAGTTGTTTCACATCACCCTGCAGAGGAGGTCTTGGAGATCCTGTAGAAGGAAAGGAGACCCTACAAGTAGGGCCAGAAGGACAAACCAGGGGCTATAGGCCTGTCAGTCTAACATCAGTGCTGGGGAAGGTCATGGAGCAGATCACCTTGAGCAGCAGTACCTGGCACGTACAAGACAACCAGGGTATCAGGCCCAGCCAGAACGGACACAGGAAAAGAAGGTTGTGCTTGAGTAACCTGATCTCCTTCTATGACAGGGTGGCCCACTCTGGGGATGAGGAAAAGGTTGTGAATATTCTTTATCTAGAATTTAGTGAAGTCTTTGACATCACTTACCATGGTTGGTGAGTTTCCCAGTTGGCCATGGGTCACAAGTGTTTTTCCCCAGGGCTCAGTAATGGGGCCAGACCTGATTTTTATCTTCATCAATGGTCTGGATGAGGGGATTGAGTGCACTCTCAGTAAGTTTTTAGATGACACCAGTTTGAATGGGAATGTTGATCTGCTGGAGGGCAGCAAGGCACTGCAGAGGGATCTGGACAGGCTGGATCCATGAGAAAAGGCCAACGTTTTGAGGTTCAACAAGACAAAGTGTCAGGTCCTGCCCTTGGGTCATACTAGTCCTGTGCAGTGCTACAGGCTGTGGACAGAATGGTTGGAAAGCAGCACAGCAGAAAAGGACCTGGGAATTCTGGCTGGCAGCCAGATGAAAGTGAGCCAGTCATGTGCCCAGGTGGCCAAGAAGGCCAATGGCATCCTGGCCTGACTCAGAAATAGTGTGGACAGCAGCACTGGGAAAGTGGTCACCACCCTGTTCTTGGCACTGGTGAAACATTTATCTGTAGCACTCAGAGACATAGTTTAGTGGTGGACTTGACAGCGCTAGATTAACAATTGGACTTGATGACCTTGGGGATCTTTTCCAACCAAAATGATTCTACAATTCTATCAATGTTGTGTTAGCTGTAGGACTTCTCTGGTAGCTCTTTTCTCTTACCTTTGTAAATCCTGGGCATGGGAGTGAAGTTCATGTATTAGGAAAGCCACCATTGTTTCCACACAATTTTGGTGAAAACATATGTGAGCTTTTACCCAATGGCTAAAGCACAGACAAGCAGCTGCAGATCATGCTTTTCTAGTGTCTGAGGTGGGAGAAGTTTCCCACCTAAATCTATGAAAAGAAGGGATTATACTACCTATTCCTTGAGAAGGAGTACTCTTCAGTCTGTGTGCATGGGTGGCCTTTGTCACTCTTCTAGTGTAGCGTTACTGAAGAGTAGCGAGGAAGCAAAGTGGAAAAAAATCAGTGTCTGAGGGGCTGACTTCGGATCTCATAGAAGTCCCCCTGCTGGAAGACAAATATCTTCTCTGCTCTCTATCTAGACTAATGAATTTCAGGTCTGCTTTCTGCTTTGTTCTCCTTTGCCTTCCCCATCCAGGAAGGTGGGGCAACAGACAAGACATCATGAAGGATATCTCATGTCTCTACTTCAAAAAAATGGTGCCATGACTACGAGCAGAGTAAGTGACAGCCCAGTTTACACAAGGACCTATGTCTTGCACAGAATTTCAGATTATATTTCCTTTTCTAAACATAGATGATTCAAGAAATTAATAAGAACGATTATGTACAACACAAAAAGTTTCAGGCATCTGTGAAAATAAATTATTATAATCTTAGCTTTAGAAGATCATAAAAGTTTGAAACTCTTAGAACTGAACCCACATATCAGTATCTAATATGCCAAAGCATTCAAATGTGGCATAGCCTTCTGGAAAGTTTATGAGCTTCAGAGATTACCGGAGGGGAAGCAATAACAACTAAAAGAAGATATGAAATTCTTTTCTTGCAGACTTACTTTATGTTCTCTGCCTTTCCCTCATTGCTACAGATTTTGAAACTTGTTAAACTGTCCCTACTCCACAATATGCCCCTTGGGAGAGGCACTGGAGGCAATAGACAGGCATCTTTGCCTTGGAGCAGCACCTGAAACTGCAAGTTTCTCCAGAACAGAGCCTCGGGTTGTGTCCCAGCTTTACAGACCTCCATCACTACTTTCCACATCTCTTTTCACCATCTTTCCACAACTCTGGCACTGAGCATGAGCACACACAGAGATGGGATGAGCTAAACCTGAGGTAGACCACATAACTATGAAGGGAGCTGGCTTCAGGCAGCAGGGTAGGAGAGCTGGAGGGAATGTGACCTGAATGGCTGGCTATGCCTAGACTAATTCAGAGCTGTCTGATGTGGGTGTGTTCCTAGAATCATAGAATGGTTTGGGTTGGAAGGAACCTTTAAAGATCACCTGCTTCCAGCCCCCCAGCCATGGGCAGGGACACCTTCCACTAGACCAGGTTGCTCAGGGCTCCATCCAACCTGGCCTTGAACACTTCCAAAATAGGGTGTTAACATCCTCTCTGGGCAACCTGTTCCAATGACTCACTGCCCTCAAAGCGAAAAATTTCATCTTTATACCTAATCTAAATCTATCCTCCTTCAGTTTAAAGCCATTCCCACTTGTCCTATGACTACATGCCTGTGTAAAAAGTTCCTCTTGAACTTTCTTGTAAACACCCTTTTAGGAAGTGCAAGGCTACATTAAGATCTCTCTAGAGCCTTCTCTTCTATGGACTGAACATCCCCAACATTCTCAGCCTTTTGTCATGGAAGAAGCGCTCCAGGCCTCTCTTCATCTTCATGATCCTACTCTGGATCTGGTACAAGAGGCCCACGGCTTTCCTGGCCTGAGGACATCAAAGCTGGACTCAGTACTTAAAGAGGGCTCTCATAAGAGCAAAGATATGGAGGAGAATCACACCTCTTGACCTGCTGGCCATGATTCTTTTGGTGCAGCCCAAGATGCTGTTGTCTTTCTGGGCTGCTAGAGCATGTTGACGGGTCATGTTGAGTTTCTCATCCACTGCCAGCCCCAAGTATTTCTCCTCAGGGCTGCCCTCAGGCTGTTCCCAGGAAAGAGCTGTGTAAGACCAGATAGGGCTGAGTTTTCCCTTTCCTTCTGCTCTGTTCTTCCTGCCCCTCTCTGCACTCCCAAAATTAAACTGTGTCAGGCAACAGACAGAAGTGTATCAGCCAGGAAAATGCTGTGTTCATTCTGGTTGGGTGCCACCAGCAAAAAAAGTTCAATTTTTAAGGAGCTGCAGGGGAGCTCCTTATATGGTTAGGGAAGGCTCTTACCCTCTCCTCCCTCTTAGAAAACTTCCATCACCCACCTCTGTAATGAAAACTAAAATGTCAGGACTGTGTTATTGAGTCTACCATGTTCTGTAAGCCACTTGGCATCCCATGACATGCATGCTGGCTGTTGAGCTGCCAGCAGCTTCTAAGATGACATAGTAAACACCATTTTGCCACAAATGGTAACAGTAAAAGAAGAAAATTTGGATGTGTTCTCTCTGGTGTAGAATCAATGCTCCCCTTATGAGTTTTAATAAACAGCAGGAAACAAAGATTTGGGTGGTTTTGAAATTTTTCATTTTGGTGCTTAGGAAGAGTATTTATGCACTTCTGCTGGCACTTCCCAGAACTGCTTTTCATTATGCCTTGCACCAAACTCTTTCTTGATAGTTCAATTAAGAAAAAGGTTTTATTTTGCAAAATTAATTAATGTTTCAGATTAATATATTATTTATGTTGCCAATGAGGGGACTTCTACAAGGTCTTTATGTTAGACTTCTATAAATTTCTGTGCATTTTCTGAAATTCCCTGGCCACTTTTGCTTTTTCATTAATCTTGCTTTTTTTATCAATTCCCCTGAGGATCATGACTCTCTTCCTAGATGCAAAGTTATCATAGACTTTGTATGATATATATATATGACACATCTAATGACCGGTAATTTTTATATTTATAAAATGTATTTCTTCTAGAAATTGTTAAGTTGTAGACATACTCAAATGGAAAAGTCCAAAGCAAAACTTTGTCTGAAAAAAAAGCAAATGTCCCAGTGATAATAAGCAAGAAATTTACAATAATTTTAAATCGACAAATTTGCTTAGGCTGTCAAAAATCTACAAAAATGACAAGTGTGCAAATACAATTAAGTGAAACCTTTTACTCTTTCAGCATTAGTTCTGTGTATGATTGTTCTCTGCACAGTGTTGTTAAAAGATCTTAACACCACTTGTAAACTAACATAAGTTTTAGGAGTTATAAACATTACTCACTTATAATTTCTTTTTATTTAAGAATGAAATAAAACAACTATATGAAATAGACCTAAAGTTGTCACAGTGAGCTCTGATGCAACAACTTTTTCATAACTATACCCAAGTATGCACTGAAACTGAGTAGTTGTTGCCACAGCAGCTGTCACATCAAATGTATCTTCTCAGTGAAAACACTTAAAAATCAAGTACCTGTGCTGTCATTATGCTGCTTATATTATACTATACCTGCAGCAACAGGTTGATCTTACGTTCTGTTTAATCACAATTACCTGTTGTGGAGATGAACATTTTCTTTGGAGCATCATTTTTATTTTAATTCTTTCAGTAAATTACAGCAACAAAACCAGATTTTGGAGTTCCAAGTTGTATCAGAGTTTACTCACATTGAACTGTGGCTGTTTGGGTTTGTGTGATGGAATTGAAGACACAGTGAACATGAGAGATGACTTTGATTTGAAAATCCTGCAGTAAAAATCTATTTTAAAAAATATAAAAGTCATATTTTGAAAAGAAAATTATATTTCCAGTTGCATAGTAGAATAACATTGCCATCTAGTTCATTCTGAGGAATATATGCAAATAAAGAAAATACAAGTGTAATAACCAGTTATTCACACTCCAGCTCAGGTAGGAAAACTTGCCAACATTCCCTACATGTTTAGGTATCATTTTTCTAGTTTTGAAATAGCTAACAGCATTGCTTTATTAAATTTCCTTTCTAAAATAAGCTATTAATTTTCAACCTGTACTATCTACATATTTTATGTTCAGTTTGTTTTTATTTAATTCTTCTGGCTTTTGTTGGAACAAATAAACTCTACAAAGCTTTCTTCTTTTCTCTAATAACTTTTCATGTGGCCATAACAAGGCACTTACTGTAAACGGGAAAAAAACAAATAAGTATCAAACCAAATAGAAATAAACATTGAAGAGCATTAAAGAGGTTAGGTTTTTTTTTCATGAGAAATCTTGCTTTCAACTGCTCTCACGTTTGGCTCATCTCTTAATTCTAAATAAAAGTTCCAAGATAGTTAATTGTCTCCACTTCTGCCAATGAATTGTAGAGTGTGGAATAGTGTAGTTTACTAACTTACTGCCCCATTAAAAACAAAACAAATAAATGTTCCAAAGAGATGTTTGAAATAAACCATGGAAATCTATTAGGTTAGCATGCCACTGAAAAAAATGGCATAATTCTGTTTTAACCATTTCATTAAAAGCTTCTTTGTGTCTAGCTAGTCTTTAAAAGTAATATTGATCTTAAGTTTTGTTGGACATTTTCTAAACAATAAGAAAGCAGGACTATACAGACATTTTATTTCTAAGTATTACATGGAAGTAAGAAAGCATTATTAAATGCCCATTATTATTTCCACATTGAATCCAGTGCTACATTATTTGTGTTGCTGAAGTTCCAGCTGGAGGTGTAACATTGAAGAGACTGGACTTCCATTCAAGCTCTCTTACTTTCCTTGCATTGCACTGACCAGAGGAGAGGTGAAAAACTCAAAAGACCTGGCCAATGTTTGTGGCTCTGCTACTGGTTTGTTGGGTTACTCAGTTTCTCTTTCTTGGCTTTTTCCTTTGTGAAGTGGAATAATAGCATTGAACTTTGTACTGTGTCCTGACATCTGCAGATAAAAGTACAGAGCTAAGGATTGTGTCACATTTTGGTTGAGTTGTGATGACTGTTTCATAGCGGCCCGAAGCTGTTTCCATAATGCATGATGTTAAACAGGAAAGTTCTTGGAATATGCTAACTACATGGGAAAGTGAGAAGGAACAAGGTAGAATGGTGAGTGGAGATTTTCATGGCAGCAGATTGTTATGTTTCATGCCAGTCATAGCACTGTACAAAAAAGATGTGTGCTGAAAAACAGGAAAAGGATAAATCATAATTTTTTCTAGCTGACATGCTGCCTTATAACATAATCTGGTTTATTCTCTCCATCTCCATCCTCTCAAGTTTTTAGATTTTTTCATATGACCCATGGGGGAAAGGCAGAAATAGAAGTATGAGAGGAGAAGAGAAAGGTGAAGTCATGAAAGAAGGAAGGCTATCTTATGAGTTAAGGAGTGATGCAGAAAAGAATGATTGGTGGGCAGAATGGAGGTGAATGAAAAATGGCACTTGATGGGATAGGTAAGGAAACGGAGAAAGGCAGCCAAGTAGGGGGTACTTGTCAGTGCAGCAGCATCAATATAATGCTGATTCTTCACAGAAGTCAAGGAAAGGATAGCACTGAATTAATATTGTCTGACAACCAATTGTCAGGCAAAAGATAAAATCTTTGGAATCTCCTGGCAATCAAGTAAGAGGTGAAGATTTCTGTGAGATTAAATTACTAGAAGTGGGATGGATTTTATGCACTTTCCCAAAGTGCTTTTAAACTAGTGAATAGATAGACTTCATGCACAGCAGATAATAAATTTATCATTATTCTCTGCTTTTACTGGTGTAGCTTTTATATTTATTATAAGTCATTGATTGAGTTTAAAACACTATGTCAGTGCTTCCAAATTCATACATTTTCCTTCTTTGGTAATGAAAGTATGCACAGTCAGTTCACACATGCAGTTTATGCTAATTCTGTGATTAAGATGAATGTCAGAAAAGATAAATGCATCTGACAAACAGGTCTCTGGTCAGAACCCAATTCTGCAGAGTTTGCAAAGCATCTAGCTACATAATTTCACATCCCAAACATGAGCCAGTAATACACTAGGACATTCTTCTTGTTGTGTCATTCTTTGCACGGCAGTTTTGAGAAATTATTAATTTTTAAGGAGAAAGAGGAGATAGAAAAAACTGCATGTGTGCCCAATGACATATGCCTGTTTGTGCCTAATTCATCGGAAAAATTGCTCAAGAACTGTTCAGCCATGTTCGAATATGCTGCCAAGGTCAATGGGGCCTTTCCAAAAGTGCTGGTTATATGAGGTAAAAGTGCTTGGAGGCAGTTTCAACTTACGAATTTTTGTATATTTACTTATTTGTTTGGAAAGCAGATAATCTGACTGTTTTGGCAGCCTCGTCTCTGAGCATTACCAATGATATACCTTGGAAGGCTCAGAAGGGGAGTTTGCTTTGACCAAGTGTCTAGAACCCCGCACTGTATTACAAGGCTGCATAGCACAGATCACCTGAGGATGCCAAAAGTGTATTCAGATAGCAGAGA
The DNA here is from genome assembly GCA_013397295.1 of Polioptila caerulea. Lineage (NCBI taxonomy): Eukaryota > Metazoa > Chordata > Aves > Passeriformes > Certhiidae > Polioptila > Polioptila caerulea. The sequence continues at coordinate 163,951 of VYXF01010303.1, read as the reverse complement.
TTTTCAAGTTAAAATTCCATTTTTATGAGCGTGGTCATTCAGAGACAGAAAAGAGACATATAAGTGCATTAATTTCTTGTCCTATCAGCATTATCTTGCGTAATCCCAGAAGGCAACTAGAAAATGTGGAAGAGTTGATCTCAAATCCAAAGTGGTCAGTATGAAATTGCAATAAGGTGTTTTGAAAGAGAAGTAAGAGACCAACAGTATCATATACCAGCTGCTGCTGTTCTGGGAGCTTCTGGAAACAGTAGCTAGGTAAGAAAATCTACCTGGTTAAATACAGATTTTGTGTGTACACATGTGAGGCTAGTTGAGTTGGATTAGAAGGTTGTAGTGAGTGGGAAAGTTGCTGAATGAAACCTGTCCATACCCTTAATTGTCTGCTCTTCCAACAATTGTTTCTGCAATGTGGTTTGGATATGGCTTCTACCTGTTTCAGGCAAAGAGAGGCTCCTTCAGCAGGTAAAAAAGAAGGTAAAAATTGAAAGAAATACAGTGTTTGGCCAAACTTTGAAGTTTAACATAGTTCATGAAGAGAGAACAGTGTGACCCTGCTCCCATGAGAGTGAATGTGAACAGAAGTAGATGTAAAAATACTTAGTTTCCCATATTTCTCTTAATCGTTAAGTTTGGAATAGGTAAGTCTTGTACATAAGCAAGGCTGCTTTAGGTGTGCTTTGGTATCCAGCCTGCTGGTTAAAAATCACCTCCAGCAAGATTTGCTGCCCAGGCCTTTGGGACTTGCAATGTCGATACTTGGCTTAGCAGGCGTTTCCTTTGCCCATCACTTCTGACTCCTTGAGATCTGGACCCAGAAAGGCTGATGTTCAGCCCCACCTCCGTCCTTGGATGTTCTTGGAACTGGTTGATATTCCTTTGGCAGGAATATCCCTGAGGCAAAGCAGGGTGATGATACAAGTTCACCTCGTTTACTGGAATGTCACTTGTACCATCCAGTGCTTTTTGCATTGTAATTATTTCCTGGGGGTAATTGCATGCTTTTTTAGACTTTCTTTTGCGCTCCCATGCTCAGCTGAAAAACTGCCAGAGGGCATTGCTGAACTGTTCCCAAGGAGAACAATAATGTCTACTAGTCACTCTGACATTATTGTTATTTATAAATTCCAAACAAAAGAAAATAAAGAGCTAGATGTTGCTAACCCAAATCCATGTATTTGAGGTATGAAGTTGGTCTTATGGTTTATGACAATTTGTTTCCTGTTCATGTTATATCTAGACTGCTCATGTGTTCTAGTGTGAAAATGTGGGTTACTTGCTGGTGCTATTCCACCAATGGATGTGTTAGGTGTGTATCAAAGTGGTAAAAAAAGTTGAGCATTGCTCGACATCCTTCTTTACATGTGTCAGCTGGAAAAGTTGACCAAAAGCAGAATTACATACTCGATGCCCCCAAATTCTATTTGAGGTATTTCTATTTTGTCCAGAACAGGATTGGGGTTCAAGGAAGGAATTTTGAATCACAATTCTTAGATGGTGCTGCTCTCTGGTGCTGAAGCTCAGTACCACCATTTCTTCCCAGCTGTCTGTAGCTGTAAAATAAACATTTTGAGAAACTCTGAGTTATTGACTCTTTTCATTATCTATCAGGATTAATGCATTATGAAAAAAAATAAAAAAGTAGTGTACCCAAATATTTCTCATCTTAAAAGTAATTGTTATAATGCCTGACAAAAAGAAAAAGGAAAAAGCAATACAAATACAGAACACTGAAATCTAATCTACCTTGAAGGGGCAAAAGACATTTTGCAACAATGCAAAGCATCTTACACACTCTTATGGTACACAATAGACCACAGCTAGATATGACATTTAAGTGTCAACTAAAAATATTAATTAGTAGTAACTTTTCTAAGTGTTGTTTTCACATAATAAATTGAAGAATTATTTTTAGTTTTAAGAGGTTATTTTAGATTCAAGAGTTCATTTTTCTCCCTTCAATTAGCGTAAAATAACTTAGTAGCTTACTATTTAGTACCACAACTTACTTGGAGAACAATTCTTTTAGTATTCTTAAAAAATTTTGAAAGTATTTAGAGTAATCTGCTTGCCTTGCTAAAAGACTCCGCATTTATGGGTAGTTGCTACAAGGAAGTTAAATACACAGAATCCTCCACAACACTGCAAAGCTTCACAGCTTTATGTGTTATGAAACTTGTAGTCGTAAGCAATGGACACCAGCTTAGTTATGTGTTAGTAGTACAAATTTACTTCCACATCTAAAAACCTCAATTCATCTATGTTGTGTAGCTATAGTCATTCAGTTTCTCTTTTGCTTCTTAGGGAGGTTATTATAAACATTCCCTAGAGTTTCAAAGTGTAGCAGAATATTTTGTGAGGAAGAGCATCTTTTTCTTTGAAAGAACAGTCTTTAGCCATGTATGAGGAAACTCAGGGTTTTTTTCAGTTGTATTCAATTTACAGTTTCATCCTGTTCAAGTTTTCTACAGGAAATTGCCCTAAGCTGATATGTTAATTGTACCTTAAGTGTTTGTAAAATCACCTATAATCTCTACAAACTGAGCTTACAGTGAGATCTGTTTGTGACTTTCCTGAAAATTAGTTCAACAAGAAAATTTCAGGGCAGTTAACTTCTGCTACTGTATTTGTATGGGAACAGAGAGGCACTTGGCTAAAAAGAAAGAACCATCAATTAAAAAATAGTTTAGAAATCCAGAGTATAAAAAGAGAGAATTTAGAGTTTCCTAGAGAGAAATAATAGGAGAGAATTTTTTTTCACTTTTGGGTGAGGCAGCCTCTTGTCATTTATGGAACCCCTGAAATATATATATAGAAATGTAGAAGCCTATCCATAAGCCTTTAGTACCTGCTTGCAGCATAATGCTACCCCAAATGCTGCCACACTTGATTTAGAGACTGCAGAGTCTGACAGAGATGGAGCAACCTATTCTGCAGGTAAGGAAAAACACTGAATTGAATGGCACTCCAGAACATACCCATGCACTTTGTTTAACTGGGGCCTGGATTTTCCTCCTGACTTAAAAATGGCTGAGAACTATAGCCTTTTCTTTGATTTATGATAGGCCAAAGCACACATTTCAGAGGTCTTGAGCAAAACTGAGGGTATTTTTTAGTTATATACTTCAATAAATAATGGACAAGATAGCAGAATTAGAACTGTGTAAGACTGACTGAAAATAGTGAAAGAGGAACTACAGGTAAACCCAGCCATCCATCTGATGTACTGCTGTTTCAGAACAGTTTGTCCACTGTATCCAAAATAGTACTATAATTTAAAGGCTGCCACATATGGAAGATGTTAACAGTTTCCATTGCCTCGTTCCACTTGATAGACATACCCACTGAACCTATGCAGAGTCTGTTCCAAAGTAGGTGATTTGTGAAAAGTTTTCATGCTTCTGGTTCTTATAAAAACTGCTATATAACCAGTGTATGACTTTCATTTTGTTTTTGTTTCTATAGCATGAGCATTTTACTTTAGAGAAAATCTGATTATAGCATTACTCTTCAGTCCTAACGTTAGTAGGTGGAGATCTCCTGATAAAAGTATATTTAGTCATTAGTACTATCTGCATGACAAAATGAAAGCTTATTTCTAATACAGAGTATTTACATGATCTTTATCACTTGTAACTATTACTGAAAAATGATAAATTAGGCGTACACTTTCAAAATAACACCTGGAACAGACTACCTCTATAAACTTGTTTAACCTTTTTTTTCAAGTGACAGATTGGAATTTATTATTTTGAAAGTCTTGGAGCACCTGGTCTGTGATTTTATCAGAGTTATAAGAAATGCCTTGGAGGCGAGGGTGGGGGAATGGTTAGAACAGGAACTGTGATTCCTTAAAAAGTGCCTTTTATCTCAAGAGCAAATTTAGTTGAAAACTCAAAGCACTCTGGACTGCAATTCATTCTGACAAATCAGTTCTTAAGGTGTTACTTATATTGCAGTTAAATAATCCTAACATCCCTGCTGACTGTCTCACTTTAACCTCTCACCCCAGGAAATCTGATTAAGAGAGAAATGTAGATGGAGAAACACACCAAGTATTTGTTGCCTTTCTACCCTCTGTGAAACAGTTATTGACATAATATTTCCTAAATCTGAAACACAATGATGTGAAGTTAACAATAAATTTAAAATTATGTGGACAATTTAAAATAGTCTAAGAGTGACTTAACCTGAACCTGCTTTTAAGGCAAATATGTTGTATGAGATTTGCAACTTTTTAGTTATCTCAGAATCGAACTGCAACACTTTCAGATGCAACAGAAGCATAATTTAACTCATTCCTTCCTTCCTTCTTTTCCACCAGCACATAATGATGTAAGTATCAAAGAGACTTGTTTTTGCTGTTGAGCTTTAAAAATGCTTAAGAGCTGATTCTTCTCAGATGTGCTGCCCAAAGCATGGTTGGCCCCAATTCTGCATGGCACTGGTTACAGTGCTTTTGTCAGTGGGATTGTTGGTACCATCCCAGGACTGGCTCCTGGGAAGTGTGCCTGTCTGTTAAATGTCTCTGTTGCTCTTTGACTGGCTCATTGGTTGGGCTTTCCCAGAGCTAAGTTTGAGTGCTCATTCCCATTTGAAACTTTTTTCTGCCATTAAGAACTGCTTGTCTTCAACTTTGGAATAAGGCTGTTATTAATGCAACTGGAGACACAGTATTTTTGTGCTAACTTAGATAGATATTAGGCTTGCTGCTTAGCATGTCTAAAATTAGGCTGGCATGAAAGTCCAAGAATGCAAATCAGCACTAAACCCAAGGTCAGCTTAAAAGGTTCAGATAACTCCATAAAGGAAAAAGAGGAAGAGTTGTATAATTTAAGAACACATTTCCGTGTCTGAAAAAAAAAAAAAAAAAAAGACAAGTGCACAATCTGGGTAGCAAAGGAAAGATGGATTTTTGCTCTAGCTCAGATCAACTAATTTTGTTTTCTTTCCCATCTGTCCTCCATGTGAGTCTGTCCACATGAAAAATCCCGCTTGGTGAAGCCCCACAGGGATGGCATCCATATCACAGCAAACGCTGGGACTATTCATCACTTTGGTGCCTGGGATAATTTTACAATAACCTTGGCAGGCACACTTCTACGAAAGATGATTTTCAGCTGTAGGCCTGAAACCAGATTAGATCTTGTTCTTTAATCACCAGCATAGTCATATTCCCAACACTCTTAAGTGAAGTTTCTTTGTGCTATGCATTTCTTCATTTCAGCATTACCCTTTGGATGAATAAAGGGACTGTCTATAAACTCAATTGAGACATTCCAGTATTAATCTTGGACAAAAACAAAAGGGATAAAATTCATGTGATATAATTAGTCAAAATGTAATTGAGTTGTGAGTAGAGTTTGTCAAATATTTAAAGTTTCTGCCCTTCATAAAAAGGGATAAAGGATGGAAAGTATGGGGTTGGGGTAATCCCAGACAGAATAGATGAGTAACAATGAAGCTTTCAAAAGAAAGTTCACATATGTCTTTATGACAGTGAGATTTATGATTATTCTGAGTTGTTCACTTCAAAGTATCTTTAAGAACGATTATTGTAAAATAGAACAAGGCAGAGCAAATTTCATATTGTGAACAAAGAAAAATTATCACTGAAAATTATCCACAAAAGCAGAGTAGAAAAATGAGCTGAAGTCATTCTGATTTGCTCCTGGTTTAAGACTAGTGGCATACAGAGATTTCTAGAAGAGTAACGTAAAGGTAAAAGTTCTTCCTTTATGTAATTTATCTTCACTTGGATTTGTAATAACATATTAGAAGTAATGATCCGGAGTCTAGTAATGGTCCTCAGCATTCTCTGAGGCTGGTGAAAGCCTCTGATCAGACTCTAATGTCTGTCCATGTGAGTGCACTAGAAGCCCACTTCAGATTGAGTTTCTTTTTAAGTCGCAGGCTTGAAAAAAATCTTTGCAGTTTTCAAGAGACATTGAACCATAAATGTGAAAGATATGTAAACTAGAAACATAGATATTTTCCAAATAATTTTTTTGAGTACCACTCTGCAAAGTTTTTATTATGAAATCTATAATCATTAAAAACATGTTAAATGTCCACTCACGTTTTGAAGTATTGATGAAATCATGCTACATTGCTGAATGTGGGTTGATTTATACGAGTGAAGACAAATGGTTCTCAGTAAGCAATCATCAAACTCAAAGTGAAATTCTAGAGTTTTGAACCCACATGACCTGAAGCAGAAACCGGTGTTCACATCAAACCTTGTAAGGCAAAATTGCTGAGTTTAGAAGAAACATCAGCCATTCATCTGAATAGTTAGGGAAGAAAAATAATTTCATAAATATCAGCAAAACAAACTCATTCATTTTAATTTATGAAATTTATTGCTGCATCATTTGGGACATTTTCATCCTTTGAAATAATTACGTATTATAAAATGTTACGTGAGAAATAAATATATACCAATTTACCTGCACAACAGCAGCAAAATTTTGAAGACTGCATGTATGTTTACATTTTCTTATGGAAGTATATACAAAATATGATAGAATTCAAATATTCCTTCCTATGGACCTATGTAGTAAGACAATTATCAATTTCCATGCATGAATTCTGTGACAAACTTACTTCAAAACTAACCACATCTAATGAAACTGCATCTTCAGGTACTGGAAACTTGGTGATGATCAGTGATCAGTCTGATCTATTGGAAGCAGACCGGTCAAATAAAATCAATATTACCTTTGAGAGGAACTGGAGTTTTGCCCAGAGAAGTGTCTGTAGGTGTATCTGTACAGATGTATGTAGGGCTCATCATCCTGACAAAAGGTAGGCTCAATTTTTGCTTCTCTAGGCCAGACGTGTTTTAGTGATGGGTCCCCAGTTAAAAATCACTGTGTGCCTCTTTTCCCCCTTAACGTTCCTCAAGATGTTCCCACTCATCTTGTTGTTACTTCCACTATTCCAGAAAGCCCTTACCATCCTTGAAGCTGCATAAGTGGCAGCTTTGTATTTTCATTCTTTCTACCAGTCCCCAAATTCCATTGATGTTTCTTTTCCCTTTGTCTGAGAAAAGGCACAATTCATGATATCTATATAATGACCTATACAGAGGAGCTCATTTTGGCTCATAGTTTTTTGGGGGTTTTTTTCCTGTTTTTCACGTTTGGGTTTTTTGTTGGTTTTTTTTGTTTGTTTTGGTTTTTTTATTTTTTTTTTTTTTTGTTACAAGAAGGTTCTAACACATGTCACTTCACATAGCCAAAGTTAGTCCTGTGTGAAATCATTGCAGAAAAGTAAATGGATTAAAACCAGACTGACTGAGTTTAAAATAGAACAGCTAAAAGGAATTGTCACTGTGTGCAGTCATTTACAAGGGAATGCAGATTTTTTTTTTTTTACACTCTAGCCTTTGAAAGGGCTTGGAATGATTATAGAACAACTTTTCTATGAATGCTTGCACATTGTACAAAACAGGTGGAGTTATACCTATGACAAGCTCATAGAGGGAGCAGCCTAAACGTTTTGGTTAAATGCACGTCAGACAAAACAAGTCACTTTAAGAAGGGAGGACAGGAATAACAGGATCCTCCTAGTGAGTAAACTGAGTCACATTGACTATTACCTGTACTCCTTCACACAATTATCTTATTCTGGGAGAAAGTTTTAAGTCAGGCTGTGATTTATAAATTAGTTTCCAATGTTTAAGCTGTTATTTCTAGTTGAGCTGCTGCCATTCCTACCAGCTGGAGTGACAGGTGTAGGCAATTGTCTTTCTAGCCTGTGGAGACACTTGAGTTGGTCCTGGGGTCACCTAAATGTTGCTGTTGTTTCTACCTCGTTTTTGGGAAACCAAAGAACTTTCTACATTGGACTGAGGGCATGCAGTGCCTTGACACTTTAGTTGGACAAGGGCTCTGTAGACACTTTTGCTGACAAATCATCCGTTCATCACTTCTGCCTTTCTAACACCATTGTACCAAAGTGTTATCGACTTGCTGCTCTCTCTGGTCAGCCTGTGCAGTCCAAAACCAGAGAGTGGAATAAAATTCACAAAACTGTAGAAAGGTAACACATATTTCACTAAAATTTGAGCGTGTATGGCCAGGAACAAGCAGGGAGAAGGTGCTTCTGTCCAGCTCTGGCAATACATCAATGTTATGCTTGGCTATGGGATGCTGACTGAATGAAAATGTTATTTAGTCTCCCAAGAGTACTGCTAATTTTCCCAAGACAGAAAAGTGCAAAAAATTTGGGAGAACTGTTTCTTTTGAAAAATATGTTAAAAGAAACAGAGGGCCCCATCCTCTGGAACAAGATCTAGGAAAAAGAAATATTTTGAATTTGAAATTGTAAAATCCAAAATAAGGTGCACAATTTTACCAGTGATGATAATTAATTATAGGAGTTGCTTATTAAAGGATGTGTTGGATTTTCCAACACCTGAAATCTTCCAGCAAATACTGGATATGTTAATGATTATCTCTTGTTCAGTCAGAAGTTACCAGCAATGTTACGCAGAAAATCAGATTAGAAACTCATAATGGGCCTTTATGACCATAAAGGTACATGAAAGCAAGTGGCACAAATTTGCAACAGTCAGTGATTTGATTCACAGCTGAAACTTCTAAATGCAGATTTCTGTTTTCCATTCTGAATGATGAAATGCTTAATGAGATAGGAGCTGAATTCTGGCTGCAGTTAGATTGATGTAATTCCGGTGACTTCAGTGGAACCACAGGAATTGGTATAATGACTTTTCAGACCTGTCTGTTTTGACAAAAGCATCATTGCAACTTAATCAAAAGCTTTTACTTTGAGAAGCTTGTTATCACCAGCATTTATTGTGGAGAGTGGGAATTTCCTTTTTATCTAGGGAGGAAATAAATGGAAACAAGCCTTTTAAAATTATAAAGGCATCTGACTGGTTTTACTGTGCCAAACACAATAATCTGTTTTAAAAGGATATAAATATATGTTTAAGTAATCAAAAATAAGTATCTGATCCCTAAAAATCAAGCCTGAATTCACTAGCTAAAGATTCTGGTAAGCTATGAGAAGTGCTTTGTTTGAGAAGGAGTTAGGATAACTCACTCTCATTCTTTCAAGTTGCTATCCAACATACCAAGCATAATCCCACTACTTTACAGGTGGAGCCACATTGCAGCTAGTGACACAGACAGATGACATATTTATTAGCTTGTCAAAGCTTCCTCTGTTTATGGAAGACTCACCCAGCTAAACAAAACAGTCTGCTTCCCATTGGCTAATTGAGCTGGCCCCTGTTGAGAGCCTCAGCAAAGTGCTTGATGAGGCATAAAATGATGATTAATTAATTTACTGCTCAGTTGATCATCAAACTGAGAGGTTTATGATTCTCACAGCGGTCAACACTCTCTCTTCAATGTGCAACAGCATGAGCAGCCTTCACTCTGGCCTGCTGCTGCCTTTGCTATGACCTGAGATATGGTGGCTTAATTCAGGGGAAACGGGGAAAAATTAAGAGAAAAGTTTCAAAAGGGATGTACACAGCAGCCTCTTTCAGAGAGGCTTGTGAGTGCCAGAATGTTTCTCACAAAGGGGCTTTTCATATCTCAGCATTAATAAAAGCTACTTTGCTGGAGTTGGTTGTGTGGTTGGTTGGTTGTTTTAGTTCAATGAATTAGATAAGAAACCCCCTAAAAATAAGTTCTTCTCTTATTACATGACTAAAATTCAGAATTAGAATGAAGTTATATAAACACTACAGGGCTCTACAAAGGGCTTAACTATTGAAGGTATAGGTGGGCTAGAAGAGATCAAAATGCCAGAAGTAAAACTGAGTGGGGCTCTCCCTTTTTATTCCTAGAAAATAATTTTAGTAATTTAAAACTCCTTAAAAATGATTGTTAAGATTTGTAGGCTTAACATGAGGCATTCTGTGTATTGTGGACAACATATTTTAAAACATTATTCAAAAAGCACATCTTTCCATTCATATGCAGTTGCAGCTTGTGTGCACTCACCAAGTGTTTTGTGTATGATTTTGTGTGCAAACTTTTAAATATTTGCACTTAGGCTAATAACTGACTAACTCTTCCCTGAAATGTTGATGCAGTATCAATTTTATTCCTAATGTGAGGGCAACTGAATTCTGCTTAGTTACAGTCATTTAATTCTAGAATAATGGCAGGTGAATCAATATACATATAAGAAATTAATTGAATCCTGTGGAGAGGCATGTTTTATACCAGCCATTTGGTTTGATTTTACATATGATGTAGGTGGTGGGATATGTATATTGGCATGTATATGTCAATGCAAACACATTTAGAAGTTTCTTTTATCTGTGTTCTGTAACATTGTCCTAGAGTTGCCAGATATACTGGAAGACTCCAGGAAATGTTTCCAAAATGTCTGAAGGCCTGAGCGTTTCCCTGATTGGGAAATAAATGGTTTTTTAGTGTAATGGTAAGAAAGGGTCAGTGTGCATGTTAAACTTTTCACCAAGTATGTATAACCCCGTCATATTTGCTCCCTTGTGGGGGCTAGTTTGGCTAGCTCAGAGTCCCCCAGCAAATCAACATGGACCAAAATAAAAGACGAGAGGCATTCTTTCTTCTCAGGACTATGTCACCCAAATTTAATGGTGGAACAATGCTGGGGAGCTGGGGAGAGAGGAAGAGGGCAAGAAGGTGAAAATAAAGAGACCGAACACCTCAAGGAGGGAATTTTTAAACTCAGGGGGAGGGGGGCAGAAGAAGGGAACCAAAGCCAATGGGAAACAATTGATGGGGAGGGGTGAAGGGAGGAACTAACCTGGGGAAGGGAGAGAAAATAACTACAGGATCCAGGGGGTGCACAGAAGGAAACGTGATATATCAGTGCAAAATAATAACTCAGTGATACATTAGGGCAATACAACATAACCCATCTTTAGATAGCATTCTGGCTGTGAAGAACCAAGACAGCAAATGAAGCTCTCTAATATAAATTCAGTCCTTTTATTTGTCTCAAAAGAACAATGAGAACAATAAGCAAGCACAAAGAGGAATTGAGTTAGTACAGTCACTACATCCTTTGTTTATGGGCAATGTTTCATTAACTCAGCCTTTAGGAGTCTTCCTCTAGTTTAGATAAACCACCAGAAGCAGCCCCTTTTTCTCAGAAAAGTAGTGTACAGAAACATTAATTTGAACATCTACATAGAATATGCTCTAGTATGGGAAAAAACTCAGAAAGAAACAGAGCTACAAAGCCAATAAATTATTATAGAGCAATTTGATGACAACAAGAAAGGGAAAGGAAAACAGTGAAAGATAAGATGAAATATCGTGTTGCACCTTTGTCAAGGAATGGTAGAAGTCTCACTAAGAAATGTAAATCACAAGATTACAGGGACTTATTTAAATAAGACACTTTTTAAAACACAACTCATCATTTGGAATAATACATGTTTAAAAAGTTCATAGATGAGAAATTACTTTCAAAATAGGAGCAAAAATAGAAAAGTATTTAGCGTGAAGTATTTATTTGTGACGATGTGACAGAGCAGGCTTATGTTGACTCTTGGGTAAATAAATGGTATATATATTCTGAGTCTGTAGAAGTTGAAGGCCTTTTGCCTCTGAAAATGAGACTACTGATATTACACAGATTGTGTAAGTAGCTCTGACAACAAACTTCAAAATCATTGTCCAGTCAAAGAGATAGTTCTACTGTTACCTGCTGCTTAATGCTCATACTTCCAGACTTCCAAAGCACTGCTGAAGACATCTCATAAGAATGAGATGAAACTTAGTAACTTGCCCAGACAAGAATGTAGGCAACAGAAAAGGTAGACTTAACTCTGCGGCGATCAGATATTTGTTGTTGGCTGGTTATGCTTCTTTTAGGTATCTTTTGTTTTACTTTATGTTGCTATTCTGAGTAAGAGTAACTGCAGAATGGAAACTCTACAGCTCTATCTGCAATGGACATTTTTTGCATAAAAACTTGTCCACCTCTGATCTTTCTGATTTTTCCCCACTGTTCTATGTCCTATCATGATCTAAAATTCATCATTCTGTAACAATATCTGCTTTCTCTCATACTTCTTTTTACGATCTCCTTTTGAGGCTCTGTATAAAGATGCATAGTGCTTCATTTTTTATAGCTTCATAAAATATAATGGCAAAAAACCCATTAGCTAATCTGGTTGACTAGCTTTGAAACATGGGCTGTAGAATTTCACCTGGTTATCCTTGCACTGAGCTGAATAATGTGTACTTGACTGAAGCATATCTTCCAGATGGATATCTAGTTTTGATTTGAAGACATCAAAGGCCACTTCCCTGACAGTTTTGAAAACATCAAAGAGTACTGAGCTTATGGAAGATAAAAGAAAAATGAGCTAATTGCCTGGATGCTAAAGGGAAATTTACAGCAAATATTTTGGTCCTATTCTGTCTTTTAAAAATCTGGCTTTCTGGAGAAGCTACTAGCCATTATTATGCATATATTTTAAAATGGCTTTCTTTATTTTTTTTGGATCAAGACCTCATATGGTAGACAAACTGCTCTTGAGGAAAAAAAAAAGGAAACAATGCAAGATCTACCATTGTTCAACACTGGCAACCTTTTGGTAAAGGATAGGCTGAAGCAGAGGAAAATTATTCCCATGAATTTGAAAAAAAGAATGTATCATACTCTTAGTTAAACTGGAAGATAAGAAAAGGAAGGGGAAGGTGGAAGGGGAAGGGAAAGGGAAGAGGTGAAATCATAATTCAGCCATCTTAAAGGGATGTATAATGTGCCTTTAAACATAGTTTTCTCTTCTCACCCTGTCATAGTAAATGAAAGTTTTTACAGTTTCCATCTAATAAGTGTTTTCCTGTTCTTTACATTTCTATTTTAAATTTTACATTTTTTTAATATATCACATGTTCTATTTTCCTACTAGAAGAAATGAAAAATGCTAAGAACACATTTCTGACTAAATTAATTGGATAGTAGTATTGTGGGTCAGACACTTTTTCATGTAGGAAGATTTAAATTATGTTGAAATTAGGCATTTGTATTTTTTTATTATTATTATTATTGAAACTAGAATCAAGAATATTATAAAAAATTATATTTCACGGAGTGAAAATACATGGCACTTAAAACTACATGAGACTTCCCTAAGAGCATGGCTGGGAAGAGTGTTAAGACTTTTCTTGCACACTTATTTCATAGATTGGCCTTGATGAACTATGACTCACTGTAGCAGCTACAAAATAGATTAAAATGAAGAGTTTTGCTTGTTTTTGCACTGGAACATTAGATCTTCACAGAATATGATGATTCTTCAACAACAAAACTCTCATGGTACTTTAATAGTTCATAGCTTACCGTAATGATCTAGGGAAAGCTCACATTAATTACAAATAACCATTTTTAAATCACATTTTTCTGGCAGTAGGTTCAGCCACAGACTATGGACAGCTCCTGGAAGAACAAACTCCCTCACAACCTTTCCCAAGCTGTGTTCCTATAACCATGTGGGGACAGCAAAACCTCAAAATTTTATCAGATAGCTTTATCAAATGATAGATTTGCCATTAAATATCTATTCTGGTACATCCTCCTGCCCTCCAAGTCTGCAATATTCAAAAGGCCATTGTTGATGATAAGACCTAATCTGATACTCTCTGTCCACACACACTTACGGAGGTGCAACCCCTGCCTGTTGGGAAACACAAAGGACTTTGACATATTTGGCCAAACATGAGAATTTTTGATAGGAGCACATGAAGATACAGGTGTATGCACTTCTCTTCCTATATGTGTGTAAACAGATTATAGCATAAATGTTGTTGTCTTGGATTTGTAATTAAGCAATTGTTGTTAATGGTATCGAATCACTTTGTAAATGTTAAGGTTTCAATGGTTAGGTGCTGCCATACCCTGTTGCATCCTTATCTTTTTGCACACAAATCCTTTGCACCCTTATCCTTTTGCATCCCTGGTGTCCATCTGAATCACTCCAAATTGATTCTAATCCAATTTTCCTTTGTATGTTTCATCCATGTAGCAAGTTAAAGAGTGAACCTTGACACTGAACTCAGTAAAGTTGTTCCTTCACAAATTCATATTAAAACCTGCTTTTTGCCAATACATTTTGTGGTCATTGTTTAAGCAGCCAAAACCCTCATTCACAACATCCTCTTCAAATATGGCATTTAGTGAGTTGAAAAAAGTCTTCAGTCACTGAACTAAACTACTTATTCTTTAAGAAATTTAACTCATTATTAATTGTTTTGTTGGAGCTGATACCAGAAGAAGTAATGATGAAGAAAACACAGAAAAGACGCAGCTCAGTCTGACTTGGGAAGCACTATGATGAAATCCACAACGGCAGATCATGCATTCTGTTGGGAAGGAATGAGTAGGATGAGCAAAATGAGACTAGAAGTGAAATACATTATTACGATTATAAAGGACTGTTCTTATGCTAATCTGGATAAATCCCCAAAAAACAGCATTTGGTGTAGAAGTGATCCTGCATAGAGTTTACCAAAAAAAGACTATTTCACATATATTCATTGAACCCACCACACTCCTTTCTATTCGTGCATTTGTATGGAATCTACAAGAAATCATTACATGAAACTAAAATCAATACATGCAGAGTGATGCAAAAATCTATTAATTGAAGTTAATTTTAGATAATCAGTTAACATATCTAATTGCTCAAAGCATATCTACTGCATGGAGTTTCCCAATCTTCTTACTCCCTTTCAGTAAGATTATCAGGATAAGGATGACACCTGCACTTTCTAAATTTCTTCCCTATTTTTCTTAAACAATATCAGTCTATGAACCAGGAATCCACTTCAAAAGGCACAATGTAGTAGAAAATTTTATTTCAGAAGCTGTAAAACGTAGATAAGTTATAGACAGAATATAACAGTGCTTTCCAACCATGAATGCAGAGGTGGTTCAATAAAAAAATATTTTCTTAAACTGATGAACACCTTGCTGTGGCAGATCAAGACAGCCACCCTAACAATTCTTGAAAGATTTTCATTATATGGTCCTAATGATCCATTTGTAATTTCAAGCAGATTTGTTTGGGGTTTTTTCACCTGTCATTTCATTAACTACCTGATACCTATTTTTCCAACCCAGACCCCCTTTTTCTTTTTTTTCTTTTTTTTCTCTTTCTTTT
>VYXF01010303.1:81170-145158 GCA_013397295.1 Polioptila caerulea | reverse complement strand
AAAAAAAGAGAAAAAAAGTGAAAAAAATTAATTGAAATTAAAACAACCCCAGAGGAATGGTGGCTGCACTGCTCTTTGTCCAGAGGGCAATGCAGGAGATCTACAGGACTTTGGAGTCCAAGTTCAATTTAGCTGCCCCTGGACCTGGGTAACTTCCAGCTCCAGATCACAGTGTAATTCAAGAATTGTTGGACCAGGAATAAAACTCAGATGTCTTCTTCTTCTCTAAGTGTGTTGTCCAGCAGGTTAGAGTGATTCATCTTCCCCCCTCCAGTTCCACAAGTGTTGATGTGTCAATGCAAACATAGCTTCCAACACAATGGCAGAACACTCACCCTGGCAAGTCCTATAAGGGAGTAGTTACAGCTTTCACTTGAGAAATCTGTATTGAAAGATGAAAAGTGCTTGGGCAGAGACTGGCAGTCAAAACAGCAATGAGCTGACTTTTGTGTCCTATTGCATAGGAGGAGGTGGCTGGTGCTCCTACACCTGGAAAACCCTGTGTGAATGTATTCTCTAATTAGCTTAAGTGTATAAGAAGATTCAGAGCAGTGATTTCTGATATATCAAACCCCAGAGAAGGATCCCACAGTTATTTATAGTTTGATGTACTGCATTGCAAGTTCCTTGTTTAGTATCTAGTACAACCAACTTGTGATGCAGGGGAAGGTGGACAGAAATGTTCATTAATAACTCCCCTCCTCAGAAACCAAATTCTATTAAGGAGAGAAATAGTCTTCTGAACGCACAAGTAAGGCTGAGAAAAGCTTATAAAAACTTATACAAATTTACTTGGGCCCTGAGACTGATCTTGTCCCCAAAGCATAGCCTGAATTATTCTTTCCAAATCTGTTCAGCCATAAGTTTGCCAGGTGCTACAAACTCCTCTCTTGCCTTGGTATCTGTAAGCAGTTTAATCAGCTCCTCAGATAAAATATTAGCACCTGAGGCCTTGTTTTTAGGCACCTATTTCTCCATCTTTAACCAGATCAGGAAGTCAGGAAGCTGAATTTAAAAAATCTTTGGCATTCTTGTCATAAGACATAGAATACTTATCATTCTAGCCAAATGTGCCTCTCAGAGCAATTCATAAGGTGGTGGAGCTTGAAATAGCTCCCAACAAAGTCACATCCAGTAGACTTAACAAACTTCAAAAGCAGGAAGCTGGGAGAAATGTAATAAACTTTTAATGAAATCAGTTTTTTTACTGCACAAGCGGCTTTCTTGGTGTATTTTCCTGCAGTGTAATCTAATTCAACAGTACCATTTACATTGACAGAAGGAGATTTCAAGAAAAAAGAAAGAACAAACAACTTTTAAAATTTTATACATGAAGATATAAGTGGAATGGGCTCCTTGGAGAAATGGTCACAGCACCAGGCCTGACATAGCTCAAGAAGAGTTTGGACACTGCTCTCAGTCACATGGTGTGACTCTTGGGGATGTCCTGTGCAGGGCCAGGAGTTGAACTCAGTGATGCTTTTGGGTCCCTTCCAATTCAGCTTATTCTGTGATTCTGTGGCACAGGGAAATTAAAACTCAAAGTGAGCTTCAGTGTGCTGGGGGTGGGAATTGAGGGAAGGGGAGCAGTGAGCTATGGCAGAGATCAGAGAAGAGAGACTGAAAGGAATCCCAGGACTTCCACACAAGCTTCTCCATAAGGCTCCACAAAAGAGACGTTGTCCTGCCCCCTCCTCAGCTGTCCTCAGCAATATGAAGACATCAGAGCTAAACCTACCATCATAATGCCATTTCTACAAATGCAGATGTTGTAGACATTAAAAATAGGGTTTACCAGTATTTTAAACCTAACTTGAGGGAAACATGAAGTCATGGTTTGTAAAGGCTTAGCTTTGTTTTAATGTAAGTAGTGGAGTTTTGCATACCTGTGAATATATATCTGTTTTGGTTTTTTCCATATGGCCATAAAAGAGTCAATCCAACACCCTTTATCACTGGATAAATTTATCACTATAAGTTTATTCACAATTCATAAATAAGTTTAAATTACTATTACCCAGAGTGTGCACTTAATTTTCAGAATAATAAAAGGAGCAATAAAATCTATTCAAGATAAACTTTATTCTAATTCTTAGAATTCC
Source organism: Polioptila caerulea (assembly GCA_013397295.1). Taxonomy (NCBI): domain Eukaryota; kingdom Metazoa; phylum Chordata; class Aves; order Passeriformes; family Certhiidae; genus Polioptila; species Polioptila caerulea. The sequence goes on along the minus strand of VYXF01010303.1, from coordinate 143,056 downwards.
AAAGGACTTCTTGCTTTCTGAAATCTGCTTTGTTGCTCAATAATCAAAGTCAAAAATGCCTTTCCACCACAGATTGGTGTTGCCAAAGCATCATTGTGCCATAAAACCTAAAAGCTTTATTTTGTTAAAGAGTATGGAAAGGTACATGAAAAAAACAAAAACCAACCAAAACAAAACAAAAAATTAAAACAAAAGGAAAACCAAACAAAACTTCGCAGTTGCATAATGAAACAAATCTGCAGCCCAGTAAGGCTTTTAATGGAGAACAACCCAGTAGTGCTTCTTTGTCTTCTTTTCCAAAGGGAAGTTGTCTTCAAATGCCTTCAAAGAATAAACTTAATGCAATGCAATATATTTAGAAGAGAGGCATTTAGCCCAAACAAAACCACTTGGGACTTGATAGATCAGTTCTGTCTTAAGTTCTACCAGGGAAGCAAAAGCTACAGATTCTGGCACTATATTACAAAAACCAACCCTCTGTTCAGAAAGAGACACCAACTATTTCATAATTTTAAATATTACTAAGGTGTAACTTCATAAAAAAAAAATGCAATCAAAATAGGAATATTGATTACGGATTTCTCCAAAACAATCTTTACTTATGGCCCCAACTGGAGAAGAGAAATTTCTATACCGGCGACTCTTCTGCTTCTCTGATGCCACAATCAATATTTTACTCTTCAAGACAGCTAGAAACATTTAATTTTTAAAGGATCTATGGAGCATCTTTATTCTGCATAGATATCTGTAGTGATATCTTAGCATATTTTGACTTTTTGAAATTGTTTTCAAAAATAAGTCTTGTTTGTATACATGTATGTGGGTGTGTATGAATATATTTTAAATATTTAACAACAGAAGCACAATAAGATGTATTATATTCTATGAATAAAATCCACATTTTGGTGCAAGCTAAGCCAAAATAATGCATTTCTATTGTGTATATTATACCATTATTATCCATTTATTTATGATTATTATTGTAGTCTGTGATTTTTTTCCTCACTCATTCCTTAAAAAATGAAAATGTAGGGGTTTTTAACTGAGAATGATGTAGAAAAAGATTGGTCATGCTTGTGATACCAGGTTTATCCATAGAATATCCATAAATATCCTAACATTTATATTTTTTTTACACAATTTCTGCTTGAATTAAGATTTGACACCTTCTTAACAAGGGAGTTTAGGATTATTTTTTTCTGTAGATTCCTAGCAGAGAAAGACAAAGAGATTTACTGTAAGAATTGAATGACACATCTCATGGAAAGAATGAAGAGCCGGTGAAGAATTTCTCAAACATTTAAATAATCAGAGAAGCATTAATGTGCAATGCACCCTGAATCTATTGGAATTACTGTTTTACTATACACTTACAAGAAAAAAAAAGCACAAAAGCTTTTATGGATCCTTTATGCACAAATATTTACACTTATGACTGTGTGCATCTCTCTGAATGAACATGAAGGGAAGTATATCTCCTGACATATATGTTCCTGCAAACCCTTCAGAAAGCAAACTATCTGGGCAAGAGTGTTTACTAATTCCAAAACCCCACATGAGAACTGCTGAATATGGAGACTGGCTTCTTAATTGCAGTTATGCAGCATGACAGTCTGATTCTAACTTTTACATATGCACAATTAACTAACAGCAGGATCATCTCATCCTTCAGCCAGTCTGGTCAGCTGCCCAGAGATGCTACATCAGAGGGGTGGTGTGCCTGGAGCACTTTCCAACACAGTCTCTGTTATATTGGTTGTTAGCTACTCACATACAAGCGAGAGGATTAACAGCATTGTTTTTTCCACAGTAACAATCAAAACAACTTGGGACAAGGCTGGGTAACTATCCTGGCACATTGGGGTGGTTTGTGTCAGATATTCAATGCTGACAAAAACCAAACTTCATATCAATGAACAACAGGCCTAAGTAATAATCAGAAAAGACAAGGAAATTGTTGGAAGGGTAGAAAGGGATGATTATGGTTTGGGACTGGAGATCTAACACAGAAAGCAGCCCTAGGATGCATCACAAAAGCTTCTATAGACATTCTTGGAGGTTTTTTGTGGCAGGCCAAAACCCATGACACAGTATTTGCAGCAAGACTGAGCAGAATTCCGTTTTTCTGATAACTAATCTTGGAAATTATTCACAAGGTTATCATTGTGATTTTATTTTAGAAGTCTATTAAAATATGTTGAACTAATTGCTCAAGTAGAAATTGGTTCTTATTAAGTCACTGAAAACACAAAGAGAAGTAGACTAACCCATTTGTGAATTATGATGAAGCTTGCATCCAAAAGGCTTTGGAAGGGAATAATTATGAAACGTCTGTCATTTCATCATAGCAATCTGTCTTCAATCAAAGCATGTTGTAAATAGAAGTGTTCAGAAATTATCAAAGGAAACAAAGTTTTGTCAAAAAATGCTACTTCATACAATCTGAAGTCTTTCATTTAAAACATCTTGGGTTCAAGGAGGTTTTAGCAAACTCAAGACAGAGTTCAAAGAGAACCCTGCCTGGATCCCTGCAGAGTCTGCCTGGGCTACGGACATTGGAAACAGCCACCACAGGTCAGATCAAAACTAAATTAAAAAGAAACTTCCAGTGAACTTGGAATCCCAGTTTTGGGCCAACTTTGCTTATGAGGTATTTTTACTACAATTTAAAAAAATATCTAGCAGCTATGGCTCAGGAGAGAGTTTTTATCTTTGAGAAGAGACACAGAAATGATTCAGAACTAGAATATGACTAAAATGCACATTGTTCTTCTGTTATAATCTCTAAAGTGTCTCTGAAATTAAAACAAATCAGCCTACAACTGACATTTAAGGAATGTGTGCATTAAATACATATGTGTGAAAATAAATTTCCTAGTGTAACAGATTCTTGCCTCACAGCGCTTCATTTGCTATATTTGGTGAATTTTGATTAAAAAATTACATACTTAGTGTTCATTGCCAAAATGTAAAGGGAAAACATAAATTTTTGCTCCCATAAAGTATGAGTACAGTGATTTTACATAAATATGTTCCGGATCATTTTCTATTTAGGAGATAAATGTATAAAATCTTAGAAGATAATTTTTCCATACTTTGGTTTCATTAGAATGGTTTCAGGTATCTCTTGACACCATTAATAGAGAAGTTCGAGGTTGTAACATATCTGGACTATGTATACAGCATACATAAGTATGGAAATTAAAGTATCCAAATTAGTAGGTACACTTTCAGAAATACAGAGCATTTGGCCGTGGTAAAAGAATTAACATATGCTTAGAATATCATTACATTTGTTTTTTCTTCACCAAAGTGACTAGCTAGCATATCAAGTATAAAGGATTTGCATATCTTGTTGGAATGCTTCCTGCCTCAGATCATGCTGGCATAGCACATCATGCTAACATAGAAAGAGTCAGTAGACTAACTGAAGGCTACTCACCCAGGCAAATGTTTTAGTGTTATCATCTTGTGCGAGATACCTAACACAACACTGTTTTTAAAGCTCATAAAAGTTTTCAAATAGTTTTTGAAATCTAGATTTTTTTTTTTCTGAGGCCTTCTGTCTGCACTAAAAATAAGAACAGTGGTGTGTTTCTTATCAACTTATTTGAAAGAAGAATCCTATTGAAAACGAAACTCATTTCAGTTACATGCTGAAATGATTGTGCTAAAGGGCCTTACTGTATAAATGGAGCACACAAGCCAAAAACAATACAAACGTTTAGCTGCTGGCTTTAGCCAGTCTTTTTCAGTGCAAATCATAATTGCTTTAGGACTTTCTGAATCCACTTTTGAATTCAAAGCTTCAGACAAATAATTGGATTTCCTGAAAACATGCTGAGCTATGTTGCTCTCCCTGTCTTGCTTCATGTCCTCAGGGCTCCAGTCTCTGCTTTATATCAAGCTGCACCTAGTAGGCTAATTGGAGGGATGGGTAGATCACTCTGCATTAACATGTCCATCTGTATTAAATAAAACCTCTTTGTCATCTTCACCAGAATTATCACTTCAGAGCTGAAAAAACAGGAAATCAAGTAAAAGTGTCTGCGTAATTTACCAATGGCTCTGGTGTCTTAGCCCTGTAGACCTATGATCCAAGCCAATTATATTCTAGTTGGCTTATTTTTACAGTACTTTGACATTGTATACTCACTTCATGTGTCTCACTGACTGCAGGGCAGCTCTAAATATGCTCTGGGCTATCTGCCTAGACATTTCTTGCTCTAGGTAAAGTACAGTTGAAACACCATTTGGGTTTGATCTGTGAGGCTTGTAAATATGTAATATCAAAGATTAAGCCCTTCAGTTTCCCAGTATTGTGACAGGTGTACAAAAGGTATCATATTAACAAATGAGGTGTGGCTTTTTTCATTGTCGTTGTTTAACATTAATAGCATATAATAAGCTGGTGACACATTTTTTCCCACATTTGTAAAAAAAATAAATAATCAATCTAAAGTGGCTGTGGGGGCAAAAACCCCCCAAAAACAAATGAAAAAAAACCCCTCACATTAATTGCTGATGATATGTCTGGGGTCAGGTTTGAACTAAGAATTCTCCTGTCATAGCTGTGTTCAGATTCTGAAAATATTTGCACCTTCTTGCTGACCAAATTGTGTTGGAAAAAACTAAACCCCAGTACTAAGAGAACATGGTAATCCTCTAAGGGAGATTTGGATGGCTTCACTTAAGACATTCAAGGAAATGGCATAACAATGCTGACAGACATTCTTGTCTTGTGTGTCACAGTTTGATGTACTGCTCATTCCTTAGCATGCTACTTGCAGCCCCACTTGCCACTGTTACCATCTTTGCCTTTTTTTCTCTCCTTTCTGTTCCAAGTATCTCAGACAATGGCGACAACTCTCTCTAGCCTTCACAGAAAGCAGCAATCTTCTGCAGCCTCTATTAGCTTAATGGTGTTTGACTTACAGTTCTGCTTCTATGGAAGCTGTTTTTTTTTTTTTTTTAATGACACAACACAACCTTTATAAAGGTTTCTGTGTTCTTGGATTCTAACATATTGTACTTCCAAAATGGCAGGAGCCATTTTGTATAGCTGCAGCAGAAAAGTTGCCAATACTGCAAAAAAAAGCAAGCATTAGAATTTTAATGTGCAGAAGCATATATACCTGACAATCTTTTCAATTTTATTGCTCTTCTGATCTTTGCTTGCAATAGTCTGTGGTTGTTTTTGTCTCCTACAGTTTATTTTTTCATTATATATCCTCAGAGTCTTACTGGATAAGACCACAGGACTAGTGCCAGAATTCTGTCTTCTGTCAGTGGCTAGGAGGGGGAACAGGGATACTGCCACCTGCTTCCCATGAGACAGTATGTATCAGCAAACCAAAAGTCACTTCAGGGCTTACCCTCTCCTCTATGCCAAATCTGAACACAACAGACTCCCCTTACCAACCCTTTTGAACTCCACATATTACTTCTCTCCACGTTGAATAGTGACCATAGATTCTTACCTTCTCTGTCATGTTTCTTAGCCAGTTTTTATTTACAGAAAAACTTTCTTTATTTTGCAAAGTCTACTCATTTCCTTCACATACTGCCTGATTCAGGACTTCCACCTCTGAGAGAAGATCCTCAGCAAGCTTTTCTTTTGGCACTGTGGGTGTTTCTTACTCTTGGCTTGGCACAGCTGGGGCATTGTTAGAGCCTCTGCCAATTATGGATGGTTTTTATTACTGAGGTTAAGTTTTAACCCACCCATTCTCACCATCATTTGAAGATGTGTAATAATTTTGACAAACCTTAATGGCCATTCCAGATGCCCATTTATTGTGGAGTGACCCACAAACTATCACATTACAAATGGTCACAAAAACATATTCACCATCTGTGATGATGTTTGAGATACATCTCCTGATATATAAACCAGGAATTTAGTTATGTTTTGTAGTAGAAAAGTTGGTCAAGCCTGGAATTAAATCTGAATATTTAACAGAATATAGCATCTTACATCTTTAAGAACTGATATATTTTTTTCAGAAATCAAGTTTAGTCTGATGAAGAAACTCTCTGTGAAAAATGTAGCAGTAACCATTACTGAACAGACTACAGTTTCATGTGTAATTATTTGATTTTTTTACAGATAAGAGGTACTAAGATGAAACTGAGAAAAAATATATCTGAATCTCAACACAGAATGGTAGGTTCACAGGATAAGGCCAGTAGAAAGGCTTCTCCTGCTCAAAGCAAGGTCAGCTGTGAGGTCGGGCTGATTGGCTCACTGCTTTAGTTGGTATTACAAATCTTGGAATGCTCAAGGACTTGGCTTGCACAATCTTTGCTTGACTGGACCTCTCATGTTTCAACCTATGCCTTTGACTCTCCTCTGTCTACTGTGCATCACTGAGGAAAGTCTGGCTTGATCATCTCAAAAAGCTGCTCTTAATTGGTGGAGTCAGAATTAGTATTGAGTCTCCTAGGAGCTGTCTGCTCCCTGCCTGAACAAATATAATTGTCCCAGCCTCTCCTTAAAGGGCGAGTGCTCCAACTTCTGATCACCTTGGAGTGTCCCATGCTGCACCTGAAGAGAAGTGAAGAGAAAAAGAATAACTTATCTAGGCCTGCTGGCTGTAGTCCTGTTGCTGTAACCCCTTGGGATGCAGATGGGTAGATGTATAGCTAACAGCTCAGCATAGTGGAACTGTCTGAGCTGTGAATTCAGAGACTTGGTCCTTCATGGAGTGAGCCCTTTGCAGGGCAAATACTGCTTAGTTCTTTCAGAAACAACACTATGACCAGCAACTGTGCCACTTGCAGTGGCTTTAAGTTCCAATCAGTAAAATTGTTTCAGTCTGTAAAGTGTCCAAGTCGTTCTCTTTGATGACTGACTAACTTGTGCTAAAAGACATTCCCTGCACAAAGAGAAGTTAGAGCTTCCTTGTGACTAACATCTAAAGGCTGAAGCAGTAAAACATAACGTGACTTGAAAAGGTGTGTGCTTGACTTTGACTAATGACAGCCTGGTTAATGTGACATTCTCTTCAAAAAAGTGAATCAGTCATAAATTCTCTCTACAGCCATCTTTTCCTGGATCAGAATTTTCTCCTCATGGGATTTGTACTGAAAGAAAATAGGTAAAGATACTTTGCCAAATTTTATCTACAAGTTGATGTCCACCTTGTTGTGAAATTGTAGTGACTTGACATACAGAAAAGGTTTTCTGAGGCTGTTTATAATATGATAATCCCTCAAATGATGAGTCGACCATGCGTGGCAAATGCTTGATTTTCATTTTTTATAGAAGTATTAGGTTTTACTTTGGAGTTTGGATAAGTTAGGGCAAAAACCTATACCCAATTCATTACCTCTGGGACCTTGGATTATGTTTAAGTTTTCATTTTAAAAATTGTTTTTAGACCTCATACTTTGATGTTAAAGATGAAAATGCAAACATTTTCTTGCCACTGTAAATATGCCAGCGAGGCTGCAGTCAGGAAGAAACCCTCAAACCTCATGCTTCTGCTGGAAAAAATCAAGCCCAGTGACACTTAAGGAGGAAGCTGCCTGCTTTAGGGAAAAGACTGGATCGTCCTTATTGGTGTGACATGGAAGCCCACAGGGCTCTGCTCTTCTGCTTTCTCATGACCTTGTGTAAATTAGCATTTTATGACTATTCTAGGCAGAGGGCAGTTAACTGCTTCGTTAGGAGAAGGATGACTTTCTCCTAGATTTAAAAAAAGTATTGTTGGCTTTGCATCAGAATAAACATGTTGCAGATTCCAGATGCCTGCAGCCAGTTAGTATTTAAGCAATAAAATCCTTATAGACTTTTGGCATCAAGCCTTGTAGTTTTTGTGGGAAAGGAAGAAGTTGTATTGCTTTCCTTCTTGCTATTTCATTTATATCACAGAAATGGAATGTCTTTCGCAGTTGATTGTATGTACTTCTGTAATTTTTAGATGTAAAGCCAAAAGGCCCCTGTGATTCCTAAATGTTCTGTAGCCAAGCTTCTCTCTAGACTCTTCCAAAACCTACTAGCACACTGTTCAGGCCAGAAACAAATGGATAGCTCTGCTTAAATCCCTCTGCCTATTATCTTATAGAAAATATGACTGTTCTGTTGAAGTAAGGAATCCTCCTTACTTTTGTAAATCCTCCTTACCTTTGTTGTCTTATCAGGAATGTATTNATGACTGTTCTGTTGAAGTAAGGAGGATTTACCTTTGTTGTCTTAGCAGGAATGTATCTTTAAAATCTTTCTTTAAAAAGACTTTTTTTGCAATCTTATGTCTTTTGGATTCTGAAACTAGCCATAGTTGGCAATCATGAACTTTTTACTTTTAACAAGAGGACAGTGAGAGGAATGTTAGAAAATATAATTGGTTTGCAACACACAGCCCATACACCTGAAGGAAAATCATTCAAGACCTGAGTACAGTGTTTTACATGGAGTAATAAAATATCAACTTATTGTGTTCTTTCAAAGATGTAGGTGGGAGGTAACCTTGGCACATGCATGAAGCAATGGTTTTCAGTTCTTTGACCTCTCTGAAAAATGTGTAACAAGTCACAGTCATTAGAAGTTGAACATAAACATATTGAAGTTGGATGTCTATTTATTTTTATTTTTTTTATAGGAAAGATAATTAATTGCTTGAGAACCCCTCCTCAATACATAGTAGTACTCAGCTGCTCAGTTACACAAAGTTTCTAAAGGATGCTCCTGGAACCCTGACCACAGTTCAGTAATTACAGTGGTAGTTCCAACTGCATAGAATCTCGTAAACTAAGGAAAGGTGGCAAAATTAAATGGACTTTCCGCCCCCACCTTTCAGGTTAGAGACCAAACTCTAGCTTTTGGAAGCAAGAATGCAGTAGGCAATGCAACATTAGGAATGATAGTTGCTGAGGTGAAGGGCTAAGGTGTAATCAGTGACTCTGAAGATACTGCAAGAGCAGTCAGATCAACCCCTGCAGAGCACTGGCAGAGGTGGCATCATCCCACCCACAGAATGCTGTTGGGGACCAGTGAAAGGGACCCTAGAACAGGGCATGCCTGGGACAGGGCATCCTGAGTCAGTGTAGAGGCTCCCTGCTAGGGAATTTGCAAGACTTAGCTGTAAAATCTATGGCTGATCTGCTCCATTGTTGGTTGTTAGCCACGTTTCAAGCAGGAAACAGTTCTGGGGACTCAGAAAGACCTCTCCCCACTGACGTTTCTGTAGCTCTGTTATTCTGTGATCCAAACTGCATCAGTAGAAACAGAGGGATAACGGGGATTACGAAAATATTGTGACGTTTTTAAATCTTCAGAACTGTATTCATTGTGTACGAGGTTCTTAGGTGCTTTTAGCAATATTTTCCTTGTCACATTTCTAACTGTTCCCCTGTTAGCACAGGGTGCAAGAAAGCTTATGGAAGTCTATTCTGAGACATTGTGCTCCTCACAGAGAGGAAATACACATACACACACATTAGCTTAGTCATGAGAAATTTTGACTTATCATACATTAAGTCTTCAGCAGAGATCATAGATGAACTGAAAGATTTACTTTGCTTAACGCATGTATTTTAAAGCTACACCTTAATTGGTCTTCACTGTCAGATTTAAATATTCAATAAACACAAAGAAAAACAAAGCAAACAAAAACAAACAAACAAAAACAAAGCAAACAAACAAAAACCTAAAACCAACCAACCAAAAAAAACCCCAACAAAATAAGAAAGAGAAAAAACTAATAACTTTTTTCTGCTTAACACATGATGTACCTTTCTCTCCTATATGAAAGGCAGTTCTGAATCATAGCATTATTCTGGGAGATTAGGCCAAAGATGTTCCATAGGTGTGCTCATGAGGACTGGAGTCTGAGATGAGAGGATGAAAGCAGAGGTACCATCCCAAGTTTGGTCCACAAACTAAATTCTGGCCGTTTGAGATATCAGCAGGTACTGTTGTTAGAAATATGATGCTAAGCTCTTTTGTATGCTCCTGGGGCTTGCTCCTGCTCAGCAGGTATGGTTCAAGATGTGGGACATTTACACAGATGGGCTCAGAGCCTTGTAAATTTTTCAAAGGAGACCATTTCCAATCTCACTGTAAAGAAAAGTGATAAATAATGATTCAGTAATGACTGATCTATGGGTCTGAATGCCACTTATAAAATGCTGATCTGGGGGACATTTGTGTCGGCATATACATACCAGTGAGCTCTGCAAAGTAATCCCTATGGCTTTTCCTTCCTATAGCTTTTTAGAAGGGATTAGGAGATGAAAGGGGTTCTTCTGAACGTTCTTCTGAACATCATCCACAAGTGGCCCAGGTTGAGCGCTACACATAATACGAGCTCTTCATAACACAATTTCTTCTCTTCCTTCTATGTACAATCAGTAGAGATAATTTTATGATTGGAACAATGTTGGTATTTAATAAGATACTTGTTTATTATTTACTAAACACAAAGGAGACAATAACTCAAGGTCTTAAAGATTTTCTTTCAAGATGCCAGGCTCAGATGCCTCTGCATTGAGTTAATTTCTTTTCTTCACAACCATCAGGGCCAGAGACAGACTATTTTACCAGATGTAAATGGAAAATTTGGAGAGAAACATGGCACTCTTAAACATATTTTAAGATCTAATATTGGTGGGACAATTTTGAGCTATGAAGTTAAAGAAGAATTTCTAAAGGACTGGTAAGACAAAATCAGTTATTTAAAGGAAAAAAAATATGGCAAAATTAAAGGAAAGGCATCAGAGCTTTATAATGACATTGAGAAGAAGTCTTTGAGAAGACTTGATATTTATTGATTCACCATGGTAGATACAGAGAATAAAAAGAACCTTTGAAGCTGAAAGGAGTTTCTCTAACCACAGATCTTGCTGAATGTTTTTATTATGAAGTAAAATATGTTAAAAGGAGAAAATATGCTGATGGCATATTGTGCTGTCAATGTGATGAAGGATTAAATTGGCATACAGGGAGAACTCAAATACCTTGAGAGTGGAAGCAATAGAAATAGAAAGAAATAATATTACAAAAAGTGACCTAATACTTTAATAATATGAAGAATTTCTATAACCCTTTAATTCTCCAACAGGAAATAACAGGGGAAAAGAAATATATGAGTGCAATAGTTGTTCACACTAATAACTTCCAAGCATGCAGTTTGCTTGCAAAAGGTTCCCAGCAGTGTATCTTGAGAGGCTTCCTTCATCCCATTTTTTCACTAACAAGCAAAAATAAGAATTCAGAGATATTTCTTAAACTTTGTGCCTTTTTCTGGATAGCTATGTTCAACACACAAAAAAATAAAAATATTGACATTAAAACATATAGAGTGACAATCAGGGAAATGTTGGACCTCCAGTACAACAGAAGCCAAGATAAGCTAGATATGTGTAGTCTAGCGAAAGGAAGAGTTATAATTGTTATTCACAAACAAGTAAAGGAGTGGAGATAAAGACTGGGAAAGGAGAAGGATCAGGAAGAATAAAGGATGCTGTCCACAAATGAGAGATGATCATATAAACCGTCAATGAACTAATATGTCTACAAACCAAAATGAAGTTTTATGCCAAAGAGGTTGGAAACTGTACCTAACAAGCAGAACTGGGTAGCTAAACTTATATTTTAATGTAAGTTTATATATATATATTTAGATATTTTAAGATAAATCTTGGTCAGTCTGCACAAAGTATTTTTATGTCAGGAGACAGAACTTGATAACGTGATAAGGTTTATTTGTTTCAGTTTTGGAGTATGTATTAATATACTATATTGGCCAGTTAATAGTAACACAATTTAATTTTAATGTTTTCTAAAATATAGTAAAATTAAAATAATTAAGGGAACCTACTTAAACTTTCTTCATGGAAGATATTCTATATGCAATGGTCTTATTTAGTGGAAATACAATTTCATGTGTTATTGTTTATATGGAGTAATGATTTCTAATACTGAAAGCTAATATGTCAAAATTAATTTATATCCTATTTTTAATAAGAATTTGCGCAAGGGATCATTGCATCTTTTACTAAGTTTGTGAGGGATTTAAGTTCAGGAGCAGAAACAAATCTCTCGGATAATCATGAATAAAGAATGCTACACTTCAGAAACAAGGTCCCCCCACACCATTATCATACAGTTGTAAAAGATTTTTGCTTAAATTAAAGTCAGAGCACCTTAAGTTTAAAAGGTAGTCCTATGGTACATGCCATGTCTGCTGTATGTGGCTGAGGAAGGTCTTTGATTTTTCCTATAATAGGCTGTTGTAGGAGAAGTTATCAAATACGGCATTTGAGCATCAACATCAGTGACTAAGGAAGAAAATGAGAGGAGGAAATCTTTCCCTCTAAGAGCAATTTTATTCAAAACAGTATCAACAACAATAGCAGTAACTACATGCTAAAAGGAATTGGCAATAGTAATCTATAGTATGAGCTAGAAAATGTAATTGCTGCTGTTGACTTTGGACATTGCTGTGGTGACAAGCAGCCCCTTTCAAGTACAGGATACCTTTTAATTGAACAAGTAAAAGCTCTCAGGATTCCAGGACATTCAAATTTAAATATGCAGGATAAATAGTTCCTTGATGTCATTCATCATCAATTTCCCCCACCATTATCTGAGAGCAATGCCTGGTATGCCAGCACACTTTGTGTCCTGCCATTTTCCCTTGAATTCATACAACTTTTATGTTTTTTTTTTTTCTTTTCTGATTTCTCCTGTTCTTCTAAATTCTTAAGATGTGACCAAAAAACTCAGATGACTGTTGCAATGATTTGTTGCTGATGCATGACACTTAGATTTTTTGTGAAAATACCTTTAAAAATGGAAGAACTGTGCCATCTGAAGTGACTAAAATCACTCCTATTTTACTCTGAATTGTATTGTTTCAGTGTCTTTTTCTGATGTTTGTGATATTGATTTCTGAATTACTTCAGTGGCCAGCCCAAATTTTATAAAGCAGTATGATGAACTTCTGAAGCAGAACATCTGATAATAAAAACCCTTACCCTCCAGTGTGAGCTCTCTGCTTTACATAACTTTTTGCATTTATTTGTAAAGTTTCATCTGTATCTTACGATTCCTTTCACCCACACTGCACTTGGCTGCTGCCCACCAGTGGTTCATTCTAGGGAATACATGAAAAAGAGAGAGCAAAACATTATAGCCATTTTTATTACATTAATAGAAATAATATATGCCAAGACTAAGATATGGTTAGCTACTTCTCTGTGTCAGAGAAAAAGAAGACGGTGAATATTACACAATTATATACATCAGGGAGTTCTTAATATAATTTTCTATGCTGGTTGTTAATTTTCTTCCAGTAGAGATAACTTAATTTGCCACTATTAAGTATTTGCTCCTGAATGCAAAATGCTTACTTGCTACTTTTTCTTTTCCATACATTTTACCTAACAATGATATAGGCATTTCAGTGAATTAATGAGCTACTACCTTGCTTGTCTACCCTATCTGTTACTCAAATGTTGGAAGTCATTGTACCTTTATATTTAGGCAAATGTTTTAATTCTGAATAGACTAATAAACTTCCTAAACCTTACTAAAGAGCTGATTTAGTAGCTTTGTATATAATTGTGCTAGCCAACCGCCAACCAAATAATCTGGAAACTAAAACACAAGGTAATAAAAAGGCACATAAACTTTTTACTACACAAATGTATTAAGTCATATAGAAATAAAATCCATTTTTACATGCAAAGAGAAAGAAATAAAATCTTCTATTCTTATATCTTTTTGTTGTCTTGAGAGAAGTACAGAAAAACCAAATACCTACTGCTTTAGGACAGCCTGGCTCTTTACTGTACTGCAAAACAATCAATGATTTACATCATTCCTTCTATAGAAGAAGTTGACTGGACGCAGGCAGAAGGTATTTTATTTACATGAAATCAGAAATATTTTGCAGTTTGCTGTGGCTTTCAAGTGTGTGATTCTTTTCAACTGCTGTTTTCATAATTAGAACTTTCTAGCATATGATGAATATATATCATGGCTGGTTTGTTCCTTCTGTGACACATGGTGTATAACATTTTCTTTTGGCTGTATTTTTATTTGTTTCAATTTGTTTTGGAAAGATATCTGTGCCTTCGTAGTCGTCATTTCCAATGTAATTTAAGGGAAATGCATCATGGATGAATGATGGTGGCACTTACGGTGGTCTGTACTTCTTATGGTTGTCATTTGATTGACTAAAAATAATATTATGCACTGGTACATAATGTTATTTTTCAAACTACTGGTAAAGCTATGATGAAACTCTGCATGGAAAAAGTTACAGTCTGAATTGAGGAAAAATAAATTATGTATATTAAGCCAAAGGAAACTGTGTGAGATGACCTTTAAATGTACCTTACAACCCAAACCATTCAATGGATTCCACGATTCTCAAAGTGATTTTTCTCTTACTGACAATATTATCTGTATTTCACTTATTTCATTCATGAACAGACTTTTTTCAAACACTAGGCCATCCTAGGCATTGAAGTGGAAGGCAAAGTTTGCATCATGAAAATATTATCCTCTCTGGGACCTGTGCTGTTTGAATATTTTTTGCTGCTGCAAGCAGATACCAAAAAGACGTGGAGAAAAAATATGGTATTGATAAATGAGGGACTGAGACACAGAAGAGTGTTTTCCCTCAACTGTTTTGGGTATGTCCTGTGAGGAGGGATGTAAATCCTTTTAATTCACACACCTTTCCCCCAGCACCTCTGTGAGGAAAGCCCCCACTCTCTCCTGCTTGTGAAGCTGACTGCTCCAGGTGATGAGAGTGGATATTGCTCTTATGCACTGACAAGAAGCAATCCTCTAATGAAACATTGAAGATGCTTCTGCTCAGCAAGACGACCTAAGTCTGTGTCATCTTGAATATATGGTCTCTGCATCATGCAAGGGACCTTGCAGATATTGATTCCTAAATCTTCCATAAATTTAGCCAGGAATGGAAGGATGGATGATAAACAGTGGGTACATCTCTCTTGTATTTCTTGCAATACGTGTGAAGGACAAACCTTTCGTTATCTGAATTAAGTGCTGGCTGTTATGGACACAAATGTCTATGCTTGTCCAAGACTAGGTTTTATGAGCCAGAGAGGGCAACAGTTGGATTAACAGCCTCAATTCATTTACATATGTCACTGGAGGTGAATTTTGGAAATATTAGTACATTATAACTTGACTGGTACAGGTAAAAAAGATCTGTATTATCTGAGAGGACACCTTAAATGTGTGCAATTATCTGTGAAGAATTTTGGCTCGGGATGACTCTTCACAGAATCTGGTGCTGGGTTCTCCAAGCTGGTTAGCTCCCAGCACTGAATGTGAATTAGCATAGCTCTGGTAAAGTAATGAGAGGCTTTGGGGTTTTTATAAAGCTCTAGATTAGGGTTGAATGATTCTTGAAAATTTCACTGAATCAAAATTAATATTTTATTACTCATGTAGGTGTTTTCTCTTAATTTGGTTGATGATTTTTTCCCCCACAATTGTGGTACTGTTTTCCACAAAAACATTTTTAATTTGAGATAATTAAATTGTGGTTCACTGTCTGCTCCTGACATGGCACAGTGTCTAGAAAATGTTAGTTTTGTTCATTTGATTTACAGAGTTTGCAGACATAATTTCTAATAGTGCCCTTTCCTGGATAATTTCAATATAGTGTATACATTTCCCTGCCCGAGAAAATGATATATACATATTTACATGGATGTCACCAGATGACTTTTTCATTTCATGTGTCATAATAAATTTATTTCTTTTATCTATTAAATTTAAAATGCCCAAATTATTAGCAATATCAGTATTATTTCACTCATAATTTTCTTTATGGCATTTGGATACATATTCTTATTTGGATGTTCCTTTGCCAGTTCTACACATTTGTTTTCATTGCCATTTTTTTCTTGCCATTTCCATTCTCATGTTTCATGCTTCTTCTATAATATCAATTCTTTTGCAGGAAATTGCAGTCTCTTATGTGTTCACTGCAATATAGATATCCTGCTTCTGACATAATTCCAATAATTAATCTGTCAGGATTTTTGTTTTACCTCTCTATATACCTCATATATATTCCTATTAATACTAGATTTTTCTCTACAAACCATTTGCAGCTCTAAAATTAATTTGTGCATTGATGTCCAATTTTTTAAAATACATTTAATTTCTGTTTATCATAATATTCCAGTCAAAGGATATGGTTTCTCTTGAACAGTTCCTATAAACATGTCCTCTTCATCAATGTTGTTGCTTATGTTTTTACAGTAGATGAAATATTCTTTCCCCAAATCCTCTTAATTCTGGACAATCTAATTTCTGTGGGGCATGTTAGAGGTGTCATGTCCTTTCTGAAGAATACATAGGTTTTATTTCTCAATAGATACATTTTCTAAGTGTTAGAATGCTTTTGAAAAAAAAATATTTATTGTGTCCATTAATGCTGGCCATTTGCAAAACTTGTGTTTATGTGCTGTGAGTATTTTAGTGCTCTTGCCGTCATTCTGATGGTATTTGAAAATTCATTGTACTTTGTCTCTGTATGCAGCTTGAAGGCCAACTCCATGTTTTCTTTACCTTCACCATCCTTTCATTGAAATTTTTCACCTGATCTTTATACTTAGCTGGTTTATTCTGCTCTTCCAGTTCTTCCAGCTGTAAATTGAATTCCCCTTGTGGTCAACTCCTTGATTTTGTCTCTCTGAAGTCTTCTAAGGTCTGCTTTCAAATTAGGTATTTAATGGAAATAATCTCTTTACAGTTGCATACTTAATTCAGTGGCTGTATATAGTCTTCAAAACTTTATTTTCTTGTTACTGTTTCCTGTAAAAGAGCAGTTGATGGGATTTAATGTGGCATTGTCTGGTAAATATTCTGTTTTCGTGTTACTTGAAACAAAAACGCAGCAGGATCAGATCATTTTACAAAGGATCACACATATTGGGTTTTTTTATTTATTATTTCTCTTGTTTCCTCGAAGAGATTACATTCTTGTATCCTTTGTTTACACATGTTTCTGGAGACATGGGCTTTTTCAACAGTCTTTAGATTCTCCATGTACTTCCCCCTTTTCCCCTTTCAAGACTCTTTTTCTGTAATATCTCCCAGTTCTAGTACCACACAGTGTTTATGTGTTTGTTGTTCAACCCTTTAAATATATTTGTGCAATGAAACTGACAGTTTAATGGACAACAGGAAAATTGCAAACATTTACAGTAAGTAAAGGCAAGATCTGTGCGACTCATTTCACTGTATCCACAGAGGATATGGGACAGTCACAGTATTTCCCTGTGATGCCCAGTGCTGCCAGGTTCATTTGCTACCTGTTTTCTGTAGGAGCACTCCAAAGACATTCCCATGCATTGTTTTGCAGGAATATCCAGCTTTGCCAATAGAGTCCAGGCTGTAGTGCCTCAAGAGGCCATCCATGGGTAGCACTGGGTCTGTTCCTCAAGGCCACACTGTTGAACCCGTGCTGTGACTTTACACTCCACAGTGTGTTTCCAAACTCCTTTGAAATGCCATTGTGTCTCCATGTAATGAAGTTATGGACAGCACACTGTGCCTTTCTACAGCATTCATACACAGGTATTTCAGGTTCACCTGCCTCACACTGCCTTTTTCCTTGCTTCCTAACATTATTTCTAGTGTGGTTTTTCCCATATTCACTTGGTTTGAAGTGATGTTCCATCCATATGGATGGAACACCATCTGCACCTCTGTTCTCCTACTCCATGAGGGTGGGAGCAGGATGACAGACAGTTACCCTAGCAATTAAAATGCCCTGTGTGAGGATGTGCAGGAGGAGGGCCTTGTCTCTGCCAGGTGCATGAAAAAAAATGTGGGTTTTTTCATCCTGATCCAGGATGGGGACACCCCAAGACAGTGGATTTCATAGGAGATGGAGATTCTGTCTGAGTTCTATCTGCCTCATTACTGGTCTAGTATAGCAGTGCTAAACTAGTGTCTCTGGATCTGATGCCCACCTGAAAGGACTAGTGGGAATACTGGAGTTATGACCTTCACACCTAGGTAAGGGGCAGCTGGGTGTTTCTAATTGCCTCCTGCCATTTCTGTGGGCAAAACATTTCTTCACCATTTCTCCTTTCCTGTCCATTCCTTCTCTTTGTCCTTTCTCCTCAGCCTTTTCTCTCTTTACTATTCTCTTGCTGCCTGTATGGACTTAACTTCCATATTCTGCTCACTCTACATATTTGTGAGCTGACTTAGTCCACTAGCAAGTTTTGTTGAATTTGTTTCCTGGAATTTAAAGCATTACATTGGTAAACAAATAAACTCCCTTACATAAGCTGTGATGCAGAAGCAAGGGTGAGAAGGAATATGAATTTTGAATATGAATATGAATGCAACCCCCTTTAGCAGCAGTGAGTTGTTAAATCAACTTAAACAGGAACCTTGGAAATACTGCGTTTGAAGAAGCCTGTGTGGGACATGTATCACAACACTCTGTCATGACTGCAGTGTGGGATGATGAACAAATAGACAGTTTGCAAGGTCACCCTGCTCATGGCATTGACTGTATTGCAGCTGAGGGCACAGAGAAAGAATGGCATAGTGTTATTGACCACAGTCTGTGTCCTGCTGCCAGGGGACCTGCTCCCTTAATTCCAGAGAAAAAAACCACATGAGAGTCAAGGAGCTTGCGGCTGTTCCAAGGTGAATGATGCTGATTTAGTTCCTCTTTGCCAAAAGTCAGTGCCAGAGCTGTTTGTTGTAGTGACCAAGACACTGGGAGATAGCTGTGAAGGTGAAGTGTACATCTGGTCTCAGACGTGCATGAACCTCTGATTAGGCCAGTTTGTCACTATATCCTTCATCAACAGGGTGTTTCTTCCTCTTTACTGAGCTACTGCATAAATGCCTAGAAATCAACATCCCGCAGTTCAGTGGAGAAACTTAAATCCACTTGTACCAAACAGTGGAGCTTTTGTTTTTGGGCTTCTGCAATGGCCTGTCTATTGAAAAGGCACACACTTGATAAAAAAGACTGTCAGGTGTTTTGATTTATTTTGTGGATTTTCTCAGCTTTTTGGCCATGGAACTCCTTTAATTAGATCACTTCCTGATATAGGACAAAATAATTAAGTCTTCTTCAGAAGGTGTGTTTAGAGCAGGTATTGCTCTTAGACATATTAGGAGGTAGCTATGGCAGAACGAGGTCAAGGGCAGCCTTTCAGCCCCTTGCCAAATTTATGTAAGGCAATTCAGCAAACAAATTCTCAGAATCCAGAAGATAGTCCAGCCTCTCTCCTTGTACTAGATAAGTTTTAATAATTTAACTTCAAAGTACCAGCAAACAGATACCCATAAATATTGTCAAAATTTGGTCATGATAAAAAATAATGCAGTTCTATGAACAACAGAGAGGGGATTATCAGCTCTGTGAAACCTGAACACGATTGCAGTGCTCCACACGATTGAATCTGATATCCCAACACATGACATGCAATAATTGATAAAGACCAGTGTGGTTTAACCCCAGCCAGACATCAAGCCCCATGCAGCTGCCCGCTCACTCCCCCAGCTACAGGATCAAGGAGAGAATCAGAAGGGCAAAAGCTGGAAAACTCATGGGTTGAGATAAAGGCAGTTCAATGGGGAAAGCAAAAGCCATGCACACAGGCAAAGCAAAATACAGAATTGATTCACTGCTTCCCATGGGCAGACAGGTGTTCAGCCATCTCCAGGTGAGCAGGGCCCCATCACCTGTAATGGTGACTGGGAAAGACAAATCTCACCACTCCAAATGTCCCCACCTTCCTCCTTTTCTCCTGCACTTTATATCCTGAGCATGATGCCATATGGTCTGCAATATCACTTTGGTCAGTCGAGGTCTTCTGTCCTGGCTGTGTCTCCTCCCAGCCTTCCATGCACCCCCAACTTCCTTGCTGTGTGGCCATATGAAAAGCAGAAAAGGCCCTGGCTCTATGTAAGCTCTGCTCAGCAATAGCAAAAAACTCTAGATT
Organism: Polioptila caerulea; assembly: GCA_013397295.1. Classification (NCBI taxonomy): domain Eukaryota; kingdom Metazoa; phylum Chordata; class Aves; order Passeriformes; family Certhiidae; genus Polioptila; species Polioptila caerulea. The sequence continues at coordinate 123,079 of VYXF01010303.1, read as the reverse complement.
ATTAACCCTGTGTTCACCACAAATCCAAAACTTAACCCAAACTAGACACTGTGAAGAAAAATTAACTCTGCCCCAGCCAAAACCATCATAAGCTTTATCAGTATAATTGAAGCAATATCACGGCAAAATTTAGCAGATGGTGACTTGGAAACAGCTTGGGAGAAACTTGAAGGTCCAGGTTTTTTAGTGTTGACCTTTACCTGTTCAACAGTTGCTCTACGTATTTGGTCCTCTAAAGATAGTTAAGAAGGGCGATTGAGGCTGGTTGACCCTCATCTCTACTGCTTGCACATCTTAAGTCAGCATTTTGTAACAATTTTTAAAGTCTTGAGCAAGAACAATATAAAAAAAATCAGTGTTAAAAGCAACCATCACCACTTATAATGAGGCAAAAATAAAATATTTGCTTAGGTTCAAAGGTTTTCAAAGTTCAGTTTAAAATTGATCTCTTTAAGCCTTTACTTGATCAATTATACTGTTAGTCTATGAAAATTAGTATATTGTCCCTTTCTACTGCTAATACTATATCACTGCATCTTTTCAAAATAATGTTTCTTAGTGTCTCAAAATAAAAATTAAGAACTGAACAACAGTTGTCAAACATATTTTTAAAAGTATGACCAGCCCTGTATTTCCTTAGAGTCCAGAAAGGTCACTATCTACCTTGCTTTTGTTGTCTTTCAGATTTAATCGCATGTAGATACGCCCTTGCCATAAAAAACACTTTGAGCTCTGTTTTAAATACTGTTTCATAAGAAGGCAATTTTCAAAAATTTTACCATGCCTACTGATTTAGGGAGTAGGTATACTATTTTCATCTTTGAGTAATTATCTGTTTCAAACTTTAAGATCAGTGGCTTTACATCTGTCGGTTATCATCACTCACACAACTGGTGCAGAGCATGGTTTTGCTTCTACTGGAGAAATTACAGTGTTTTAAATGTATTATTCTAAAAAATTTTGGTGTATAAAAAGCTTTCCTTAAAAGTTATATTCTTTATTTTGCATGGTGTTTTGGTTTTTTTTTTTTTAATTACACTTATCACATTGATATGGCAAAATTATTCTTGGTATATTTTAGTGGAGCCAAGGCTCTAGGATAGGGTATACTGTGCTCCCCCTCCAGCATTGCCTTGTTAAATCAATGTATGTCTATTAGTAAAAGATCATTTCCTTCTGTTTAAACTAACAAAGGCATCAAATATCTGGCCTTGTATTTGTGCATGATTTTAAAAATCTTTATCTTCCTTTGATTACAACACCTCTGTATGAGTTTCTCATAACTTAAGTTTGCAAATTTTTTTTTTTTTTACATTGCAGTGAATTATTAGGTAATTACATGGAATTTGCATAACTTCACTTCCCCTTGGCTGCATTATTTACTTTTGTATTAACCTCATATGGAACATTAGTGTTTCATATATCTCCTACTTTAAATAGTCTTGTGGAGAGACAGAAATCATAAGACATCTAGTTATGGACAGAAAAAATGTTATCATCATAAAAAAAAATACATCATCATAACCCAAGAGTAATGGGTTAATCTGACAGGGCAACTCTGTGTTATGATACACCCAAGTGTCTGCATATCCCTAAGTGGATTAACTGGTAAAAAATGCAGTTTGGCAGAAATTGAAATGTTCATGATTTACAGTCAAAATGCTGAGTAGTTATGGTTAGAGAAAATATGAAAGAAGGCAAAATATCTGAGATACTTATTTTTTACTCTTTTTAATGGAGTGTGGGGCATTTTTCTCCTTCAATACACTTTAATTATTTAAAATTTTCAAACAAAAGAGGAGGAACTCCTAAAAAGATTTAAAAATAATCTTCTAATTTTTCTGTGAGAGCTCAGCTGACTTTTAAACTTCCTCAAGTATAAATTTAATCCTGACATGAAACTATTTATTTTTCATTCTTTCAATTCTCCAACCAAAATTTATGAAAACAAGCAATCAAATAAAAATCCACAATTAGTCAGTTGAGGTCCTCAGTTTCAGTTTTAGTTTTTAAAAAGTTCAATTGTCCTTTCTGAGCAACAAGGAAGTCTTATGCATGAATATATTACTGTGTAACTGTTCATATTCACACAGTTGGTGCAGCAGTCAAATTAGAAGAGAACAACTATGAGCTGCAAATCCTCTCTTATCTCCATTCCTATCACCTAGGCTGGTTTTGAAAATTTGATGCCAGTTGATTAAGCAACCCAGATCTCTCCAGTGAGGTTTTGCTGTCTTTGATATACTGATTGTAATATTTCTTGGTCACATCATCCTCTGCCTGATTCACAGGCTGAAAAGCTCTCTTGTGCTACACAGTTCTCTCGAGTCTCTGGATTTGAAACACTTAACGTGATTACTACTGCCACTATTACACAGTATTGTTTGTGAACAAAATATTTGTCAGCCGCTCCCTTATTTCTGAATTTCTCCTCCCTGGTGGAAACGTAATTCCTGAGAGTTTCAAGGGAGTGTTATTAAAATTCAAATTATGGATAGCACCATCTTCATATACAAATATATATCTACCTTTCTCTTACTGTTCCAAAGTAAAAATAATAGCATTTATGCAACATCTTTTTAAAGAGTGTACACTACTTTTAAGTAGTTCAAACTATCCTTTCTAAGCTATTGCATCCAGTTATTGGGAGAAATTTGATTCTTTCAGAGTGGAAAGAGCCTTTTCCCCCACAAAGCAAGTTTTTTAGGGATGTATGGTTTTGCATTCAAGTTTAGTAAGTTGTTCCTCCAACAACAGAGGCAGTGAAATCCCTTTTCACAGATTTGTGTCCTGTTACCTATCATGATTCCTTGAGATGTCTCTAATACCTTCCCACCAAACTCTCCACTTAAACCCCAGGTGTCTCTCCCCGATGAAAGCCACCAGCTGCACATGGGCAGTATATGCCTTGCTGGTGGCAAACTGCAGGTGCAGTGTTTGCCAGCCTGTATCTGCACCCAGGCTGCCAGGTGGACAAAGAACAAATAAGGCAGAGCTCAGGATTCAGCCTTTTCTTCAGCAAGACCTTCCCTTGAATCTTTCCCCCATGCTTACAGACAGGTTTTTACAAAACTTTTCCTAACCCAGAATCTCTGAGATGTTTTTCTCAGTGGGTAAAACAATTAATGGGGGGAAGTCAGACAGATAATAATAAACATAAGTTTTATCTTCTGAAGTAATCAATATTAAAAAAAAAATTCCAGTCTTTACACCCTTTTTTTCTATACACAAGTTATTTTTGGCTTCTCAGTTTTCAGAGACCTGATGTTTTTCTGCTGCTTATTAGCAGAAATACTCCAGAAAAAAAAGCTTTGTCATGCTGCTGGTTCCTTTCCTGCTTTATCTTCTTAGACCCTGACGAGCCTTGGCAATATTTCATGTAGGATCAGAATGAAATACAAAATCCAAAAAACAGTTTCATGAACACAAGTAACATCTTGGAAAGTGTCCTGAATTTCAGGTCCCATTCACCCTACTTTGTCTTGTAGTGCCTAGCAGCAGTGGAGCTTGGGCTGCATCTGTGTCCCCATGGTCCTTGTGTAAAAAATGCAGAAGCAACATTCAGGCAACTGAGCCTTCTTCACAACAGCACAACATTTTAAGGTCCCTGGTAGATATGGCTACACCAAAGGGCTGACCAAAGAACCCATGGCATTAACCTAACTTTCCTTCAACTTGGTCTGAATAAGTAGTACTAAAGTCAGGTGCTATAGACCTACATCTTGATCTTTTTCACTAGTTTAGGAACAGAGCACAGATCCCTGCCAGTATCTTCTTGTGTGTACTTGATTTTATTTCCTTCCTAGCATGAAAGGTTTCTCAGAATGTTGTCTGCGCAATAGCTCTCTGCTTTGAACACAGTATATAGAGCATGATGAGTGAGATGGATCAACATGTGGAGAGATTTGGACTCCTCTTTGGTATCTGTTTCCATCTGTCAGAACTGGAAAATAGAAAGTAATGTGAATCAGTTCACATTTAACTATAATCTCCACTGTAAGGACTGCCAGAGATGACTTTGGCACAGTCTGCCCGGGCAGGTATCCAAGACTTCTCGTTGTATGTGTCTTGACTTAAGGAAGCCTCCAGGCACAAGAACCCCAAATGTTTTTGCTTAGAAATGAGTTCCAAAACATTTAACACTGATGTGATCCTGAATTTTGTAAATGTGTTCATTTTTTTTTCCCTTTTGAACAGGATTTTTTAATGCTTAAGCTGTCTGATGATATCAAGGAAATTTTACTTGATGTGCATTGAAAAATGCTTAGAAATCCCACACTCTCTTCCCCTCCTTCTCTAACTCTTGCACATGAGGAGACATTAATGAAAAGATAAGTTATAAAGAAGAAGATAGATAAAAAGATAACTTACAGTGACCCTCAACTCAAACAAAAGCAGCATCCCTTTTCCTCAGACTTATACTCCTAACACTTCACTCTGTTGCTGCTTGAAGGAGGAAAAAAAAACCCAAAGTAAGATAAAAAATAGATGTCAATTAATTACAAAGCACTCCTCTTATATTACAGTTCTGCCTCACCTCTCCATTCTACAGCTAGTGGATGACTAATCAGGAGTTGTTGCAGGTTTCTAGAATGATGAGGCCAAATATGACAGAAAAGTTTTTTCCATTTCCTGAGTAATTTGATAGGATTCATTTGGTTTTAACATAGATCTTGCAAATTAATAAATTGCTTCTATAATGCAAATATTTCCTTAGAGCAGGGCACTGACAATTTACTATTACCAGAACAGGTAGAAAGACATACAAATAAGTTGAAATATATTTATGGTGGCCGAGGGAGGACTTATCTGTTGAATATATGTATCTGCATAACCAATGAGAACTGAAACGAAGGATACCTTGTGAAATCCATGTGTTCCAGAGGCAATGACAATGTACTTGTACATAAACTTCGGTATTTTCCTGTTAGATATCTATTCTTGGCAAGATTGAAGTAAAAACAAAAATTAAAACAAAGCCACATAAACATACTAAAACTCTATGTCTTTCAAGTTTTAATTGTCATTTTTGGTTTGGGAATAATACATTGAATATTATGTCCATGTCAATCCTATCAAAAAAGGCTATAACAAGTGTTTCAGCTTGTTAGAAGTTCTACTTACCACAGAAAATCTGGGAGAAAAGAATAGAGTTATAACTTCTGTTTTAAGAGAAGTCCAAGGCTTCATTTTTATAATTTAAAATGCTCAAAATTTTAATCTACATTGCAAAATACTTACTTGTCTATGGTTTAGGAAAAGAGAAACCTGATATTAACTTTGCAAATTGTTATCTAGATCTTTAGAAGTTCTAAATGAATATAGATAATTGTCCTTGCTAAAGCTTCACTGATTTACTTCATTTAAGGAAGCATCCTCTGATGTACAATGCCACGTGCTACAGAAGTGACAACAAACCACAAGTATGACATTCTAGCCCTATGACATTGCTGGGTTTTTTTCATGCCATTAATGAAGTGCTCTTTTAAAGCTGGATAACTCAGGTTGAGAATGTCCTCAGGCAATGTAAGGCTACTGTAGCAAAACCTGTGTCATCCCATCTGATTGCCAGAGTATGACTAAGGAAAAGAGGAAAAGTGAGCAAATTTCAAAGTCTCCTGTCTTCATGAGAAGAGACCTTTGATAAAGGTCAAAGAGTGCAGCCACACTTGCCTTAACTCTTACTCCAAATTAGTTCTGAGTCTGACTCAACTACAAACTCATGCTCTCATTTATACCTTGCCAGCAATCACACTACCTACCTAAACCCAGCTCAAGGCAAGTGCTCATGAATAGGAGAATTTGCTTTAAGATGTTAATGTATACAATGGGAGAGCTCTCTGTCACAAAGAAATTATTTCTTTTTCTACTACATAGTGACTTAAAAATTTGTAAACATTCATTTCCTTTTAATTTCTTTAGTAAATACAGCAGTAAAGGTCACCCAGAGTTTTGAACCATAAATTCAAATTTTTATTTAATTTCATGGCATAGAGAAATGCTTAAGGTTTTTCATCTTTCAAAAGCAAAACATTTTAAAAAAAAACATCTACTGTCCCTCTACTGTCCCTTATTCTTCCTCATTGTAATTTTCCACAACACTTCCGAAAATAAAACTCCACATTAAATAAATGGTTACACTTCTTATCAGTATAAAGTTGTATTTCCCCTGCTTCCAATATTAACATAGACAACATTAATTTAAGGATAATATTATGAAATCTTAACTCTACCTGCAGTTAGAATTTAGCCTGCCTTGGCTAAATTCTCACTCTTCCACCACCACCTCCTCTAAACATTGTTTTCCTGCACATAACTACATAATTCCAAAAAAAAAAAAAAAAGATGAAGTTTGGAAAAATAGTTTCCTAGTTTCCTACAAACCACAAGAAAGTAATTTTCCTACTGAAAAAGTGTACCAATACGTCATTGAAGTGTATTTTTAAACAGAGTTGAATGGGATAAAATTGGGGTTTAGTGTGAATTAAATTGCTTTTACAGTAGTCAGAATATAACTTTAGCTAAAATCTTTATCAAACCAATGAAACTGTTAGAATTACTTTTCTTTCCCCCCTTAGGAATAATGCAAAATCAATACTGCATGATTAGCAATCTTACATTATGCATTCAAAGAGAAAGATTTTCACCCAAGTTTCCCTGAATGTCTCGATGAAAGTGGGCTGTAAAGATAGAACATGCTCAGGAATCTTTAATGAACTATGGTTCAAATACTGGTGTCATTTAAAATTAGGAAGACAGAAGTGATCTAATGTAACTTCCTCATACACTGACTTCAGCTATGCTCCAACTGAAACAGATGTCTCTTCTTTGTAGGAGAGTAAGAAGGTTAGGGCTCATTCCTGGCATGATTTAAACTGAAAATATTGTGCTTTGTCAGTGGAAAAAGAGGCTGGATTCACCCAAGGTATCTAATCTTGATGAAGATACTTCATCTCTAAGATGAAGTATCATATAATAAAAACAAAAATGAAAATATAATATTTACCTGACTTGTGTTTCTTCAATATGTATTTCAACATAAAGTGTGTATGTGTGTATGAGCATATGTGCACATAAAGTAGTTAATATTCTGATTTTTTTTTTAAACACAGAATGCTTATTTATACTTCATTCATTATTTTGCACATCCCAAAGCCACTAAAACAAATGTGACCCTCAGCTGAAAGCAACAAAATTGCATGTCCATCTATAAAACACTGTTTTGCTTGGGGCAATACATCTTGAGCAAGTGTATAGCAAATCTCAATGCAATTTAATATTAAAAATTTAAGCTTGGAGAATGGTCTTATCCAGTTCCCAGGCCCTTTTTGTAGCACTTTGGGGAACATCCTTGCTAATGTATTGAAAATAAGTAATTGGGAGCGAAGTATGTATATATATAATAATATACATTACTAAATGGATTAAATATCTCCAAATACAGCTACGTCATATTTGATCCATGTGCCTGACAGCAAAGCAGCCTGTCACTGAAATGGAATCATGCATATTTAATCCTGTCAGAGTTAGCCAAATCCTGCCTGACCAGTGGATCTTTCACTAAACTGCAAAATTCATAAGGAGGGGTGACTCCAGGGTCAATGTTTCCTTCTCCTGGCTCTTCTCCAGACCTGGGATGCCATTCTTGAAGTACTGAGTCACCCTCTTCTCCCTATACATCTTAATTTTTATTAAAATCATTTACAAGTGGTGCTATGTAGCTCAGCCAGTGACTGAACTGTGTCTGAAGGCATGATGTTTGCTTGTTCTTTTCGCCCAACACACAGGTTGTGAATTGAAGATATGCTTTAGACACAACCTGTTGCAGCAGTGGGAGTGTGAAATAGCAGTAGTTGTATCCAGAACTGTAATCCCTAATTAATAGAGGTCCCTAAAATCATTATTATGCACTAGAAGTTTCCAAATCTCAGCTACTCAGAGTTAGCAATCCTTTTTCGACCTCCCTTCGATCATGTTCCAAGCAGACAAGAATTTGGTTTTGTTCCCAAGCTCTGCCAAAGCTGTATAAATATGTTAATGACATGCTGACCTAACCACATCTCCATGCCTTCTGGCCAGTTAGGAGACTGTTTCATTTGCCAGGAAAGAAACCATGTGCACACAACTTTGTACAGCATCTGGAGTTGCTGTTATATGTAATTGGTGAAGGACCAATCCTCTGTCCCACTCTCTTTTCAGATTTTCCCTCTAATCTATGTGACAGCTTGAGCTGTTAGCTATTGCCTTTGCAAGGAACCGTTCAGCTTCTCTATATAGTCAGCTCCCTTATTTGCCCCAGGTAACATTACTGTATGCACAAAATCCTAATAGAACCACTTATGAACTTAACACTTTTTATGATTCTTCCCTTAAGTAGCTCACACTTTTTTATTTTTTCTTTTTAATAAAATAACTCTTCTGTTTGATAAACCAATACAAGAAGCCATACAGTTCTGCAGCTTTCACATCCTATCTTGAAACTCATAAATTCTTGTGGGGCACTACCTTTCAACATTGTTATTTTCCTAGGTTCCTTCCTCCCTCCCACCACCATGTCCATAATTTTTATGCCTCACTTTTTCCTTTCCCGATTCATGGAATGGCCTCGGATGGGTGTCACTTCCTTCTCTATTTTGTTCTTTTAATTCAATTATAACAAACAAATAGTGCTGTTATCATATTGGCATTCAGCACACAGGGTCTTTGAGACTTGCCCAGCCCATACCACATTGTCCTCCTTCCCAATAGTGACTTGTAATATGTGTATGTTAAGAGTTGATGCATCTGCTTGTCACTTTTTTGTCTAAAGGGAAAATAGAAGGATGAATTTTTCTTCTCCTCCCTTATTTTTTTAAATGAAAAAGGAGAAACCAACAGTTAAATATGGCATTGCACATATTTTTGGCCAAACCCTGTTCACTTTATTCTCATTTGTATCTTCATTCACTTCTGACAGGTCCTTTCATGTTATTTGACGAGCAGTGTTTGAACTTTGTCAATCACTACCTGGATTATTAGTTTAAGAATAGAAACAAATAATTATATTGCCATAAAGGTGTCTCTGCAGGGTTTCTTTAAGAAGCAGATTTCCTGATTAAAGCAACTCCTGGCTTCTTTTATTTTTGAAAGGCTTTAAGCAATTTGAAATGTTGCTTTGATTCACTCATGATAAGCAAGTACAAGCAGAAACGCTGCAGTACAGAGCTGCTTTTTATACTGTGGCTTTTTACAAAGGTTTAAATTACTAAGCCTAAATGAGCTTCTTAGAAAAGGAAGAATGCCTCTTGCTTGTCACAGCAACTGTCTTTTCTGCCTGCAGTAGGCAGGACATTGACCTCTACCTGAATAGCCTGAGGTAAGAGGAGTAGCCACTGGAAATTATTTATAACCTGACCAGCTCATTTAGTTTCATCCTCTGAGGCCCTCAGAGTTGAACTGACACAGCAATAATGGCCAGCGAACTTTTGATCCAATTAATTGTTAATGAGAGGTTTGATTAGCAAATAAAGGGCCTATTAGGTTAGCTGATTGTCTTTCTTTTGCAATACCAGAGGTCAACATTTTTTTTTTTTTTTACTGAAAGAAAAGTACACTGTGTACTCTGTGGTTAAATTAATCACATGCTCACAGGTGTTGAGTAAAGTTGATTCAGGAAAACAGTCAGCTTAGACATCTGTCTGTAACCATGATAATGCCATAGGTATTCCTCATTTTGTTTATGATTGTTTTGCTGTTAATTCAACTGCCTCTACCTTTCTGTGCCGGCAAAATATTGCAGTAACCCAACCTTCTTTTTGTCCTGCTTTCCTCCAGATTGACTTTACTATTGTCTTTTATTTTAATTACACTGCCAGACTTCTCAGTCAGCTTCAAATTAATTAATTCTTCATATGTATTTAAAGTCTCCCAGTGTACATATGCAAAAATCATTCCAGTGTTTTTCTAGTCCTGAAAATTTCCCTCTGAGTTATGACATGCTTCTCTAAAATTACAATGACTAAAGAGAAACACAAGATTAAGGATAAAACCAAACTTCAAATGACACCTATGTAAATTAACAGTATTTTGATCTCAGTGCAGCCATGCTGGATTTATACTTGTATAAGTCTGTAAATCTGTCATTAATAAATTGATCCCTGTAGAGCAGTTTTTGTTATATGAACGTTTAATCTTCTTTCATATTATCAACATGTGCTTGTAAACACAATGTTGCTCACTGTCTCTTCCATCCAGCCTTGATAATGTAGAGAAAACCCCAATCAGAAAAGCCTTTAAGTTTGCTGTCAGGCTTTCAGATATTAAAAATCTGGATATGTGGTTGCCTCTTTTGCAGGGTGTGATTGCAGTCCTTAATTACATGACCACTTTGTGTTTTTCTGTGATTCAACTCATGGGATGGATGGATGGATGGATGGATGGATGGATGGATGGATGGATGGATGGATGGATGGATGGACATTTGATACAAAAGTATCAAATCCTAAGTGTTTCTTTTCACCCTTATGAACTCAATGATGGCTCATGATATGTTTACTGGGTATTATCCAAACTTTGCCCACATGAGATAAATGGCAATTTTGTGATGCATCATTGTAGTGCAAAATTACACAGAAAATAGTATCAAAAGAAAAAAAAATCAATGCAGAATAGTGCAGTTATTTCTGTTGTGGTCGTTTGCTTGTATTTTTTGTTCTTTTTTTATTGTTGTTGAGTGGTTTTTGATAATTTATTTTTCCTTTGTGGAAAAAGCTGATATGTAGATACATTAATTTTATAGGTGAGGGCTGACTCTTCTCACAGACATGTTGCAATACCACCCAAACATTGATGTAGGGTCATGAATTGGAGCTTTGCTCTGCACTCTGCAGACTGAGGCTTGTAGTTCTCTCCCACTTAGTGGAACTTCTGAGTGGATGTTCCAACTGGTCCACAAAAGGCAACAGCAGGAGCTGTGAAAAAGATTTTTGATGTAGATGGCAGTTTCATCAGCTTGGTAGTCCACCGGGGCTACACTCATGCTCTGATTTTTGCTTGTCTGTTTGCATGCATGCATGCAGCCTGGTTTCTCTGTATGGGCTCACTGCTCTCTAGCTGCCTACTAACAGAGCACAGCTCTTACCAATGTAAATGTGAGCACCCAGCAAATTTGCAAATCAGTGATCCGTAAAATGAAGAGTACATAATGAGTAGCCACCTGCAAAAGGTTTGGTTGAAATTACTAGACCAGCCTCATTAACAACTGGTATGACAAGAGGCAAGGTTTAATCCAGTTCTCTAAGGCTGCTTTAACCACAAAACTTCCTGTAATTGTCTCTGATCCAGTGGTTGTTCTGTATCACACAAAGTGGGGGTTAGGTAAGGTTCCTCGTGCATGGAGACCTTGACTTTGCATAGGTCCTGTTTTTGCCTGGTTTTTTTTGGTTCACATATTTCAGTCATATTTCCTAGATATTTCTAATGAAGTAAGACTTAGATCTTATGTCTATCATTAGCTGAACTAAAACCTTTTAGACCACTGCACAAGCCTCTATCTATGTCTGACTACACTCAGCAATAGTGAGCTTTTATCCTTTGCATAGAGACATTCTCAGAGGTAAATGAGGCCTACAGTTTGCCAAGGGCTTTCACAGAACTATTTTTGACCTTCAAGATGTACCTGAGGCCCTGGGGGAGCCCTGATTCTTTCCCAGCATCTGATGAGAATCTTCCTACTTCCCTGACCTAACCAGCCAGAGGTCTTCTGTCTCCAATTTTGTCAGACTTTAGCAAGTTATCCTTTACTTCAGTGTCATTCACTGCAGTCCTAATCCTGCTTTTAGTACCAAACTTCCCTTCATTCCCTTCTTTCTGTTTGATCAGTGTCTGTCTCTATTGCTGGTCACCCTGATTGCTCTTTTTAGCTATAAGTAGAAAATATTCTTTACTTGAAGTTATATGGGTAGCATTACCCATGTGTGTGCAGGCAAAACCACACAGGCATGTATGCAGCTGTAGACATGCACCCAAAGGTTCAGAATTCTTGAAGCCATAAGTAACTGAAAATAGTTTTTAATAATGAAAAGTGGGATGGGGTTATTAGCCCGATGTATAATAGACTCATATTTTCTCAGGGACATAAAATTCTGGTTTTATGCATTCTGCATAATATCTCCCTTTGCACATGCTTCCTGTGAGTAAAAAATGCAGGTCAATGGGCACAACCAGCAGAGTGGCCTTGCAATTTGGATGGTAATAAAAAAAAACTGCAGAGACTAATTTTGTTTCCAGTGAAACTAATGCAAAATCACCACCTGATTTGACTGGGTAGGGAAATGCTCTGAAAAAATTACTTACCATTTATAAAGATAGATAATGAAGACATATGTATTAAAAAGCATAACATGACAATGGAAATCCATTAATAGTTGTGCAATAGCACAGGAATGGATAATTATGAGGAGATCAGTGGGATAAACGAGACTAAAGCATGCGAAGCAGACACAGTTGTTGTGCTGTGTTTGGACCATCTTCATCTCAAACCATATCAGAGCTGCTTTAAGGAATGATTGGTAAGTGTTTTCATATAGTTAAACCCAGAAGCCTGGAGGGCCTTGGATCTGAAACCCTCATGAAGTCACATTACTGACACAGCATTTGCTGACAGCCTTCTGACGAAATCTCTGTCACAGCCTTCCCACATTAATCTCTGAGCTTCAGACCTCATTTAATTTCACTTCAAATTGAGTCTGTTTTGCACACATTCCTCCACCTGTCTCTTTTTTTTTCCCCCACTCTTCTTTAAAGTAGTAAATAAACATCAAGTATTATAAAAAGCTAGTATGTAACAAGAATTAAAATAATTTTTAAAAGAGAGGGAATCACTATTATAAATTTATAGAATAAACAAAAACTGAATAACATAAAAATGTATTTTTGCACTAATAAAGGAAGCATAGTTAGCTCTCCAGCTTTTGATTGGCATAATTTCTGTTATCTGCTTGTGGCTGTATATTGTGCAGATACAAATCATTAGCACTTTTTTCCCCCCATAGAATAGTTCTATTATCCTTCAAATCAAAGTGAGCAGTGTTTTTATCCTTCTATCTCAGGCTTTGTGATAATGTCGACCATAAGCAAAAGGATCATTAAATTCCTTATTTTACAAGTCATAGGTCAGTGTAGCAGCTTCCTTGCACATGGTATCATTATAATTTTTTAAATCTTAAAATCTAGGAAAAATAACACAGAAGTAAGTGTGATATATTCTGTTTAAATCAATGTTTTGTTATTAAAATTTGTTTCATATTTCCCTAGCCATCCTATGAAGTGATTTAATCTCATAATTAAAATGTCTAATTTATTTCCTTGTGTTCCCAGTGTTGTTGAAATTGGCCACTGCTACTCTAGATGCCAAAGCTCTAACAGACTCCAAAGAAACAAAATAGTTTGTCTGATTTTACTTTCAATTATCATTATGCTAATAGAAAAAAAAATTAACCTGAGATCAGAGAACAATCTCTTTACAAAACAAATTCAGTGGGTAAATGCAAGGGTGATTTATAGAAATCAATTTTTGGAATACAGGCATTTAGGGAAAAAAAAAAAAAAAGTCAGTTTCATTTCTATAAAGAACAGAACTTGATAATGAGTGATTTGTGTTTGGACCAGTTCCAGTAACTTCTCAATCCACGGGAGAGTTTCCAGCCTACTGAGAGGATGAAATGAGAGGGCTTATGAAGGAAAATGAAAGATATACTGTGTTATTTATGAGAAGAAAAGGGGATGGAAGGACCAGTACACATTTAACATAGGCATTGTATTGCACAGGCTGTACACACCACACAATGTTTTTCTTCAGTCTTCACAAAGCCACAGAGGAGCAGATTCATAGACAATTGGAGACTTGATTACACTGACTACAGTGTGAAAATTATATGTTTTGGCTGTTATCATGTATGGCTAAACATGACCTACAAGAGAATAGACTCCAGGCTGATACACGGTGGTGTATTTAGAATCTCAGTAACCTCCTGATGCCTTGATAGAAGGTGATTTTTTGGGCTCTCTATGGATGAAATACATTCCCTCCTGATCTAACATAATAAAGCACTCTTGACTCATTACTCTCTGAGATTTTTAGAAAGTTGTGAATTATATGGAGAAGAGGTTTTTCACAAAGGCTAACACCCATACTCTCTCCATGTAAGCAAAGAAGAATCCCTGAAGGAACCATCAGAGTTTGGTCCTAAGTTTAGATGTGCAAAAACACTTGAAAAACATCTGTAACTACTTAGATTGGAAAGTATCCTTATGAAGAAAGAGGCTAATGTGCATCCTTGTGGATGACCCCCAAACACTGCACAAAATTTACAATCTATCAGATAAAACAATTATTCTCAATGCTTTCAAGTTTTATTCATCATATTCACAAAAAAAAAAAAAAAATAGATATTAAAGCTCCATGTTGGTCATCCAGTTCTTTGACTCTTATGAAATTTAGTTATGTGGACATGCTGACAAACCCAGACACTTGCAAAATACAAAGATGCAACACACCTGAGAAATGAATAAACATATTTTCATCTTTTTATGTTGTCTTTTGTTGCTACAACATGAAATTTTGCACCCTGAAAAATTCTACTGCTCTCCAATTTATTGAATATGCACTTGATATTTCTTTCCTGATGTGAGAAGAGATCCATATTCATATTTATTTTGCTCTAAATTAGCTACTCGCTTATTGACCCTAAATAGTTATCATCTCAGCTGGAAATATATTAGAGTTCTAGTTGCCAAACAAATATTCAGCAAAAGATGAATAAAAGCATATGGGGAGGAAAAACCCACAAAGTTTTCACTGCCAATATAATGGAAGGCATTCTGGCGGACAGCCATCTGCACCCGCTGAACAGAGGGATCCTGGGATGACATTGATCGATTTAACAGTAGGAAGGTATTAATGATATTCAGCACTGATGGCTGAGCCACTTCACACTCATTTGCATTTCCATTCATCATCTCAGCATTTATCATTATGAGGCGAATGCCAGAACTAATTAAAGTCTGGGCTAACAGGGTGACATGGGAGTCCAGCCGCTACTTATACTGAGGAAATATGGGAAACTTTCCAGCAGGAAGTAGACCAACCTTACACCAAACCCAATTAACTTAATTCCTAACTAAACCATTTGAGGGTCCTTCATTTGAATAAACTAAAAAGCTGGGATTGAAGTTACACCATGTCTTTTTCTCCTTGTGCTCTAGTAGCTTCATGACTCAATAACATTATCTGGTGTAGACATTTGGGAGATGTCCTTAATGTGTTTTCACTCCTCCTCAGCGATCCCTTCCAGTTTTGTCATAGGAAGCAGAGATACTATTTATGATTCTTCAATAAATAATAAGTTTTAAACCTAAATTCTAACATAATTTGATCCTGAAGAGACTTAAAAACTATTGTGGATATCAAAGGAAAAAAAGACACTTGAAAGCTGGAATATACAGAAATCTATTGTTTATGTAATAAGTAAATTACCCCTTCAAAGAGAAATAAAAATTACTTTTATTTGTTTTCTAGAACACAAATATGAAACACTTCTTCTCTGCAGATGAAGGCTTTCTTGGCATTCTCACAAACTGTCCTATTAGCTGCACTGAGGCAACGTGTGAGCAAAGTGACCAGCATATGTCTTGGAAAGTTTTGGTTTCAAGAATCCCCTTGCTGGGCACTGGGAATAGTCATAAGGATATATTTTATCCAATTCCACTTAGGTCAGGTCTCTAGCTCCCTTAAGTTTCTTTGAAATTTCCAAACAGAAAGAACAAACGTGATAGGAGAAAGATGTAGTAGCACAGAAAACTAGAAAATCTTTGAAAGGAAATTATTACTTTTAAATTTTTGATCTTTATCCAAATATAGATAGAAAAGTAATAATTTCAAATGTGGATTTTAGTAAATATTATCTTTACTAATGGTTCTATATGCTGTTTTATATTTCAAAGCAGTATTTTATTTTTCTTTCTACAAGCATAAAGAGACACTTGATCTAGACTCTGAGTGACATGGTATCATTTCATTGCCCAAGGAATTTCTCTGTTAGTAAAATAAATACATACTGCCAGGTCAAATATCTAGTTCCCATGTCCACAATGAAAACTCCTCAATTTTCTAAGACACACTTAGGAGAAAACATGACTTTTATTCTCTTTTGCAAAAACATTTATGGTTTTAAAAAAGATGCAATGTCTTTATCTGTCTAGTGACATCCCTCCATGCGTATCTGCATGTATAAGAAAAGGCCATGCTTCTGTGGGAAAGGCTCTCCAATGATCCTTTAAAACAGTCAAAAGTTCCATAGATTAAAATATAATTTTCATAAACCCTTTTGAAATTTAATGAGGAAAGCAGTGAGCCAGCAGTCTTGGTGAATCTTGGTGAATCTCCTTCTAAGAGGAAACAGCCTTTGGTCATACCAAGTTTTCAGTGATGCCATCGCACAGGTTCATCTGGAGTGCATAAAAGTCAGGCAGACATGGATGAACTGCTCAGACTCTTTTTACCAGGCATTCATGAAAAATAAAGGCATTTTATGTAAGCAGAATGAAGATATGCAAGAGATAATTTTAATTATCTTTTCAGGCTGACCAGTTTCAATTTAGTCCTCCTTTGTGGTAACAACTTTGTCCTCTTCCTGACATGTATTTCTGAACCATTCACATGGCCAGGCAGTGTGTAGCCTGTAAAAAAGATCAATGAACAACGAAGGGTTAGATTATATTGACTTAATGTTGATTAGTTTACACTGAATTGTTGGCTGCAAAAGATGTCAGAGCTTTTGTAGTTCATTAGCTCCCATCAATTGAACACTGGCTTAAATTAGTACATGAGGCTCTTCTTTTCTGTAATGTAATTTCTACTTTCATTTCATGCTTAGCTTTCCTTTCTGTACTTTCATGTGATGGCTGTTACATTTTTCTCCATGAGTGAAAAAGAAAAGAAAGAGCCTAAAACAGACAGAATGATTGCCAGGTGAGCTCCTGCTCATTTCACCCCAGGAAGTTATTCGACTTGCTATGATCAGTAATATCCCTGACATCAGTTATATCAGAAGTGTTATTCACCTGCAACATGTCTTGTAATCGTGCTGGGCAATGACATCTCATAATTAAAAACATATGACTTTACTAAATGATGCCCTTACTGTCACAAATTCAGTTGCAGATTTTGGAATATGTAATCATGAACCCGAACAAATTTGGGTTCCATAAAAATATTTGCTGTTATCAAAAAAGTCAGAAATTTAGTTCTGAAACAGCTATACTGTATAGTGCTAATAATATAATTTTTTTATCTTTGAGGAGAATGAAAGAGCACAGATCTGGAATCACGGAGTGGCTGAGGTGGGAAGAGATCTCTGGAGGCCATCTGATCCAACCTCCTTGCTCAAGCAAGCCCACCTACAGCCAGTTGCCCAGGACCATGTCAGAAAGATTTTGGGTATCTCTAAGGATGGAGACTCCACAACCACTATGACTCCACAACCTCTGTGAGCAACCTGTGCCAGTGGTCAGTCACCTGCAGTGCAAGAAACTTTTTCCTCATGGTAAAGAACAAACAAGACAGAACAAGAACAGATTTTGATACCTGGTTTTTGTCAAGCAGCTGGATACATTTTACATGCTGGCCAAGTGTCCAGCTGTGCTCTGTGGCAGATTCCTTCCACCACCATTACCACAGACTCTGAAATATGTCAGAAAAGGATAGAGGTTGCTGCCAGAAATACAAAAAGTATATTACACAAAACTGGTTTTGGCATTATTGATCCAAACTGGCAAAGGAATGACTGCTAAAAAGAGGCCCTGTAGGAAATAGAATAAGGCAAAGATTAAAGTTCGCACTTGAAAGTAAAAACTATCTATAAGAGATTTCAGATTTTACGTATGTGAGGTTTGATTTATAACTTCAGTGTCATTAATTATCAGTTTGCAGAAAACAATTTTAGTCTGCTTGGAAGACCTTTGCCAAAATGTTGTTGACACCTTTTATTTGGGGCTCTATGGAATATTTTGATTTCAACACAACTTAGTTTCATTATTAAAACAAATGCCAATATTTTATTTCTTTTAAAATATCCAAATCTTGACTTAAAATGATAAAAATAAGACTTCTTATGTTAGTCAATCTCTGGTGATTTTGTGAATAATTCTCAAAAACAGAATTCTTTCAAAATCTCCATTATCTAAAGTAAATTTTGACTTTCGAGAAGCCTTAGTGTTGCTAAGAAAAGAGACATCATAGAAATATGGAATTGTAATTCCATATATTGACTCTACATAAAGCATATCATCATGTGCTCTCTCTTTGGAAAAGATTTTAGGTTTTTTGACCAAAATTCTAACAAGAAAGCCACGCATAAATTAATTATGATTAGGAAAAAAACCCTTCTCATATAGAAAACGAAAAATACATAAAAATCTGGAGTGACTGTAATGTCTCTTTCTTTTCCACTACAACAATTTCAATTAGTCAAGAAACTGTCCAAGTAATTGATGCAGGAAAAGTCTTACTCTATGAACCTGCATCACCTCATTAACATTCTTCTTGTTCTCTTCCACGCTGTTCTTCTGACCGCTAAGCTCATGTGCCCATACATGATAAAACTGCACATACATATAATGTAGGGTAGAAATTATTTCTTATTATTAACAGACAAGCAAAAAGACATCAAACACAGAAACAAAAACATATTGTCATGTAGAAGCCACCTTGATTTTAACTTCTTTGCTCAGTGATCTGAATCAAGTAAGTCAACTCAACATGAATTCTGGTCATCCTGAGAATGATACATAATAGTTATATTGAGATATCATGTTTTATTATATAAATGATTCTTATTCTGCTCCTGTTTGTACATAAAATATCAGAGCAGAACTGTAATTTGGACACTTAAATCCAATTTGAAAAGAAAAGGAAAAAAAACCCAGGTTATCAAGGATATCATATTCAAAAGCCAGTTACAACTTTTGAAATTAGGATTAAACTTTAAAGAGAGTAGAGGTTTTGTTTTCTTTTAACAAAAAGGACTACTGTTAACTCTGTTTTAATATGAGCTGTACTAGGGAGCAAAGGTACAGTTTTTGGTGATTCATGTTTCTTGCAAAACACCTGGCACAAGGTACCACCTTTAAATGTCCAACAAGCATCTGGCACAACCAGAATAAAACTGGTGGTCAGTCTGATATTAACTATACTTGTGGCTGCTATATCAGCTAATCTCAAGATAAGCACACAGGGTCTTGTCTCCTAGAAAAACCTAATGGCTACGTTGGAGAATTTATTAAGAGGTTTTTAAACAAGTATTTCGACGCCCAAGTCCTGGGTTGCTTTTTTTCAAACCTATTTAATCATTACATGCAGGAAATAGAGGTGTTGATAAAGACATTATTTTAGAGGATGCAATAAAACTCAAAAAAATCGTATGGCATATCATACTAGCTTCATTTATTTATTTTAATTTAAATCCTTAACCTTATTAATTATATTAAAATAGAAGTTTATTTTATTAAAGGAGGCTTTTATACAACACAATCTAAATAAGCCTTTTTATATCTCTTCTAAAATTTAGCTCATGGGACAAAGGACTGAGAAAGTTTGAGGCTTTTTTTAGAGTAGTCATGAAAATAATCAAATACACTAGCATGCCTGAGCTTCTCTTCTTTAAACCACAGAGATAATTCGTGAAGTGAATTTTTGTGTGTGTGTTTTCAGGATCTGGCCATTTAAAACGTTTCCATGGAGAAGTAATCAGAAGTGTTCTGTGTGATGATATTTATTATTCATGGTCCTACTCTCACAGTAAAATAGCTAATAAAACAACCTCAGAGAAAGAAATACTGGAGCAGGCATCCTGTGACTCTCGTGTAATGGATAAGGACTTCAGATTCACTTGTGAAAGACTCTGTTCCTCACTGTCTTCATGGTTATACATTTACAGGAACACACAATAAAGATTATTTTTTATCTAATTTTCCTAATCTTTTATAGCAAATAAACACCATAGCATAAACATGCAATATTTCCTTTCTGGAAAAAGAGAATATAGTCCAGTCCCAGTAAAAGTAGGCATAGCAATCACTATCTCTGTAAAACCAAACTAGCCAGTTTGTCTGATAAGTGGTACATCTCAAGGTGTGAAGCTGAAAATACTTCTGTAAGATACTGCATTCAAGTACTTGTGCAGTCACTAACTGTAGAAAGATGAGGTAATAATAATAAAAAATGTCTATCCCATGGAAAAAAGAGAGAAAAAGGAAAAAGGAAAAAAGAAAGAGAGAAAGAGAGAAAGAGAGAAAGAGAGAAAGAGAGAAAGAGAGAAAGAGAGAAAGAGNAAAGAAAGAAAGAAAGAAAGAAAGAAAGAAAGAAAGAAAGAGAGAGAGAAAGGAAGGCAAGGCAAGGCAGAAAGAAAGAAAAGAAAGAAAAGAAAGAAAGAAAGAAAGAAAGAGAGAAAGAAAGAGAGAAAGAGAGAAAGAGAGAAAGAGAGAAAGAGAGAAAGAGAGAAAGAGAGAAAGAGAGAAAGAGAGAAAGAGAGAAAGAGAGAAAGAGAGAAAGAGAGAAAGAGAGAAAGAGAGAAAGAGAGAAAGAGAGAAAGAGAGAAAGAGAGAAAGAGAGAAAGAGAGAAAGAGAGAAAGAGAGAAAGAGAGAAAGAGAGAAAGAGAGAAAGAGAGAAAGAGAGAAAGAGAGAAAGAAAGAGAGAAAGAAAGAAAGAAAGAAAGAGAAAGCAAAAGAACTTCCAACAGCTTGTTTTCCCTGGCTCTTTTTTTATGATAAGGGAATAGTTTTGTGAACACTGTCAGTCTTTTGCCATATGTTCCAGGAAGCTAGGGACCCTTGAAGAAGAAGAGGCTTTTGAATTATTGATCAATGATTAGCAAATGCAATCGAAATTGTAGACTTGACGTTGTGCAGGGATTCATAATTTATGAGTGGACAAAATAGTAGGTAGCAGAGGTAGTGGTAGGTGATTTCAGCCCCCATATTGATTACTTAAAACAACAGGAGGTAAGTGTAGTGTGACAGACAGAACAAAAACTGACAGCTCACAGCCTGTCCATCACTACGGACTGAGCACTGAGGGAATAAAGCTTACTGTAGAAGCAAATACATTTCTATTGTGTGTCTTTGATCATTATGCTGTTCCACTAGACCAAAGGACATATTTGTTTATAATTTATGTATTCTCTTACTATAAAAGATTGATAGCATCCTATTAGATACTGTAGTATCTAAATATCTAGATAGCTTGTACCTGTAACAGCTTGAGAAGCAATATTGTGGAACATTTGCATAGCCTATTAGCAAAGGTAAAAACCTGCGAATGGAAAGGAGACGAGGTGTGTCTGGCACCAGCCTAGAAGTCAGCTCTGTTTTCCATTCTTTGCTGTGGTCTGCCAGCACTTCTTGGGCTGCTGTAATTCTCCCTTACAGACCAGCTCTTGAGCTCTACCTCAGAAACAGACCCATCATGTCAATAAAAATGCAGCTCCCACCTGTAATTTTATGGGTTGGTGAAAGAGGAGTAAGTGGACGAGGGGAGTCATCCAGTCTCCAGCTCACAACTGCATGATCATTTCTGCATCTGAGCAAGCAATCTCTGTGTGTATCAACAGAGGTCAACTTCTTCACCCTTTAAGAGCTGAAAGAAGTCTATGACTGCACCAAGTGATTTGGTGACACTGGGGAGAGTTCTGGGACTTCTTGTTGGTAACTGACAGCATATTTTGCTGCTACAGAACTACTTCAAATACCCATAGCCTGCCTGTGGTCCTCTGATGCTTCACAACAGGGGGAGGCAGGTGTGAACAATTATATTCTGTTTTCTACTCCTACTGTAAGTCAGCATGACCCCAAAAATTATGCCACAGTCTTACTGAAAAAAAAAAAAAATTTAGAGGGGGAAAAAAAAAGAAACAAAAATAAAAACCCCCAGAAAAGTGATTTGAACAAGTAGGCAAGCAACAGAAGAGTAGAACTTTTCAGCATTAGAACAGAAGTGAGAGAAAAACAGATGCCTGTGAAGAGCTGGGCTGATTTGGGTTTTTTCTTTTCCCATAGGAAACTGAGGATAAATAAACTGAAGTATCATAAGGATAATGTGAAATGATTTATAATTCTGATAAACACTGGATACCTAGAGCTGTATGAAAATCCTTCTGCCTCTCCTGTTGACTGATTACAGTCTGCCCACCAGCCTGCATTTTCAAAAAGCACCACCTGCCTCCTGCCCCTCGTAGGTCTCTGTTTTACCTGTTGATGACCATCTTCTGCCTTTTTCAAGTCTGCAACAATGATTCCTCAGGTTTTCATTCAAACCTAAAAAATTGGGGAAAAATGCCCAAAATCATGACAGCAGTTGTTTTACATTGTGCCAGTCACCAAAGAAAACATTACAGTGAAACACAAGTTTACAGTAATTTTGGTGAGCTAGTAGAGTGATTTTTTTCATAGGTCTTGTAACAATAAGTGAATTAAGAACAAAAAATTGACAGTAAGAACATTTAAGAGTAATATCTTTCCACAGTTAATAGAAAGGTGAAGATCAATTAAAATGTCATCTTACTGTAATATGTTAGATTTGAATTAATAATTGACAAGAAATATACTTTAGAAGAATTTTCCTTCTCCATATTCTTTGTGGAGTATCAATGAGAAGATCAGCTTCCTTGAATGTTTATATACTATTGAAAAACAGTAACAAGACTTCTAATTTATGGGATGAACACAGGCAATTCTTCATGCCTACGTAACATCCCACATTCGCTCTCTGGAAGTGAGGAAGGTCTGAGACCTGTTGAATGCTATTTTTGCATGTCATGTGATGGAGTCTCCCACATGCTACTGTTTTTGTTTTACAACTCACTGAGTGAAAAGTATGTCTAACAGAAATGCCACCATGACTGAGTTGGAACCTCACGTGACACGACTATGAGGATCCATAACTGTGATGTTGTCTTCTTGCAAACCGTGGTTATGTGTATGTGTATGTGTATTGATCAGAAATGAAATGGACATAGGAACTGGAAGACAGAACTCCTTTCTCCAGAAGTTGTTTGGTTTACTCTAGTGATTGGGAGTGGAAAAAAGTCATGAAGGTGCAGCAAGATACTTAAAGAGGCAAAAGCAATTTTTTTTTGCTGAAAGGGTATCTCATCCTGAATGCAATAACATCACAGACACCATGGTACAAAGGAATCTTATAAGAGGTGACTATCTTTGTTTAAAGGAATGACTATATAATAAGTGTCTGGAACTGGGATTTATTTAAACATTTTAGCACAAAATTGGCAGCAATAGAGGGAAGACCATCTTACACTTTTATATGTACATATATATTTCCTGCACATCCTTTGGGTGCATCACAATAAGATGTGATATTGACACTTTCAGAGACGCATGTCTATCAGAGTGGTTTTCCTATGAAGCAGAAAAGACTTACGTAGCAAAAATATCACAGAATGACAGACTGACCAAAAGGGTAGTGCAGGAAGGGACCACAGTGGGTCATCTGGTCTAACCTCTCTGCTCAAGCAGGGTCATCCTCAAGCACGTTATACAGAATTGCATCCAGGTAGTCTCTTAACTCCAGTGAAAGAGATTCCATAGACTCTCTGAGCAACAGATTCCAGTGTGTGGTCACCCACAAAGTAAAGTTCTTCCTCATATTCAGGTGGAACTTCCTGTGCATCAGTTGTTCTTGGTAACTTACTTTCAGAATCTCTTGAAATGAAAAAAATAGAAGTATTTTACTTATCCTTTCCTTTCGTTCCTCTTTTGTTTTTCATACCCATACCATCCTTCAAGTCCTCAAGTAAATAAAAAAAAATTGGTACTCGTGAACTTATATAACCAGCATAAACCCGCTGACTACGTAAAGTCCTAAGAGATGTTTTTAAAAGGAATTACAGTAATTTATTTAGGTTAAAAAGAGTTAATCTCTGAAACAATGGCCAATGTGCCTGTAAAAGTCCTGGTGCTTAGAATGCATGATAACCTAAAGGTATATAGATGAAGGAACTGACTAATTGTCAAGGAATTCACTCACCATCTAAAAGGGAGAAAATTATTTTCAGGTATACAAACCACTGTAATATTTTCAGTTTGGGGTGGGCCTGACCAACACGTAGAGTGAGAAAAGGAGCAATCACTTTCCTCCACAAGTCAACAAAGTACATTCAGTTTGTTTCGGGAGAAGCTAAACCATGTATTTAGAAGAGTATGACCAAGCATCTTGACACAATCTGGTGATTTGCATAAAGCACATAAAGCATTTTTAATGGGTTTGCAAGGGTTTTGTTAAAAGGAGGATTTTGTCACCATTTTATGTTACTTAAAATTTCTGTTCAAGAATGTATTTCATTCATCTCTGTATATTAATATGAAATCCTGTGTTTGTACAGATGTACATTTCTTCCCAAGAATGAAACAAGATTATATTTAAGTTCTGCTTGATGACTAGAAATCAGGACAGTAACTTTATGACAACTGATCAGAAAAACATCTATCAGGGAAGTATTCCTGAAAGATTTACTTCATTTATAGCAATAAATTCTGATCATATAATATGAGTGAAAGTACTGATTTTGAAATTGTTTATTATTTTGGACAAACATGATAATAAACCTGTACAGGAATCTTTACTGTGTTTGACTGTTAGTCAGTGTAGAACAAAATAGCACCTAGGGGAAATAAAAAGTATGGCTTAAAGGAGAAACTTTTGTTAAAAATAAGACTTTCCTTATTTGGGAGAAGCCTTCCAGGTACCTAATATTAGAAAAATTATGCTTTTTTTGAAGTGAGAGTCACAGTGACTTTAAAATTATTTCAACCTTGTGAGATAGGACACTAATCCAGGTGATGTGCTCAAATCCCATATGACGTAAATACAGTTTTTTATGTCTCCTGAGAGTACCCAGAATTTCAGACTCTCTTATTCTGATTCTTGCACATCCTTCCTGGCTATTCCTTTTTTTCCAGTCTAGAAGTGAACCTTTACTTTGAAAGGCCTGTGTTGAGATGCTCACTTTTATATTGAGAGGCAGGAGTTTACCCCGTAATAAACATGAACCAGAAACAAACTAAGAGCTTGCTAAAAAACATTGCATCAACCCCACTGTCCCTGATAGTTTGAGAGTGAGGACTAAATGACCCTGCTGAAATCTTCGCTTCCTTTCATTAAGAGGGCCAAAACCTCTTCTTTTTAATTTTATTCTCCGCAGCACAAACTGCAAGAAAGAGTTTAAACTCAAACACTTGAGAAGCATCCCATTATTTCTGACGTTGTTTTGAGATGGGGGCTACATGCTCCTTTTCTGTGAGGTGAAGAAGCGAAGAAATAAACGTTTTATATTTTTCTGAATCATCTCAGTATGAAAAATAGCAAAAGTTAAATAAAAAAGAAGGATGTGGAGAAGGAAAAAGTTTTCATAAAAACTGAAAAGTAGTATTTCAATCACAGTTATGCATGTTTCATGAGCTGAGCTTCAAATGGAAAACAAAACAAAACAAAACAAATTGTTAATGTTTTTTAAAATCTCACATGGCAAACTTTCGTGGATAATATCGTTAACAATGCTGATCCCTCTTTTCCACTGGGGATGAAAACAAGCACGACCCACCCTGGGGTAATTTTAACTAAAGGGCACCACTTGAGAATTCACTTAATAATCTCAGTCTCAAGTCCTTCAGCCAACACCAGTCACCTTGTAATGAGTATTCGCCTCACAATAATCTCCCTTTTCCCGAAAAATGGTATAAATGGAATTACAACACAATTGCCTCCTTTTATCTGATGAATGTGAAGCAGCAATATTGTGTTAGCAGGCCTTTTTGGAAGATATATTGGACTTTAATAAAATTTGATCAATGCATTTAAGTCAAATTGAATTATATGTAAGTGGATAGGGTTGACATATGTTTCAATATCTGCGAGTGATACATTATTCTCCAGTGAGCATAAAATTTAATGAAATATAAATACCCATTAATCCTCATGTTTCAACCAATCAGTCACCGTTGCTCCTGCCTGCTGTTAGCAGAAGCAGGCCCAGAAAGTCATCTGTTTTATCTAAGCAGGAGCTCCAAACTGGAAAGACATCAGAAAGGTTGGGAAAGTGAGAAGGCACAGAATAGGGAAAAATGTGCCAGCACTTTTGTTGTTCCATGCTTTCTGAAACATAACAATGTAGCGGTCAATTCTCCCTTTTAATCAGAATCTACATATGAAACTGTTAATTTGATACCTTTCAAATTTGAATTCTAAGAGAAAACATGTTCTTAAACATTTTGGGTTTTTTTTTTTAAAAAAACCTGTCATATTCCTTCATTCCTTTTTTTTATAGTTGACTCATTATGGCGTATTTTGCAAAGATAATCTGCAAGAATAATTAATTCAACACACCAAGAACATTTTCTCCTGCAATTATCTCTAGTACAAGCAACCCACTCAAGGTAAACTTTGAGAACTGTACTACTGAAAGTGTGAGATAGTGTGCTGCAGTCTAAAGAACAAACAACTCTGACACTCAAATCCCAAATTTTATAGAATATTTCCACATTTAAAGTTGTAATTCAAAATAATTTATAACTTTGTAAGAAAAAGACTTAAACAGAGTGGTGCTAAGATGCATAAACTCAGTATTAAAAAAAAATCACACGGTGTTTACTCTTGACTATTCAGCTGATAGTTTCATCAGTAAAATCAGAAAAATGAAACAAACATGCATACAAGCATAATTTGGAGGTAAGCACCAAACCAATCTTCTACCAGAATAATTATGTATTAGATTCAACAGAATTACATGTAAAGTGAGTTTCAGACTGACCAGTTAAATCTTAGGACTGTATATCTATCTATAAATCTAGCGGCAAAACCAGCCAGCAAGTCCTTTGGCACTTAGGACATCCACTTTTTGGCTCTTTTATCTGCTTAGAGTATTCCAGGAAACTGTTCTACCCACCAGCTGTAAGATATGCAGCTGCAGATCTCTCCTAGACTGTTCCAGTCCAACAGTCTTGAACCCTCACTGGGACTCTAGCAAGAATCAAGAAAGCTCATGCTCTGGGTCCAGCATACAAGGACAAGAAAGCAGACTGTGGGAAGCCTCTGATGTGGGAGTGTCTCCTGTCATACAGGATGATATGGCCTCCTACACTACAGGCTGTGTGCGAGGGGAGGAGCTGGACACTCCTCGGCTGAGTTTTCTGCAGGTGGCATGAACAGTATGTTGCCATATCTCCTACTTTTGCTTTTGCAAAGAACATGTGAACTTTAAATCCAATCAGTCCAATGAAAAATTTATTGGCCAATTCCTATGAATCAAAGGCTTCTGTCTTCTCAGACTTGAATGATGAGGAGCTGGATTTTTCCCCAGCCAGCTCCCAGCACAGGGCCAAGAGTGGGCTGCCCCCAGAAAGCCGCGCAGTCCGAGGTGCAGCCGTAGGGCCTGTGCTGTATGGCACAGGTTGTCAAGCATCGAGGGCAGGAGCAAGGATGAAGGAGAGGTCTTTTGTAAATAGGTTCCAAAGCTCTTTACTCTCCAGATGGTCCAGGGACAAAAGACAATAAACAAATGAGTGCAGGGACTTTTATACAGAGGGGGGTCTCAGGGGAGGATACAAATCTTCAACCAATAAGGAAAAGAGTGGGAAGGAGCACAAGGTGGAGCTTACGATACTTGAACCAATGAGGGGACACAAGGGGAGGGGAACAGTTCAAACAAACCAATGGGGCTTCGAAGATTAGGGGATTGCCAAGGTAAAGAGCACAAGATGGCAACTTGGTCAGAGGAGCGATAGGGAACATTCGGGAACAAGGAGTGGATGCAACACAGGATTGACAATTTAACAGGAGGGAGGGCAAGGAATAATCTGGATTAAGGGGCAGGGTGGGGGTAGGATGGACAGCTGGGTAGGAGGAGACAATTTGGGCTGCACCATCAATACAGAGGGGAAACAGAACAAACCATTGGGGGCAAAAAAACACCACAACACTTGAAGAGTTAAATCACACAATTTGTCCAAATATGAATTTTATCAGTTTCTCTAACATTCTCTATAGTGTTATCCTTTTAAGATTATTGACCTGGTTGTAATTTACTTTTTACTATTGCAGTGTGTATTTCATCTAAAAAGAACCTGTCTTGTACAGACAGATATGCTGTATTATTGCTTTGCATTACTCTTGTAGTCAGTGTATTGTACTTGTAAACTATCTGCTATTCAGAGACTTCTATCATGCAGAGATGACCATGCTTAGGCCATTTCCCCTTCCTCCCACTCTGAAAGCCTGCATGCAACTAGAAAAATCTGTCATTTGTTCAATGTTCCTTAGGAATGTTCCTGCCACAGGGAACCCTCACAATGGCTTTGAAATGGTGATGTTCTGCTAGAAAACCACAGAGCATTCAGAAGCCTGAAGATCAATTTGCCATCTTGCTATAAGTTGTTTGCTTCATATGATTTATAGTAGGGATGAAAAAGTGAAACAAGGCAATACTAAAAGGAATCTAGGATTGAGGTAAATAACACTTGGGAATTTCTAGTTTGCCCTCTCATCTTAGGTAAATGTAGCACATCATGCGGGAGGAGGGATATCTTCGATAGCGTGTGAGAATGAATACTTTGCATGCTATGCTGATAAAATTTTGACGTGTTGTCATGATAATTTTGGGAGACAAGATGAGTGTGTTCAAATTTTGATCCTTGTAACAGAACATCCTGGAACATCACAGTACTTGAGTGGCTGAAATTTTCAACAATTCAATTGTTTGAAAACTTGTTTAAAACCCATAAACTGAGGTACGAGAAATATTTGGCACCACATGCATCAAACCACAAGTACTGGGGGAAACAAGATGAAAGAGAACTTCTCTACAGCAGAGACCCAAGAGGAGTGATTACCTCTATTTCTTGACAAGTTTGGAGACCTCTCTCCTCAACTTTTTGCATCCTACAGGGTATAGATATCAAATGCCTGACTGTGCCTACACTCATAAGACAGTTGTTTTCAGAATTATGTAGTCAAACAGCAACAATTGAGGATGACGTGTTTCAAGTGAGTATGTTTCAAAATACAGCTAACATAGCTGTACAATAGCTATAATAACTTATAATAAGGACGAGTCAGCTCTTATGGAAGCTCTCTGTCTCTTCCAGTACAAGATGGCTATGAGCTGAGGCCCACAGATGGTAAGTTTCTCCAAACTCACCAAAGGTTCTGCATGGCCTTGAGCACTGGGTGCTCAGTTCAGCACAGCACAGCTTCAAACACAGCTGTGCCACAAAAAAGCCACCTGGCTGTATTTGTCATTGTCCTCATTTTCCCTTGCTCATGAAACTGCATTTCAGTAAGGTGACTACATTGGGTGGATGTCAAACACCAATTTTTATTATAAGCTTGTCTCTTTCAGGTTTCTTCAATTTTAGCCTTTTGAGATGCGTATCCATTGTCTATTTCTTTTCCTGAGTAGGAACATTTGATTTACATTTGAGCCTTACATTTGATTACGACCTTGATGAAGTACCCCCAGAGAAATCTAGGCAAATCTGGGGTACCATTGCAAAAATTCTATGATTTTGGTAGACCCTTGATATGAATAGTTACATTGCAGTATTTGTTAATAAAGTTTTCTAGTGCAGTTTTTGCCTTTGAAGAGGGTGCACACAAATATATAGAGAGACTTATTATTGTTCCTTTTTAACATTCAACATTCTGAGGTACAAAATTGCAAAAGATAACCTGCATATTGTCACAGAGACAATATTGTGGTTAGGACTAAACAGATGCTGGGATGAACACTGACATTTGATTAATGTTATTCCTCTCATTTCTGTGCCAGAGATCACAAGAATCCCATACAAAGAGTTTGCTACTGTCTGTATTGTAATTGTTAATATATACTTTGTGATATGTCAGTGAAGCAGTGAAACACATCTATGAAATTCTATTTTCGGGGTTCTCAGTGTGTTTTATATGAAAGTTATGCTGCCATTTCTGCAGTGTGAAATGTATATGAACAGAAGTTACTTAAATGGTGATTCTTTCTAGTAAAAAGCAATTATCAGTGGGATTAAAAAGCTGTCTTAAGTTGTGATCTGCTTAACTGCAAAGCATGTTCTAGTTAAAACCAGTGCCACTTTAAGATTTAACTCAGAAGCAGCCAAAGTTCTCTAATGAAGTATTAAAAACTATTATGCAATCAGTTTTCTTTTAAAAAAATTCTTTTGCATACTTAAGAAAAAAGACTTGGAATGTCAGTAGATTTTACTCTAGAAAAGGCAAAAAAGCTGCTTGTGAAAGTATTCAGAGACATGTAAATATAAGGATAATTTTAATGAGAAATGAAACTTTCTAAACAAGGCAATGGTCACCAAAGAGGTTTGAAAAATGAATTTCTAGCATGATGAGGAAGTAAAATGCAATAAAGAAAAATTAAATTACCATGGTAAACTAGATCAACACCCCCTAAAGACAATAAATATTTTTCTACTGTTAAGGGAACACTTTAAATCAGAGCCAGAGAAAGAAAATATACATAAACCAGAATAACTGTAAGAACAATGTTATTAATTATAGAAAAGTTCTGAAAGGAAAATGAAGGAGATTTTTTAAATCAGTAGTGAAGGAGAAGACTTCTCAGTTAAACTTAGATGCCTCCGAGCTGGAATTGGATTCAGAAGCTGCTATCATTTGCATTGTCTTTATTTGCACTATTTTGCTACTATATGCTGGAGGACGTAGAGTCCATCTTTCGTTTTTTTTTTTTTAATATTTGCTTGAAATATATCTCTGTAGGCAGAAGTCCAATGATAGAACTCCTAATAATGAAAGGCATGTGGTATAGCTCCCTCCACCAAGAACCATGGTATGTTATCTGGGTAAGGATATCCCAACTTTTGTCAGCAGTTCCTGTAGAGTTGTCTGACTTAGTGGCTCAGTGGAATTTCTCTTTCTCCAGATTAGAGTTGCAAACTAAAGGTTCTAGTCAAAATTAAATTGCAAGATAATAGAAATCACTGGATAAACTGTTAGCTGCAATAGAACACAATTGGAAGAAACACACTTGTTTGTACATTGTGAAAAGCCTCTAAAAGTCACATGAGTTTGGGGCAGATGGTTAAAATATGACAAATGTGTGTCGTTACAAACATACAGAAAACATATTTTTCATTATTTCCTCACAGCTATCATGACTAATTTTTTTTAATTAAAAAATTAGAATCACCACTTTTACCACCACCAAAATAAACTCAGCACCATAAGTTTATGTCCCTTTTTACCAAAAATTTGCTCTGCATGCTGTGCTCAGACCTTAGGGGACTGATGTCTCACAGGTGGGCCCACTGCCCTGCCTATACTATTGCCATGTCAGCTCCTGGCCCATTCTCTTCTGAAACAATACAACCCCTGTTGCTTGCTGAAAATTTCATCTAGACACCGTCTACCAAGTAGATATAGTTGGTAATGTCTTGCAAAATAGTGGGAATTCTCTGTGGAAACAGGAGAATTTTTTGTTCTGTCAAAAGTGGTTTCCTCATGCTGGGGCGAACTGTGGAGATGGGGAGTGTGTTCATGTTTAAGATTGGAGCCAGTTCCACACGTTTGTTGGCTTAAACAACCCCGAGACTGTGGTCCTTTGTGAGGTGGGTGTGACTGTTCTCACAGGTAACAGCTGGAGTAGGAATCCACAGGTGAAGGTGAAGCAGAGGGACACCAGAAATGAGTTACACATACAGAACAAACTTGACCCCAAGATGATGAACCCTCTGGTGTTCAGGGTACTTACTTGGGATGAAAGAAAATGAATTTCACAGCTCCAGACTCAGTGCTTGATGGTTTGGATATGGATATGTTGGCTATATGGTGGGATTGAGATTGGGTTTCTTGGGGTTTTTTTTGCAGAAAATACAAAGGACATGGTGTCAATTTCTTGAACTGAATTATTTTGCAGTCCTGAATACTTCAGTGGAGCATAATAGCTTTCTTGCCCAACTTTAAGTCCTAAATTACTTTGGCCTTGAACTTATGGGTGTGGCAACATCTAATTAGTCTGAAAAATCAGTGCCTGTATAATACCTCTGCAGACACCAATCATACATTGTGCAATCAGAAGCCTGCGTTTTCTTCTACAGTACAAATAATTAAGTTCAACTAATTGAAGAGAGACTGAGGATTGGGTTTTGTTTTCATACAAGCCAATGCTAAGCATCCAACAATGAGCTTTAGCCATCAAAAGCAAGAAATAATTTCTTTTCCAAGTAAGATATGAAGAGTGAAGTCCCCATTAGGTTTCAGATACAAAATTTGTCTTCTTGGTCATCCAGTATTGAGAACTTCTGTACTTATTTTCATTAATTACTAAAAAGAGACCTAGACAATAGTCATAGGCCATGCGAATGCATCTTTCTTCAATCCCTAATCCTGTTTTCTCATTCTTCCTTAGATCCCCTGGCTAGTATCTTATTGAGTTCTGTCTGAAGATTATAAGGGTAATTATGGTTGGAATAGTCCTTTTAAAAATGAAGTAAGGGCTGGTTAAAGTTGATATTCAATATTAATGTTAAAGCAAAAAATAAATAAAGTAATACATAAAATTAAAATTAAATAATAGAATGATAAGTAAACTGATCTAAAAAAGTAACTGGTTTGCTGCATTTCTCTCTCTATATAAGAGCATTTTTTCTGCATTGTTTGTCCTGAAAAAAAAAATGTTAGGGATGTAAATCTTTACAGTAGCTGGCTTCCCCCACGTATTTGCAACTGCCAGGGCAATAAATTTTAAGCAAAGAAATGTACTGATGGATTGGAAGATAAAGGGACTTGATTTATACTGTCAAACTCTTTAGTGTATGGCTTGGCAGCATTACCACATTGATAAATTTAAGAAAAATCTGGCTTTGTAATAAGAATGAGTTGATTTAATATCACCTGGAACATACATCAATGTTAGTTCATACATCACTATTGAGAATGGACAAATAAAAAGATATATTACATTCTATCATATATTTGATATATATTATATTCTATTGCATCATAAACACATACTAAAAGAACTGGAAATTTGTGGCAGAAGCATAGGAAAGAAAAGGTATCAAAAGCCAAGAAAACCTGCCAAATTCAAACTTCAAATGCAGAGGAATAGACTCCTTTAAACCACTGCACTTTGTGCAGGTACTGCAGAGTACTTATGTCACCCACCCCTGTTCACATTTCTACCTTTTATTGGGTGCTGTCAAATGCTTCATACTGTTAAAATACTACTGCACTGTACCACTATAAAGATATAATTGAACTTACAAAATTTTTGTATACTAGCAATGAATTGGATAAGTACAATATTGTGAGAACTGTAGCCTGTGAATAGTTCTTACGAGTACATGATTTCAAGTAAGTTTGCTGCAATTTTAACAGAAGTAAGAATTTTGGTTGATAAAAGATGAGCATTTAGGTGGGATGTCTGTGGAATTAGGAACAGTTTTGAATTAATTCCACACGACAGTCTGAACAAAATTAGCATGATATAGTTTCAATGAAGCAAATATAAAATGGTGCAACATGATGGAACAAAGGATTCCAAAAACTACCTGTCAGCACAGATGTGAAAGTGGGATGTTTCAGCTGGGATTCTAAGGAGAAATTTCTCACAAATATTTTATTTTAGCATCTGCAATTAAATATAAATTAAAAATGTAGATAAAACTTGTATGCAGCATGCACTGGTAGACAGTGGACCACAGGCAGTGATCCAGAGATTCAGCTTATTTGATGATGAATGGACATATTCAGCTCATTGGTCCATTCATCCAAAAATGTTTTTTAACAGAGTCAGAGATCTATGCTGCTTTAAAATAATTTTCTACCTGAACAAAGGTTTTCCTCCAGAACAGGTTGAAAAAAATTATATTTTCTAGCAGAAAAAGAAGGCCATTGTGAACACCACCAGTGTTCAGAAAATTATTGGATAATGTAATAAACTACTAGAGAAATATGCTTCCATACTATAGGCTTTTATCCTCACAAAATGGACTACCTTGGCAAGGTATATTTTCCACGTAATTTGGATGCCAAAATATTTCATTAATCTATATAAAATGAAGTGTTTAGATAAAAATATTTCTGTCCTTGTATCAAACAACATGGTGAAATTTTCTACGCTTTACTGGCAACAATTGACAACAGAGTCTGTGCCCATATGTGTGATGACAAAGTACAAATGTCCTAAAAACTGAGGAATTATAATATTGACCTTTGAAGAATATTATAAGCCACAGTAAAATATTTAATTATAGCAAACCTAATGTTGTATTTTCAAGAATTTTGACTGGATCTTTTTCATTAATATACAATTTTAAATGGAACTTCAGTAGATACATTGTCAATAATGCTATGTTTAAGCTTATATTTACTTTCTTTAAATATGTGATTTATATAGGACTTAATTCTTCCTCACTTAATGAAGTTGAGTAATAACTACAATCATTCCCTTGTAATAGACCATCTTGTATTACAGCCCTTTAAAATTGAGTAATGACTACACAGTCTGTAATTAACAAAATATTATATTATCTTATATTTTAACATTTATCTTTTAATATCATAATTAATTAACTTTTAATGCAACATTTACATTAATATTTTTATCTTCCACATGTTTCTTTTGTCAGGAATTAGGCTGGTAATTGTTCTTTGGTGTCTGTTTACAAACTCCAGGCTAAATTTTGCAATCCTTTGCTCACGACCGTGAGCACTTACTCAGGTAGTCTCATCAGTGCTAATTTTCTTGTGACCAAATGCCTTGATCACCCGCTTATCCATTTTCCTTCAAGCACATTGGTGCTATGCACTAACACCCACAATTTTCTCCTCATTTAAATCCCTCCTTAAAAGCTACCGCTTCTGTAATGACTACAAATCGCTCTAGTCTTACCCTGGTTACTCAAGTGGCAAGTTGGTTTCTGCCTTACTGCTAAATTCTATTTGTCCTGTTGCTTCACTACCCAACTTACCCAGCTCAGTATGCAGGAAGAGCCCAGAGATGCTTTAGATTTTACGCTGGGCATGCTCACGGCCTTCACTGGTTTGTGGAAAGGATGTCTATTGGTTTGCCTACTTTTAATTTGCCTGTACCAAAGTGGATATCTTAGGACCACCTTGAGACAAAAATTCATGCTTTACCTAATGGTTCAGTTCTGAAATTAAGCTGTAATATGCAGTGAAAGGATTTTTCATTTTCTTATATCAGCAGTCCAGTGTTGTTAAGCTTTTTTTATTGCAAGAGTTGAGTGTTTCTGAAGTTTCTGAGGTCAGTTGCCTACCATAGAAAATGCAATCCAAACACCTAAGGTTTGGCATCCTAAAAGCAACAGACAAGAACTTTACAATGAAAAATGGTAGGCTGCTTTAAACTGTAGGATTTGCTACCAGAAAAACAACTGCCAGAAAAAAAATCCTAAATATTTCAGGATAAAAATGCAATGTGATGAAAGTTGTAGGCCACCTAAACACGGGTTCTATTGCAAAAAAATATGCACAGCCTTATTTTTCACAAGCATCTGCAAAACCTTTGATCAAACATCTGGATGGATTCAGCTTTCACAGTATCAGGAGAAAGGAAGTAAAACTGAAATCCAGGGAAGGTGGATAATTTAAGCACCTGATTACTTTTGTGATGGAGTAAATGTGAAGTACTCACTGGCATTTCAGAAATTTGCAAGTTCTCTGTGCTCAAAGGGAAGCCCTGAGAAAAGTGGAAAAACAGAACAAAAAGCAATAGAAGGTTTTTATCTGATTCAGAATACAATGATACAACCATGTCTCCCCAGTTAAAGCTGTCTAGGGAGTTTTGTGCAGTGGATCCTTAGTTATCTGAATAATAAAAAAGGGGCTATCAAAGGATCTGACAATACAGAGGTATTTTGTTGAACTTTTTTTTTAGAGTACTTGGCATGAGAATACACACTGAATCTGTAAGTGTGCACTTTTATCCTAAAAGTATTTCTTAGATGTGAGGTTACACAAGCTAATGGATACTTTGCCTAGTTTTTGAATTGGAGTTGGCTTTATCACTTTATTGCTAGGTATTTTGAATTTCAGTTATTAAAGTTGAATGATTAATTTTTCTGAAACCCTGATTAGCAATATTATAGATTAATTAGGTCCACAGTGACCTGATTAATTTATAAAACCTTTAATATAAAAGGCTTGTTCATTTTTCTTCAGAGAGACAATATGATATTTGCAATCTTGCTAATATGTCATGTAAACTTTGCTTTCAAGTTTCTGATTAAATCCTAAATTAATGGCAATATTTGAAGAAAAGAAATACATTTACCTGTACCATGGAAGATTCAGTTTGGTTGATTGAGACCAAATGAAACCTGCCGTAGGAAGTTTTTTTTCTTTTTCATTTGACTCCGTAGCATGGGATCTCAACTGTGTTTCATTCTGTCAGACAAAAAAAAAGATGTTAATATGCCAAGCTGCATTTCAAAGAAAAACTAATAAATGGCATATAAACATATACAGTGTCAGATAGGTCACAGAGAAAAAAGCAGATTATCTTAAGTATCTTGCATTAATAATGACATTTTGGCTGTAGTTGAGATTACTTTCACCTACAGTCACAAGAATTGACATTTTTTCCTTTTAAATGTTCGTTGTAAAACGAGATCATGTAGCCATCGTTAGGGCTTATCTTGTTCTGTATTTGTTCCAGGGTGATAATAACAGGTGATTGCTTTTGTAATCAATTTGTTAGTACGATTAACATATGGATTTATATGACTCAGAATAAACTCTGCAAACTGGAACAATAACTATTTCAATCAGTAAAAAAAAAATTTAAAATAGATGACCTTGTTTTAAAAACCCATTAATGTGTCTTTGCTTATTCAGACATGTCTTTACTAATACATATATCAGTTATTTTATATCTATCTATATCCTGTATATAAGGCTTCTATCAAATGTCTCCAAAGTTAAAATCTGGTGCCATTTTTACACAGGTCTTCTTACAGTCAATCTTCTCGGCAAGCAGTGAGCTAAAGTTAGAAACCAAAACTTGCACCTCTTCCTGGTTCCTGTTGCACACAGCTATTTGTTTGTTACCTTTAATAGCTAAGTTTGTTAATTCTGGTAGAACAAATTGGCTCAGAAGGCAAAAGGTGTTAACATGGATACATTATACTAAATGCTTATATGATTTTCAAGGGCTTCAAAGTTCTAGAAACAGCTCATTTTCATTGCAAATACTCAGTCTTAAATTTTCTTGGGCCTTTTACTAAACCTACAGAAGGTTAAAAAGTAGATTATTTAGTTAATTACTGAGTCACACTTTTATTTTACAATCTTTATTCCAGTTGCTGCGAACTTCAGAGACTTAATAAAAACACTTTTTAATTCTAAGATGCTTTTTAGATTGCATTAAAAGATGGTACATTTTGGAGGAAAGAAGCAAGAGTTACAGAGGAAGATACTAGCTAAAATGGCTTAGAAGTTTTTGATTTTCTTTCAAGCCAATTAAGAAAATTTACTCAAAAGGCAAGGGAAAACAATGGCAAAGATTTTAAATTCTGATTGGTGCTTTCTCACATCTTTTATTCCTGAAGAGAATCATAGAATCACTTAGGTTGAAAAATATCTCAGATATCCAGTCATAAACCTAACACAAGTCCACCACTAAATCATGTCTCCAAATGCTTGAAGTAGCTCCAGGGGTGAAGACTGAAACACTTCCATAGGCACCCTGTTCCAGTGTTCAACAAACCTTTTGGTGGGGATTTTTTTCCCAAAAATCCAATCTAAATCTCCCCTGGAACAACTTGAAGCCATTTCCTCTGGTCCTGACACTTGTCACCTGGGAGAAGAGGCCGACCTTGCTAAAGACTCCTCTCAGCTGGTTGTAGAAAGTAATAGAAAGTTATAAGGTCACCCTGAGCCTCCTTTTCTCCAGGCTAAGCAATCCCAGTTCCTTCAGCCTCCCATCATAAGTCATGTGCTCAAGACTCTTCATCACCTTCATTCTCACTTTTCTCACAGAAAAAAACCAAAACTAATCCATGACAACAACAACAAAAACCACTAAATTAAATTTCTTCTCTTAAGACAAAGAGAAGAGCAACCTTCTGGGGAAAAAAAAAAAAAAAAAAAAAGGCCAAACAGAAGTAAATCAAGAAACACAAAAAAGTAGGACTTAAAGAAGCACAGGAACATCTGTTTTGTTTAGGAAAATTTTGACACCTGGTTAGATCAGTTCATATTGTTTTCTAAGCCTCCTACCCTGTTCTGCTCACCATTTTTTAAGGATTCTATAGCATGTCCTCCCTACTTTGCAATATTCAATTATGCTGTAGACCCCTTTATTTGGGAAGGATGAATGTTCTTGTCAGCTTTGCTGAACCCTTGCATGCAAGGAGCTGAAATGCACTTTTATTCCCTAGGATAACTTGTGAGCATCACGGTTACCTAACAAACATCAAGGGCAGATTCTGTTTGGAATTGTCTTCTGCTGGCTGAAGAACTCACCTCTCACCCTGTTCCCCCTGCCTTGCTATGGTGTTTGCTCCTGTAAGCCCCACCATCGTGCTGCAAGCTTTGACTGCCTCAGTGTTTCTCATGTCTGGACCAGGACTCTAGTCCTTACTGACAGATTTCCTCTTCTGCCTATGCTCTCAGCCTGTGCAGCTTTGGCTCCACGGCTTCCTGGAGCTGAACACAATCATCCATCCTTGTATCACTGAGGCAGCTCAGTGATAACTACTCGTCCTAGCACAGATAGTTCTGTAAGAACTGGTTCTGCATGCCTTGAAAACTTCACTATGGCTTCTCATTAAAACCATGAGCTTTTATTACTACCATAAACACATATGGAAGTAAGGAGTGGAAGTTTTCACAACTCGTAAGAATTGAACTATTGGCCAGGACAAATCTGGTTTTCCCTGTGAACTAACGAAGTTGATTTGTTCCAGTCTTTGCAGGATCCAGTTCTAAGTAATCTGTCATGATAAAAGAAAACTTTTTGCAGGAGATTTAACACTGGCCAGAATTTAAAGAGAAAATAAGTTTAAAAAGGAAAGAATTATGATATTACTCCTAATATTTCTCCTCATTACAGAAACTTCTTTTTCTTATTTTTTAAGTGGAAGCTGTAGCAAAGCTTTAGAAATGGTTGAATGTAAAAAATGTCAGTGCTTTTAAGTTTTTGTTTCTGTTCTATCTTACACAGGCATAGAAGCTAATTGCAAACAGTTTATTTTTCTAGTAACACATGCATTTTTATACAACTGACATATGTAAAGACTGAAAGGTCGAACAAAGCCTGCAAACACATCCTATAGACACATCTTTATCCTTGTCTTCCACTCCCCACAGTAACCTCAGTCTTATTCTCTGGGTTCTCTGTTATATCTCAAATGGGGAGAAGGCATGTACTACTTGTCCAGTCTCAGCATCAGATATTATCTTTATGAAAATACATGATGATTGAAGAGGCCCTGTCAATTTCCATTTGAAAAGCAAATTTTTGCTTAGTCTGTACAGTTACAGGAATCATTTTCCAATCCAGAAAAAAGCTACTGATTTAAAAAAAACACAAACAAATAATGAGGAAATAACCAATTTATCCTTAACATTTTTATATAGCTGCCTCAAACAAAAAGGCAAATTACAATGAGACAAAGATACACCAGACAGTTTGGAACGTATGTTAAATCCTTTTTCTATCCATATATACTAAAATGCTTGGGTAATTTTAAATATTTATTTATTTTATTAATTTATTTATTAATCTAGTAAAGTAGCCAAGAAAATTAATTTGGAGGAGCCAGACTTCAGAACTATTTTATAAACAAATCATTGATTAAGATTTTTCAACTCTGCATAANCTTGCTAAAGACTCCTCTCAGCTGGTTGTAGAAAGTAATAGAAAGTTATAAGGTCACCCTGAGCCTCCTTTTCTCCAGGCTAAGCAAT
Organism: Polioptila caerulea; assembly: GCA_013397295.1. NCBI lineage: Eukaryota > Metazoa > Chordata > Aves > Passeriformes > Certhiidae > Polioptila > Polioptila caerulea. Next base: position 83,075 of record VYXF01010303.1, on the reverse strand, counting down.
CCCAGTTCCTTCAGCCTCCCATCATAAGACATGTGCTCAAGACTCTTCATCACCTTCATTCTCACTTTTCTCACAGAAAAAAACCAAAACTAATCCATGACAACAACAACAAAAACCACTAAATTAAATTTCTTCTCTTAAGACAAAGAGAAGAGCAACCTTCTGGGGAAAAAAGAAAAAAAAAAAAAAGGCCAAACAGAAGTAAATCAAGAAACACAAAAAAGTAGGACTTAAAGAAGCACAGGAACATCTGTTTTGTTTAGGAAAATTTTGACACCTGGTTAGATCAGTTCATATTGTTTTCTAAGCCTCCTACCCTGTTCTGCTCACCATTTTTTAAGGATTCTATAGCATGTCCTCCCTACTTTGCAATACTCAATTATGCTGTAGACCCCTTTATTTGGGAAGGATGAATGTTCTTGTCAGCTTTGCTGAACCCTTGCATGCAAGGAGCTGAAATGCACTTTTATTCCCTAGGATAACTTGTGAGCATCACGGTTACCTAACAAACATCAAGGGCAGATTCTGTTTGGAATTGTCTTCTGCTGGCTGAAGAACTCACCTCTCACCCTGTTCCCCCTGCCTTGCTATGGTGTTTGCTCCTGTAAGCCCCACCATCGTGCTGCAAGCTTTGACTGCCTCAGTGTTTCTCATGTCTGGACCAGGACTCTAGTCCTTACTGACAGATTTCCTCTTCTGCCTATGCTCTCAGCCTGTGCAGCTTTGGCTCCACTGCTTCCTGGAGCTGAACACAATCATCCATCCTTGTATCACTGAGGCAGCTCAGTGATAACTACTCGTCCTAGCACAGATAGTTCTGTAAGAACTGGTTCTGCATGCCTTGAAAACTTCACTATGGCTTCTCATTAAAACCATGAGCTTTTATTACTACCATAAACACATATGGAAGTAAGGAGTGGAAGTTTTCACAACTCGTAAGAATTGAACTATTGGCCAGGACAAATCTGGTTTTCCCTGTGAACTAACGAAGTTGATTTGTTCCAGTCTTTGCAGGATCCAGTTCTAAGTAATCTGTCATGATAAAAGAAAACTTTTTGCAGGAGATTTAACACTGGCCAGAATTTAAAGAGAAAATAAGTTTAAAAAGGAAAGAATTATGATATTACTCCTAATATTTCTCCTCATTACAGAAACTTCTTTTTCTTATTTTTTAAGTGGAAGCTGTAGCAAAGCTTTAGAAATGGTTGAATGTAAAAAATGTCAGTGCTTTTAAGTTTTTGTTTCTGTTCTATCTTACACAGGCATAGAAGCTAATTGCAAACAGTTTATTTTTCTAGTAACACATGCATTTTTATACAACTGACATATGTAAAGACTGAAAGGTCGAACAAAGCCTGCAAACACATCCTATAGACACATCTTTATCCTTGTCTTCCACTCCCCACAGTAACCTCAGTCTTATTCTCTGGGTTCTCTGTTATATCTCAAATGGGGAGAAGGCATGTACTACTTGTCCAGTCTCAGCATCAGATATTATCTTTATGAAAATACATGATGATTGAAGAGGCCCTGTCAATTTCCATTTGAAAAGCAAATTTTTGCTTAGTCTGTACAGTTACAGGAATCATTTTCCAATCCAGAAAAAAGCTACTGATTTAAAAAAAACACAAACAAATAATGAGGAAATAACCAATTTATCCTTAACATTTTTATATAGCTGCCTCAAACAAAAAGGCAAATTACAATGAGGCAAAGATATACCAGACAGTTTGGAACTTATGTTAAATCCTTTTTCTATCCATATATACTAAAATGCTTGGGTAATTTTAAATATTTATTTATTTTATTAATTTATTTATTAATCTAGTAAAGTAGCCAAGAAAATTAATTTGGAGGAGCCAGACTTCAGAACTATTTTATAAACAAATCATTGATTAAGATTTT
>VYXF01010303.1:0-81081 GCA_013397295.1 Polioptila caerulea | reverse complement strand
ATTTGTTACGTATATAAGATATCTTGTGAGCCTTTCAAAATCTATCAGGTTATGTTTTAGAATTTCAAGCACCTAAAAAAATTATAGTTGAAGGCTGAAGTTCAACAAATAAACATATTTCTATTGATGCTTTAGAAAAGATGATGGTAGTTGCTGCCACTTGGAATAAAATTCATAAATAAATGAGTGATTTTTTTTACTGGGTTATTCAGGTTCTTGACATGTTGGACTTTTGAAAATTCACCTTATTTTTTTTTTNGAATTTCAAGCACCTAAAAAAATTATAGTTGAAGGCTGAAGTTCAACAAATAAACATATTTCTATTGATGCTTTAGAAAAGATGATGGTAGTTGCTGCCACTTGGAATAAAATTCATAAGTTAATGCGTGATTTTTTTTAGTGGGTTATTCAGGTTCTTGACATGTTGGACTTTTGAAAATTCACCTTCTTTTTTTTTTTTTTTCCCCAATAACACATCCTTGGCTAGCACAATGTCTCAAATCAGAGTAAAATGGATGCATTATAAATAAAATGATTGCAAGGAATATTTCAGAAGAATATGTATAACATATATTTTAATCTTGAAAATTGCAGGATTCCCTTCTCTTTGGCTTCTGCCCAAACTTCTCCCCACTATATAACGAGAGATGCCCCACCCTAGGTGACACCAAGGTCAGGCACAGTGTTCACCCTGTTTTAGCTTAACAGCAAGCTCAGTTCTACTTCTGAAATATCCTTGCCCACATGCATCTTGTCAGCAGGTCATCAGTCAAGGACAGGACATTGCTTTCATGTGATTGTAAAAGAAATAGCAAAAATCCTACTCCTTTAATTACAGATGGCAGAAGGCATTGCTCATGTATATTCACACTCCAGAAGACCACCAGGACTGAGTCGTTTGGTCTGAGCTCCAAGTGCTGAGCAGGTGGATTGCCAGGGGAGGTATCTCTTGGGCTTTAGGCTGCCAAGCAATTCAAGCTGCAAATGCCCCTAATTCTGCTTTGCACAAGAAAGGGGATAACTGCATTTAGGTGCCTGACCAAAGGGCTCTCTTGAAACTGTGGCTTTAAGGAGTAGCAGGACATGTCCAGCACCTTAGGTGTCTGCTGATGAGCTACCAGTGAGCTGGCGAGTCCTGGGAGTGCTGGGTGCTTAGTAGTACCCACTCTGGCACTCTCCCACCACATGTTCTGCATCCCTGAGGGCTGCTTCTGTGAGTCCTCTACAGGTGCAGGAGTGGCAAAGGAAGTGGATGACCAGGTTAAGACTGAGTGGTTACTCACAAGAAAGAGTCCAGTTTGAATTGTTTGTTCTTTAAGTACGTATCTAATGTGTTTGTTCAACAAAACAGGCCATATTTTGTCATATGTGCATGGAATTTGCTGGAATGGAAAGTTCTGCCTTCTAAAAATCTCAATATTTTCTCACTCTTGCATTGGAAGGTTGTTTCAAAATGCTGTAGTTCTGTGTGAAGCTAACTTGCTCCATGCAGAGCCGTAGGAAGAGCTGCTGTGATAGTGGCACTCCTGCCTAGTCCTTTGACTATTCAACAGGACCCCTAGATCGCCTCTCACAAGCCCGGGTGGGGAATTTTCCCTGCTGACAGTGGTTTCCTGGTTAGGCCTAGGCATGTTGTTTTGGCAGGCTCTGTCCCTTCAGGCAGGCAGTCTGCTAACTGCATAGGGCGTCATGCACAGAAACCCAACAATCTCAATAGCACTGTGGGGTGGTCTTGGATTTTTCTCAGCCCTAACCCCTGGAGGCTTCAGCCTGGTGTTTTTGGTTTTCGGCTTTGGATCTGCACCTCAAAACCTGGCTTGGTCAAAGCTTACACAGTAAGTTTAATGATACAGATGGAAGGAGACTGATGTGCTCTGAGTTCAAGTGTGTAGCGGTATCATGACCCAGCTCTTACTTTTACATGTAAGATTTCATAGTCTGCAAAACAGCTACAGACCTGATGCAGACTTCATGCACATTGGAAGATGAAGAAAGAATCTTAGTATTTGAGGCAAATCCCATTGGGTGTACAGAAGAATCTTCATTTTAATGTGGTGAAAAATTGTCCAAACAAAAAGTGAAGCCTCAGTTAGTACTAGTTTTCTCTAAATATTCACAAATGCATTACAATTCTAACAGCAAAATTAATTTTAAAGTATTTTTGTATTATTTAAATGATCTGTTCAATGATCATATTACAAAGTTAATTAAAGATTGAAAAATAGCAGCAACACAATCGCTTTTTGTCTTTCATTTGTGTGTTTGTACATGGCAAATCAGGTTAAAAATCATCTAATAAGGATTTGAGTTCAGATTTTCTAACCTTCAGCGTTGCAGAGTTACTAGACCTTGACTGCTACCACAAATCTGAAATTACCACCTTGCAGGTATGCACATTTGGCTAACAATTTAAATTAAGTTTTTCAAATAGAGATTTAATTTAGTTTTAAGAGGAATGTTATTGTATGCTAATTAAACACCAAATCATTCCTAAAAAGGTATTTACTGAGTTTTAACAGCTGTGTAATAGAACATCTATGTAGTTGTTCACCTTACATAAACAGGCTCTTAATAATCAATGGAAATTCAATTAAGGTTAAAAAGATCCTATGGAAGCTCAGTAATTACATGTATATAAATCAGCATTTAAGGTCCTCTATTGAAAGTGTTTCTAGCAGTTTAATATTTTCTTATATGTATTGAAATTTTACGATATAATAATATTTTCTTTCTCCTTCTTTCCTTCCCAGTAGTATAACTTCTCATTCCCTCACACGTGCACAGCTTTCCTTTTCCCTCCTTAGTCGACTGACTGGTGATCAATATTCTTCTAAAATTACTCTATTTTTTTTTTGTTGCCAATTCAATTATAAACTTTTAAATTGCTATTTAATCTGAATCTACTGTTCATCTGGTTTTTTGGTGGCTTTTTTTCCCCCCTTAGCTTCAATATTAAGCATAACTCCAAAGGGCAAGTTCTAATTCCATGCATCCCACAGTGTGGTAGAAACTCAAGAGTAAGAACACTGCCTGTACATATATTTAACAATTTTGTCAATCAGAATCCATCAGTACTTTGCAGGTCAAGAAACATCAACTGTTTTCCCCAGGAAAGGAAATTTTCATGTTCTATTCAGAGATTAAATACATGTATGCAATCAAAGACTGAAAAGTGTAAAAATCTGATTTTTATTTTGTTTTAAAACAGAAAGCAAAAATAAGAGAATCTGGTGCAGGTCTGTTCCCTCACATTTAAAATGCATGTGATATTGCTTGAGCATTTCTGAAATTTTAGGTGGAGTTTGACATGAATGCGAGGTAGAATTGAGATTGCTTTTGAAACAAAAAAATAAACATACTTTAGAAGAGCTTTCTTTATATACTCAATAAAATTTAGGAACCTAAAAGTTCACTGAACTGGGTTGGAAAACCGTGGTTTTTTTTCTTTGGGGAATTCCTGACACCTGGAACTTTGTTTTCATTTTAAATTTGATCAAAATTCTACAAATTTGTGATTCAGGTTTCTGGTTTTTTTCTTTATTCTATCCTAGTAGGTCAGTCATTCTTATCTTTGAAGAGGTAAACAGGGACTGAAGAGTTAGAAAAGCCTGAATGCCAGCTAGAGACCCCTCCGTAGAGTGCACCTGAGAGGCGTCTTGGGGATTGGAGGAGGGAAAAGCATGTCCTGGCTCTGTGCCTTGCACCGCGGTTGCCATCATTTGTAGCACATCCCCTTGATCAAGGCCTTTATACTAGTGTCTTAAGGGATTTGAAGAGGAAAACAGAATATATTTAGCACACTTTTCTGTAATACATCCACCATTGGGGGCTATCTGGGTGACTTGCATAGGGAATGGTTTTCATCGTTGTAGAAGACTAGGAAAGAGCAATGTTCTGCTCTGTACTGCTGGGTTTTAAGCACTTTCTGTAATTAAATAAAAAATTGTTGAAATGTGAGTGTCAAAAGAGTGAGTGGAAAGACTAATTAATTGCTGTTAGTAGACAGACTTTTGTGTTGAATGAGTGAACAACTTTAGTGAAATGCAATGTCTCTACAAATTCTTCATCCAGTTCAAGAATGGATCCCTTCCAAGAGCAGAGCATTTTCAAGAAGTCAATAGCCTATATTAAAATACTGAATAATTTCTCATTGAACTTGCTCTTTAATGATAAATTTTCAAATATAGGAATTAAAGGGAAAAATTAATATTAGAAAATTAAAAAAAATAAACAAAAATCTAATTTCAGTTGGAATAGTGAAGTGGGAGTTATTTTTTTTTTGACAATGTAGCTGCTGCCTTGATTAAGATTTCATGAAGTATTTCTCAGTATGAATGAAGTCATGCAACCTCTTGAGAACTTTAACAAACAAAAATCAATACAGAACAAACAGGCAGTTTATAATTTAGAAGGGTGCCCACAACACACACAAGCCCAACAAAATAGGAAAATGAACCAGTGTTTAACTCTATATACCTGTCAGTCCTCCAGATGAGAAGAACTCAGCCAGTTACTGTAGTTGGGTTAACACTAAAATGCTGAAATCATCTTCTTTGAGAGCTTTTTTTAAAGGAGAAAATAAGTGTCTCTGTGTTGGCATTAAGGCTGTAAGATGGAATGAAACTAGAGTGGAAAAAATGTCAGTTTGGAAAACAACTGCTAGCATTGATTTCTGGAGCTGTGTCTGAGTTATATGACGTTTAAAGCTCTAAATCATCTTTGCCACCTCTGGTTTGTGTCTGGAGATGGAATTTGAAGAGTGAAATCCCACAAGAAAGCTCTATTTGAAGCACTTCCAAACCAATATGGAAAAAAAAACATAACTTCAGAGAGTTCAGGATAGCTTTTCATAAACATCAAAACATTTTTGTTCTGTCTACTGACAACTTACTGCAAGTGATTTGAGGTTAAGTCTTCAACAGTAGTAACTTGGAGAAATACCAGCATCAGACTGTCTGCAATATTTTGGGTGTTGTGCATGAGGAAACAAGAATAAGCCCACAGAGGTACATTTCCATCTCAAGTAATCTCTGACATCAGTCTGTGGTCAATTAAAAAAAAGTATGCATATGTTGAATTCATGATTTGTAAGCATCATCCTATGTATTTCTGGTTTATATTAAAATATTTTGGACCCAAGCTTAGTTGGGGATTCATATAAAATGCTGAGAATAAAATAATTACAAAAGTAAGCACAGAAAATGTAGATAGACTTAGGATATTACCCATTTGGTTGCTCATCAGAGTACTGTAATTACTAGTAGTGTGGACAACTTTTTTTTTCCCTATAGACATAAAAGTTATAGCCATAAAAGTTGAAAACTGCTACATTTGCAAAGGATGTCTACATTAATTGTATATGAACATTTTAGCAATATTTAAAACATCATATCCTGAAACTAACCCGTGCAGGTATAATTTTGTGCAAGAACTTCCTGTAGCAGTCAGGTCCTTTAAAACCTTTAGTTTAAGTTGTATAAGCACTTCTTTCCCGCTGCTATTCTGTCCTGGTATTATTTGTCTTCTGAACCCAACGTTGAATTTAAAGCTTTGTTGTCCTCTGTGCTGTCAATTTCCTGTTGCTCTTGTTCCCCCTCTTCTCTGCATTATATGGAATACATTGCTTTTGGGTTAACCCTTAAACTATTGATTTCATTCTTGTTTTAAATGAAGGGACATGAGTCCTTTCATTCCTAATCCGCTGTTGGATTACATGGACTCGAGGATATGAGAATTGCCTTTAAAGGAAATTTTGATTTTCATTTATAGATTTTTTAATTCAGAGTCTTAAAATTTTAGCCTAGTTGTGTATATAAATGTTATGTGAATAAACCGTGTGGAAATGACTGATCTCTCTCCTCCTTTCTCTTTTTTTTTTTGGATCACTGAATGTAAATTTGTTGATAAACGAACACTCTGTGATGGATGGATGGATGGATGGATGGATGGATGGATGGATGGATGGATGGATGGATGGATGGATGGATGGATGGATGGATGCATACAAAATCAGGCAAAGGATCAGATTTTAAAGGGTTGTAAATTGCTGTAACTCCCTTTCACCTCGGATTCGCCAAAAAATGCAGAGTTGCAGCATCTAAACATTGGTCCCACTTTTTCCAGTGCCTGTAACTATGGCTGAGTCACGAATTCCTAATGAAAGGGCAATAGCAGGAATTCATGAAAGCAAGACAGTTACTGAAATAATTATATAACTGGAACTAAAATAAAGAATATTAATAAAACATTTTTCATTATCATGCTTAAGCCCAAACTTTTAAAATTTCTTCATTAGAAAAAATTATAACTAATGTGGAAAAGTCAAGTTTGTATATTTAATTAGTTTGGTGCAATATATGCAGTAATAAGAATGAGATACTTTAATCCATTGCTCTTTTTCCTCTATTGGATATAATTTTATGATCAAATCCTCAAATGCTTGAACCATATCATTTCCTAAAGTGCAATTGTTTTTTCCTATTGAAAGTTTTCTAAATATTACTGCAAACCCAGAGTTTGGGAAGAATGAGTAGAAGTGTTGTTGTATCTTTTGTTTTTAACTATCTCAATGAATGTTTCACTTAGGTCAATAAAGATGTAAGACGTGCTCTTAGTGACACGTGAAAAAGTGACACAAGAAAAAGCTTCTTTTTTAAGTACCCACAATTGCTCTCTAGAACCCTTAATTAAGCACCTAGATTTTTTCTCTCTCAAAAGGGTGAAGCACCTGTGTCCCCAAGACGTCAGCAATATCTGCCTTCTGCCAAGTCCTGTATTTGGTTTTACCACTGGAAACAAATCTCTTCGTTGTGTCTGTTTTCACCATGTGTGTGTGATAATTAGAAAAGGACCTTAAATGCAATTTTTTGGACTATGCATTAAAATTTATCACTATATTTCTGGAAAAAAATTAATTAATAGTACTGTTAACTTTCAGACTTACATATCTAAGCGTCCAACTCTGCACTGAGATAATGTCATAAATATAACCTGACAAAAGTATTATTTCTAAAGCAGTGGGAGTTACAGTTCTACACATATTTTGAAATCAAGCCAGTATTACTTAAGTGCCTACATGTGTATTTAGAACTCTACCTCTAGGCATTTGAAATCTGTGGCCACATCTATTTTAAAACATCCGCTAACATCAGGAGGAGTAATTCAGGCTTATTTGAGGTCTGAATTTAAATTTCTCAGCTTTGGGTTTCCCCTTTTCTTCCCCATCTCCCACAACTTTGTTTAATACTTCAATCCACCTACCTCAGCCCATTTTTAAATAGTATATGAATTAACAAATAATAGGCAAATTAATGTTAATATCCACTTTTATCTAAATTCTGTTTCTGTGACTAAATATTGTTTCCTCTGAATTTAAAGATAAAAGAATTGAGTATAGATAGAAATAATGACAAAAACACGATTGTTCTTTATGTGTTTATTTATTTTGGGAAATAGCTGGAAAGGGATATTCACTTCATCTTTTGTTAAACTTCTGTAATAAAAAATTTGCGGTCTTATATTTTAAAATAAGTTGAACCATTATTTCAACTCTACTGGATAGAAGCCAAGAGGGATGAGAGTTGGAAGACCAATGTGTAGGTTAGTTTTTGTATATATATGTGTATATGGGTGTTGAAGTCCACTTCCAAACTATTTAAGGCTTTCTACAACAAAGAAAGAGAGAAAGACATGGGGTTTTTGTTTTGTTTTGTTTTTTGATTTTTTTTACTCCTGAAATTGCATGAAAGAAAAAGAATAAATGCATCAACATGAAACTCTGCACTTCAATGTCCAGAGCATTCACTGTGGGTTGGGAAATTTCAATTCCAGTTATTTTTCCTGGTGGATTTTCTGTTTTGCACGCTTTTTAGTATAAAATGTGCCAGAAAACTTTGTCGTACATATTGAAAAAGAAAAAGATAAACTTGGCTGCTTTGGTGAAAAGAAAGAAAAGAATCTAGCATTATGTTAACAAATGAGTTCTGGCATCTATCTCCCTGCAGTCTTGAATGAGATAAAGTGCTCTTATATCCAGTAAGAGATTCCAGAATTTTAGTAAATAAAATTTGCTTTAAGAAAACACACTTGTTTGTTTACTTTGGAACAAACACCCCAAATGATTTGTAAAAAACCCTTCCTCTTGTGTGTGAATTTTGAGGATGTCCAACAAAATTTCCTCCAAGAAAATCCAGAATATATTGGTACAGACTAATACAGGAATTGCTACTTTTGTTTTGATGGCCTACATTTGTCCATATTATCTGTGATTTCAACATGATTAAGAATCACTGATTTTTTTTCTAGCACTCCTCTCTCCATTCCTCACTCCCTCCCTCCCTACCTGCCTCCCTCAAAAATATTCTACAGAGTTATTTCAGCATATTCTAGGATCAACAATAAAATAGTGATCTGACAGCTAATTTTGCTGATAAAGTTATTATATCTTTAATTATTATGACTTGTTCAAACAAGATGTCATTAAAATGAACATTTAAATGCATCCTTCCTTTCACATGAGTACTGCCAAATAAAATTGTGTTGAATTACACAGTTTCAGTCTTGGCAAAATTATACAAATGTAATCCAATGTATAGCTTTCTATATCATGTGTTAATTTTTTAAAATGACAGTTAAATAATTAAATTGGAATGTTAACAGCAGAGGTTCTTTCTCCTGAGAAAATTACATTGCCATTAATCTCGCTTTTTGCTGATGTTTTACCTACAGTGTTATCAGAGGTCTAAAATCCAAAGCTGAGTAAGGAGCTTTAATTTTAACTTTGTACATTTTAGAGCAATAAAAATTCAAGATGTTAGTCCAAACTTCATCATAATTATGTCACATAACATTGAGATTTTAATAATGCACTTTATTAATGGCTCAGCGAATTCTCTACCAGTGTGGAGTAGAGTTGCATACACAATACAAACTTTAATATGGTTCTGTCCAATCTTCAGATATTTGAAGCACCAAAGACCTGGAAAGCTTTGTTTTGTTTTTAATTTTAGGCCATTGTAAAGGAAAATATTGTTCATATGCCAAAATTTACATAGTGTTAATACATTTTACTTAGATGATGAATTAGTAAGGAGCTAAAAAAATAATCTTTTCATTTTATTTTTTGTTCGCCAAAAGAACTTGGCCTAATTAACGCATATTTTGAGAAACAAATTGTGTAGCAGCATAAATGCACTGTATAAATATTTACTTGTACAAGATGCTTTTCACTTTGACTGTGTTTTATAGGCCATGCAGGAATTAGTTCAACCAACAGTGAAATGTCATCACCTCTAGAGTAAAATGTGGCAGTTGTTTAACAATGTACATAAATGAAACAAAACAGTATACAGTGAATTAAAGATATTTAAATACTTTATTTAGTTGCAACTGTAGAGTATATTTAAGTTGGCATAATGTATTTACTCAGTTTGGACTTTGTCCAGGATGCTGCAGTTAACAATTTTAGTTCTTGTGAAATGTGCCAAGGGATATCTAATTAGCCCACTTGGTCAGCATCTTAGATTTATGTATGGTGCACAGATAACACCATCAGCAGCATCTTAGTACGGCATTGATTCAGTGTGGAGCCAGAGTGAAGAGTACCACCTACTGAGTGACCAACACCACTTCCTACAACAGCTGGGTTTTCCTTGGAGGTCTTCCATCCCAATTACACAGCAGGCCCAATCTTGCTTAGTTTATGAGATCTGACAAGATCAAAGCCCAAGGTGGTATAGCTACAGACTTACACTGTCTTGTGTATTTGGCTTGCTAGCAAATTTATGTCAAATACATGTATCAAATGATTTCTAGTCAGATGCATTGTTGTCGTGTACATGAATGTATGAAAGAAAGAGGAAAAAAAAGAATTATTCCAAAGCTAAAAAAAAATGCATATGTACATGTATATACATATATTTGAATACTGCCTCTGTCTTCTTCACCCTAAAAGACTCTTCAGGTCTATTCTTTCCATCAGAATTGAGGAAAGAGCAAAAAATTCTATTAAATATTTGTAAAATTATTTTAATATGCCTGTAAATTTTTCTTTTAGTAGTCTGCTTTTCAACTTGCTTTAAAATAACTGTTTAAACTATCAGAGCAGGCAGAAATGCAAACGGGCTTGGTAGTCTAAATGTATGTCCTTTCACACATTTGTTTCTTCTGGAATTTTTTCAGATTTTATTAGTCTTCCAATACACTGCCAAATGAACAGAAGGAAACATTACTCACTTTCCCTCATAATATCCATCAGAGGGCTGTGCTGCAAGCAAGGTCCACCAGTGCTCTGCGAGGGTTTTTTTAGTTTATAGGTGTCATTGAGGACATCATAGCAAATCCACCCACAAGGAAGTAATTGGGTACCGATTATTGACTCACTTTGATAATATTTTCCCCGGTACCCAAAGAGGTAGACCTTGGACTACAGTGTGCAGTTACAATGTCTTTCTCCTCTAAGGAGAATATATTGGAGCACATACTCTTGTGCAAGCATATCTGTGAGAGCAGTGCACACAGCTCATGGAGTCTGGAGAGCACCAGTGGCCTGTCTATTCAGGAATACAGTAGATTTTTGCTAAATAACCTCTCGTGGTCAACCTCATACCACAGCCCCAGCCAACATATCTGGGGCCTGTATTTACAGCATTGAACTTTTATTTTCCAGTCTCCTCTTTCATGTACTTGAATCTTCTGGGAAAGCCAAAGACAAAATTATTTTCATCTGATATTTCCCAGGCTCATCAAAGAAAACAATCAGTTAACAAAATTATTGGTAATAAACTTAGTGTTTCACAATAGTGCTCTTCCTTATATATCAATATACATTTCCACTTTCCCCTGTAGGATTTGTAGGTGACAGTTTCAGTAGCCTGATTTATATAATTTTTATCTCTCTAATTACCTTCTATTCCCAAAGTCTGCTTATAATTCTTAATTGTTTGCAAGTGACTACTATGAACTAGCATTGAAGTTTCTCTGTTCATTGTTTATTCCTTTTGGCAATGAAAACTGACTGAGAGACAGTGCTTTGGTATTTCTTTTCAACCTTGAACAGCATACTAATAGGCAGGTGGATTGACAGGTAGACTGATATTGGCAGGGGTAGGGGAAGGGAAAGATTGCTTGACAGAGCCTGTCTTTATGGCATGTGCACAGGGATCTCTCTCCAAAGTAAGATATGCATAAGTACCAATTCCTTTCATTTAAGTCTTATTGACCCTTGACCTGTGCTTTAGTACTTATAGCTGACAAAATGCATATATGATGCAGAATTTCAATTTTCATTTTCAATGGGCAAAGTAACAGGCCACTTCAAATCATGTTACTCTCATTAGTACCCTCTGTGTCTCAGAAGCTTTAAAAAATGTGTACAGCTATTGTAAAAATTGATTTGTTTTTAGATCCAAAATTCAGCTATGTGTAGAATGGCAATTTTATTTTATTGTATAGTAGTAAGTCACTGTCCCTTTCTGTTACCACTGTGTGGCAGATATGCATTTGTTCATGTTATAGAATGTGTGCATAATGTTTCAGGTTAACATTTTTTACCTAGTTTAAAAAGAGGCTCTTCAAGTGGTGAGGTTTTAGGGTCGGTTTATTTTTTTAGTGTTTTAATGAAGATGTTTATTTACAAAACTCAGAAAAATCCCATGCACTGGGAAATTATTCTTTAGCTCACATTTCTTCTCTCTTATTCTGTCTGCATACTCAGTTTAAAAAATCCTCTTTTTTTTTTGCTTCAGAAAGCTTAGATATGAGAGTAAGAGGTGATTGAGAATCCTAATGCTCAACAGCGTAGGCCATAAAGTATCTTTGTTGGCACTTGTGAACTGAACTGGGACAGCACAGCTGGATCTGAACATTAATCCCTCAATAATTGATGATTAATCTATTAAAGTTTAATGGAGAGTTGATAAGTAATGGTCTGGCTGCCATGTCACTTGATTGTAAATATAGCAAGTTGCCTGGAAATATGTTTTTTTTTCTTTTGTCCATCAGAAGCAAACATAGAGGAAGGAGAAAAAAGGAAAGAGAAAGCTAGATGGAAGGAGAAAATATGTCCATGACAAAAGTTTGAGTCAAGGAATCTGCCTGCACCATGGCAAGCACAAAGCTCTGGTGGCAGTCAGAGAATCATTTACACAGGCAGACTCCTCATGTGAACTGCTTCATTCCAATTCTGTGCAATACAATTCAGATCTAGTGCACTCTGTAGGTTACCTAAGAATATCAGACTGAGCATGTTGTACCCTTTCAAAGTACATTTTTGAAGCAGTAGATGGGGTTTTAGAATGGAAGAAAACTGAACCTCAAACCACTAAAAAAACAAACCATTTTTAATAGGTAAGTTTAGTTCTGTATTTCTTTGAGGTGCTGTTGGAGGTGGAGGGTTGCACATGTCAGTGTGAAGTGGCAGTGTCTCAGTATGCTATTAAAGAGCTGCACTTGATGATGAAAGCACGTGTTTCGGGAAATCTTAGACAACACATGGTATGAGGACCACTTTTAGGACAAACAGATGACATTTTTTATTCATCCGTGGCCTTACATGTGCAGCCATTACACTCTGCTCTGGCCTTGGGTCTCTTTCCAGCCAGAAGAACAAGGCTTGCTCAAGTGTGAAATTCACCAGTATGAATGAGACTAGTCTTTTCCATCACTTTTAATTTTATCTCCTACCAATCATCTACCATTAGGAAATGGGAACTAGGAACATGTATCTGTTCCTGTGGCAAACCCCCAACAAATACATTTGTTGTATTTGAGTATTTGTTACATTGGATGTTATAAGATAATTTAGAACGCGTTTATCTGTCTATGGAAGTTTGGGCAGATAATAGTAACTTGAAATTGTTTTATCCCAGTCATCTGATGTTGCTTGGTATTAGGCTGTAAGGTGGGTGGGGTATTTTTCTACCTGGATAGGGTAGGATACCTGACACACAAAACAGTTGAAGAAACCAACTCTTAAAGTATGCAAGTGAATGACTCGTATTTGAGGTGGTGCATGATGCAAATATTTCTGTTCAGAAACATAATTTCTAGTTCTATACATTTTAACTATGAATCAAGAGTTTATAATTCATCTTCTTCATTGTTCACTTTCATCACTGTGAGGGAAAATATCTTCTAGGAAAAAGCACAGTACTGGTGTGTAGCTGTATTACAGATCCCAATGGAAATTTACTTGAATTCAAATAATTTTTTTAACTTAACTATGCTTTGCTATCCTCTTCTTTAAGGTAATGACATCCTTGATGCATTATAAAGTTTAATCAGTAATGCCTGAAAAAAGTTATGTTACAAAGATTATGCAGAGTTAAAACAAAATTCCCAGCTGTGATAGAATGACTGTAGTTTTTAGGCTGGAGTTGTTGAGTGGCAGAGCTCTTCACCGTATTACTTCTCACTATATTGGTAAAGATACAATGGTAAGTTTAAAAGCAAGGAAATTAATAAGAAAACAATTACATTCTCCTTCATTCTTAAAAAGAATTGTTCATCTGACACTTGGACACAGCAGTCAATAAAGAACACATAATCTTTGGTTTGCTGAAGCAATTTTATACGGTTTTATAATTTTATAATGTGACATTTATACATAGAATGAATATGTGATAATGCCAAAAATATTTTAAACATACAATTTAGCATGAAAAATATTGTAAATTATGCGTGATTTTATTTTGAAATGCTGCTAAGACAATTGAGAAGTCTGAATGAAAAGCAAATCCAGCTGAAATATGACAGATTAGGTTATGATGAAAGCATGAGCCTAAGTAAATATCATGTGATTTAGAAGATTATGTTTTAATAAAAACAAATATTTTTAAAGATACACGTAATTCAGAAAGGAAGAAAGGATTATTAATGTATATTTATATCCAAATGCACTGGAGAAGAGTTTTTTAAAGTCTCTATGACATGATTGCGGTATCTATAGGGAAAATGAGATGCAGTCTCAGTCTTGCTGTTGTAACTGAGTGATGTCAGGTGCCGAGGTCTGTTTTCTGTCTGAAGAGGTAGAGAATTTCTTTTTCTATTAATCATATACCTCAGAGTATCTCAACATAGAAAATAAAAAGTATGTTTTACTTCTAAAAGTACAAGTGGAGATAGTAATGCGTTTTTGGGCGATGATTCAAAGAATATATATTTAATACTCAGTTAAATAATACTCAGTTTAAAAAAAAATAATAATAAAAAAAAAGCTCTAGAGTAGAATTTCACCTTGTTATGGTAGACAAACACATGTATATTTACCCTGGCTTCAGATATACCTTTTACCAAGCATTTACATTGTGAAAAACCTAACCAAACCACGGAACTAGCTCTGTGCTTGTAACTGTAAGCTGGTGAAAGCACTCCAGGCCCTCTTTAAGAAAGCATAGTTGGGTGTAGCCATACCACTCATTAAAGGCTGGACATTTTGTATGCTCCTCTCCCAGCACATTTTAGGAATCACAAGTATAATAATAGGCACACAGTTACCCGTTCCAATCACTCTTTGTAACTCAGGCCATGCCAGCAGTGATTCTGACACCTCTTTGGGCTCACTTGCAACATTCAGCCTCAGGGGAACCAATGGGCTGTCCAAGAAACTGAGTCCAAGACATATTTAGACTTACTTGGGAATTTGATGCAGTCTGTGTTCTGGCCTTCTCTTCAAATCTCTTTTTTATTCCTGTTGAGTCAAATAGTTCTAAAAGCTTTATTCATGAAGTGGACAGCTGGAAAAATTTGTTTTCATCTTGCAGAAATGATACATCAAGATGGTGGCTGTGTGAGTGGAACAATAATAGAAGCACATAACTTGTTGACTTACATAAGACAGAGAGGAGGCCAAGGATGGATTTGCAGAAGGGAAGCTCACCAATTCAGGAATATATTTGGGTTTGGGTTTTTTAACCTCAAATCTTTTATGTAAAAACCAAAACCAATAGGTTACATTGGACAGGCATTGGATAGGCATCAAACATCTTATTTTCACCTGACCAGTAATTTTCTATTCTTTTAATGATTTTATTTTATGATATCTAGTTTGTGTGCAATGATTCCCATCTTATGAGGCAAGCAATAGCTATATACTATGATTAGTGTTGCATAACACTAATCATATTTAAAAATCATATAAACTTCATACTTAGAAATGTCTTTGCAACAATTTGTTCCAAAGGGAAAGGTAATCCTGCTACAGACTAGCTACATAGCAGCTTGAAAAAGCCTGCAACAAAAATCAGTCAAAGGGCAACCAAAATCAGATGCCACTGCTGGAAAAGCAAAATCTATAAACTGGCATGTGGATTCTTCATCTGCCAAGCTTGTCCCCTGAGTAGTCAAATTGTCTGGCTCCTGTGCATGAACTGACAGGGCAAACAAACCAGAGCAGCCTATGTTTGACATCACCAGTAACACAGTAATGTCAGATCCATCTTCAGTGGAGTATGAAGACTTCTCAACTCTCACTGATCACCTGTGAGACTGAAAAAAAATTCTGAATTTAACATATGTCTGATTTTTGGCCTCCCATGTCCTAAAATTGTTCTTGTAATGAAACAGTTGAGCCTTCATACAGATTTCAGTAACTTTTCCTTTTTTTTTTTTTTTAAGAGTTACTGTGCCAAAGACAATGGAAAAGTATATTGTTCTTTATAAAACTCTGTGCTTCAGCAGAACTAAAATTTGGAAGCTTGAAATCTCTACATTTGAAATTCATCACTGTCATAAAAATCCCAGCCCTCTCAAATATGAAGGTAGATAAAATTTCTGAGACCTACTGTTAAAGGAGGTTTAGATGAGACAAGAAAAAAACCCCATCTAATTTCTTTACAATGGGGGTTGAATTTCAAATGTATCGCATATGAGTAGTGATATGCTTCCAGAACCTTGGCCAAAAGTTCCCCATGCCATATACAGTCATGGAGCTGGACTTTCCCATGGGAAACATCTGCATTAGAAGCTGTTTTACAAAAGCAGAATATTAATTTTTCATACAGGTAGTTTTCATAGCCTTTCTCATACAAATTAAAATTTTGAGAGGGAAAAAAATTGCCTTTCAGTCATTAACATCACAGTGGAAAGGAGAAAGCTTCCTTCTAACATGGTGAAAATGGCAGCGTCAGCAGTTACAGTCTGCAGGTTTTGTAGCTGGTCAGGATTTATTTATGTCCTTTCTACCACAGAGAGACTTTTTCAGAACATCAATTCTCTGGCCACAAAGAACCATCTAATAATTTCAGCCCATACCTTTCCAGGAGTGTTATCACTGATGACTTTTATCTTTTCTTCAGTCAGTCCTTCCCTGCCTAAATTTATCCTTGTTGATAGAAGCCCTCTGAGCTATTTCCTCGTGTGTTCATCCTTTCTTTTCCTAGGACAATGTTCCCAGCTCTCTTGGTTTCCTGCTACCATATAGGTTTGATTCTCCTTGTTGTGCATTCTGAGTTCTGGCTTGAATTCAGCTCTTCTGAATGTGCATGGCATTAATAGATACCAGCATTTCAGATGAGTTCTCCATAGTGCTGTGTACAGACATTAATGTCTACCCATCTGAATACATCTACTTTTTGTTCCCTTTTATTTCCCCCTACAGTGGACCAGGTTCATGCTGTGATGGGTAAACAAGCACTGGTCTTCTTCCCCATTTGATTAAAGCTTCATAGGTCCTTTTTCTGTAGCGTACATTCCTGTTAGGCCCTAAGGGTAAGGTTCATGTTCTAGGAATATTTGAGTTTCATCCTTTTGCCCTTACTCTTCAATCATCTGCATTTGCTAGGCATTGTTTTTACTAAAATCTTTTATAGAGCATCCATGCAGATCAATCAGAAGGCTAGCCTTAGGTTTGTCACCATTTGATCCAATAATTTCCCTGTCATTAAAATTTACTGCCTTCTGCCATACAGCTTTTATCCTGTTTTTACTATCTCCCAGCTTCTCCAGATACTTAATAATTTCTGATATAACAGCAATTCCATACTTAACCAAGTTCTTATTTAAATGATATTATGAAAACCTGGGATGAAGGGAAGTGGTTTAAAGATATTTTGTTGACTGAAGAAAATTCTTTTTCTTTACAAGAGGAAAATGAATATAATAACAGAGATAAGTTATTAAATTTGCTTGTCACACTCTTTTCTCTGACTAGATGCTTAAAGTCTGTGTTATGGTGTCTGACCAAACACTGTTTCATTGCATGCATCTTTGCTGCAATTATTTTCTGAGACTCCATGGAATAAAGGTTCTCTTCAGCATCCCACGATTTTCAAGAGAGTGGCAGTATGAACATCTGTTATGTGTCAAAAGCCCTTGAGAAGATTTAAGATGGAGGCAACTTAAAAGTGAGGGTTACATGCTTTTCCTCTCGTGAAGAAGAAATGATGACATTTAGATATTTGAAAATAACTTAATGAGGTAAGTAAATTAAATTTTAGGGAATTTCAGTAAGTTTCATTGAATCAAAATTCTTTTTTTTTCCCTTGGGGGAAAAAGAAAGGCCATTTAAAGAAAGTAATATGATTGCTTACATTTGAAAGGAGTTTTCAGTGCTGCTTATGACAGGTTTTACAGTATAGGCTTTGGTACTAAGTTCAGCACTGGCTAGAATAAGCTCTCTTTTTCTCAAGTTCACTTTTTAAAATTTTAACCAGATTATGTGATAATGAAAGAAAAATACGTATGAAATATATCTGAGAATTATCACTGATGTGATTCTAGTATTTCAGCACATTATGTCTACTTCATGCTGCATATTTTACATGATTTGTGTAACCATCCTATAGGAAACTGTGCAAATTCCCCAAAAACATTATATTAAACCAGCCTTAAAATAGGGTTCTCTTTAAAGTGGGCAGTGATGAAGGAGGAGTGATACAGATGGAGTTATGTCATGGCAGGATGTGTTTCAGCATGTCCAATAGTAAAGGGATATGTAAATTCTTATCATTAGCTGTGAACTTTTTGAAGCCAGGACTTGTTTTTGATGCTCTATGAAGACCCAGGTACATTTGTGGAAATGTATCAGGATAAAATGGGTTTGGTTGGGGTTCTTCTCCCTTCACTTTTTATCTTGGATTTATTACCCTAAACTTTCTTGCTAAAGCGTTCAAATGGCTTTCCTCCCTCCCCAGAAAAAAAAAAAAAAAAGGGTAAATTAACTTGTTGCAATTGCAGGGGAGGGTTGTCTGTGGGATTGCAGACACAACTGGTTTTCCCTTCAAGATTTAATTTTCCTTTGGCTTACCTTATTTAAGAGTTCCAGTATTAGCATTTATATACTAAGGTATTAAGGGCTCTACTAATCTACCTTGTGAAATACCTAATTTGTTTAGCTTCAGTGCACAGAAGCACAAGAGAGTTAACGCAGAGCTCTCATATAAGTTTTACAACTTGTGACAACACAAAGCACCTCTCAGATGTTAATATGCCGTGGGGCTTTAAACCTCATGCATTTTGCAAATATGACCTGAAAACAAAATTCTACTTCTTATAAGTCTAAATACTCCATTTCTTTCAAATTTGTGAGTTAAAAATAACTAGAATTTTGTTTCAAATATTAATGACAAACATGTGCCCAACAGACCTTAAAGATCATTTGTTTTACCTTTAAAATATAAACTACTTGCTAATGTTAATGTTCACTTATTAGTTTATTTTATTGAAAAGTTAAGATGCCAGGATTTTCACAATTTGTACAGATAAAGCTTCCTCACAATTTTAAGTTAAATACCTTTGTTCTAGGGTTTTGGGTTTTATCAAATTATTTTTC
Source organism: Polioptila caerulea (assembly GCA_013397295.1). Classification (NCBI taxonomy): domain Eukaryota; kingdom Metazoa; phylum Chordata; class Aves; order Passeriformes; family Certhiidae; genus Polioptila; species Polioptila caerulea. The sequence goes on along the minus strand of VYXF01010303.1, from coordinate 62,315 downwards.
CCTAAACTGTAAAAATAAGAGTCTAAATGAACAAATGAATACCTGCCTCAGATACCAAATTTTAAGTGTCTAGCTGAAAAAAATACAGGTTAAAAATTAAAAGCCCTTTTAACCCAAACTATTAAAAGTACAAAGGTAAAAAGAATCATGAGGTTCAATTTTCAGATAGTTTAGGATGTGATTTAGTTAAAGACCAAAAAGCATGCAATTATTCAATGCACTAGCTTATTTTATATAAGTAACGATTGGGCCATGAAAAATTTCTCTGGACTTACTCCAGGAAACTTCTCAACTATATATAAAAAAATGCAAGAGTTGCACCTCCCATTTTCCCTATAGTTTCTATCTCCAAAGAAGGTAGAAAAATTTATTGTCTTATAACTGAAAGTTGCCAAGCATACCTTCCATTGGGAATCATCTTCATTACTGTAATTCTTAGAAGCTCATGTCATGGGCCAATACTCCCTGGTGCTAGTCACTGTACAAACAAATTATGTATAGCTGTGTTTTTTCTATAATGCCAGCCAAGACCAAATTAATGAAAATAAACAACTGTAGCTGTATCTTTTGCAGACTTAAAGCCAGAGTACTAACATCATTAGTCTTCTGTAGGAATTACAGCATGAAATAAGTAAAATTGTGCATTGAATTGAGTAGCGTAGAAGATCTAGTTTTTAGACAAAAGAGCACAGAGGCAATTTTTACATCTTAACTATGTTATATGTTACCTTGAATTTTATGGCTTCTATCAATGCCGATTTTCCAGGGTTTTTTGAGAAACTGTGACTTTCAGGGTATTTGATAGATGAATACATGCTAATTTTCTGTGAATGTCCTGGCAGCATTAGAGTGGAACCACTTAAGTCTCTGAAGCCACTATCCTGCCCTGCTCCCTGGTGGAAGGAGTAGAGAAGGTGTACCCAGGAAGCCAGCCTTAGCTAGTCAGATTATGCTCAGTGGTTTATGGCTCATACATTTGTGATGAAGCAGAAGATGACATCTGATGTCATCTTTAAAATGCAGGTTAAATTCATTTGAAAGAAAGCTGTAAAGCATAACTTAAGAAAGGCTCTGTGTTCTCCCTGAGTTTACAATCATGAAAAGAAATCAGAACAAAGGCATAAAAAGATTGAATTATAGCAGGTAATTAAAACAAAATGCTTGCTGTGCTAGTCTTGTCTGCCACTCCTACTCAGTCAGAATGATAGTTTATTTAATAAGCAGTCTTATTGAAATGGGTTGGTTAGCCATTGAGACAGGGCTATTCTATAGGAGGAAGCATCAGAATCCAGCAGGTGATGAGTAAAATACAGTGCTTAATCCTTATAACTTGCTAACAATTGAGCCTTTAGCTACATCCAAACATGGGCTCAAATATATTTTGGAAGAAATATATGTTTTCTATCAGCTTGCTGGTCTTTGTCCCATTCCTGCCAAAACAATTTACTTAGTCTGCAAAGGTCTTTTACTCAGACACACAATGGCTACATAATTTCATTTCTCCTTTTTCTGAGCAGCTATCAAGCCACTGGTAGACCAAGCATGGACTTTAAAAGTTTTGTAAATATGAAATGCATGAAGCTGTCATCCCCAAGCAGGAGTAGGTAAATACACAAACATTACTTTCAGGTACAGATACACGTTTAGAAACAAAGGCCCTACCCAATGGGTTCCTGCAAATAAATTCTTCAGGGCACAAAGATGTCTAATAGGTTCTTGTAGGTAGATAAGAGCAAACACATTTATTGTGAACTAAGAGCTTGCCCTCTTATCTAACTTTATATCTGAGATGCTTGTGTAGCTTTAATTGTTTGTCTTCTCACCACTGATGTATTTTTTAAGTGCAAAAGTGCTCCTCCCATAATGTTAATTGGGAAAATAAAGAAGTGGTGTTGAATTGCATGCACGAACTCCATCATGTCTTCTGAAAACTGTGTCAGAATCAACAATGTCAAATTTCATAACAGCAGACAGAAAACAGCTTTTCAAGTCATTAGTAAAATAAATGTCATCATTTTTCCTCTAGGTAATAGCTGTACCATCATGCCAAAGAAAAGGACAGTTTTGCTGGCTAAGGAATACTTTAGATTCACATTGAAAAATAAATTTGATTTCCAAATGAACACTAAGAGCATTTAATGCAGACAACTAGAGTTTTGTGTAATAGAAGCTCCTTTTAGGTAAATTTTATGAAAAAAAGAACAGTGAAAAGTTATAACAATAATGTGTACCCTTCAATACATTTTGTTCAGTGAATGCATAAGTGCCTTTGAATCATTTATGCATACATGCAGGAAACTGATAAATTTTGAAGAAATTTAATTGAAATCACCCTTGGAGTGAGTCTGAAGTAAGGATTAAATTTAATGGTCTCACAGAGTGTAGTACTGTAGCACTCCACTGCCAACTCTGAAGTCTATATTTTTTCCCAATAAAAGATTCTACACCTCAATCAGCACACAAATGTGAATTTAATCACCTCTCAGAATGAAAATCCCTTTGCTTTTGCAGTAATGAGATTGAAGGAAGACTTTGAGATAGGCAAATCATAAAGTTTGGTTTCACTTTAATGGTGTCATGCTAAAGCAGAGGGGTTTTTTCCCACTTTTTTTTAAAGTGAGTTGTTGCCTTGGATCCCAAGCAGAATATCAAGGCACTATTTAAAAATTGTGAATGGGGACGAAAAATACAGGGAAATTTTGAACGAATCATTGAACTTGCAGTCCCTGTCAGTGGAATGTCCGGGTCGTATCTGGGTGCAGATACATCTTCAAACATTCATCATCATCATCATATCATCATCATTACATGGTCTTATCTTGTATCTCTCATTGTGTTTCTTTTCTTTCTGTCAGCAGCTCTTGATGGCTTGTAGCAGAGTGTTGTAGTCAAGTATTGTATCCCTGCTTCTATTGGAGCACAGCAGAATCCAACACTGTGAGTATTTTATTGTCCCAGGGGATATATATTCTTTTATTTTATTATTATCCTTCTTAAATATTTCTAACTCTGTTGTACTTCTGAAACGGTTCCTGTCTGATGGACCTTTAAAGTAAATTTCTCATAGCTAACAGCTAACTGGATTCCAGTCTCTGATGTTCAGTATCAAACTGTAATCTGGTTCACAAAAGAGCTATGAAAGCATAGAGGAAGCTGATGTCTGTGAGAAATGTGCTTTGACCATTTAGATAGTCTGTGCTCTGAGCTCTGAATTTTATGTGAAAGCTAACTACTCTGCTAAATTAGATTGTAGTTGTGGGGAGCATCCAAAAGAGCAATTTTTGCTCTCTAATGTAACTAAACCTCAACTTCTCTTGTGTGAAATCAAAATAGCAGCCCCAGTTCTTTGCAAAAGTATTGTGAAGATAAATTAATTAATCTGTGCCAAATTAAGATAAATTAATTTATGTGGTGAGGAATGCCACAGAAAATGCTCATGAGGAAAGTAATAATTCTATATTCAAGAAGGGCTTGAGTTAAAGCTGTGTGAAGAATTGATTTTTCACTTCATTAGCTGACCTGAAAAATTGTGGAAAAAATCAATTTTGGACCAACCTGAAATGATTTTCTCCCATTTTTCTCACGGGAACATAAAGATAGGAAGTAATATATAAGTTTTATCTCAAAAAATATATAATTTCTCTGGATGTAAAAAATTTCATTGTAATCTTAACTATTCATATCTTTTTACCAAATTGCAGGTAGGTATTTGAGGGAAATCATCCTTTCCAGACTAATTCTTGAGTGTTTTTTTTGAAAATAGACTAACAAGTGTCAGGTTTGTTTGTGTATTTGCTTGCTTTTTTGTTTATTTTAGCCCCTATCCCTCTTTCATTGGTGAAATGCAGTTGTGGGTGAAAAAACTATGGATAAAATGGGGTCTAGTTAATAGCTGTGATGAACAAGGTGTGCCTGTGTTGGCTTAAGCACAAAAAAAATCACCTTTTTGTAGACACAACATGACCATACTTCAGCATTTTCTGCTTTATTCTTCACAGTTTTGAACATTCCTGCTTCACCTTTTCAGTCTATTTCAACATCTAAGTGTTTAAGTAGTTCCCAACCTCATCTAGTTGGTGCAGCCGTCACTTCAGTGTGCACTGGGCAGGTGCCAGCACTGTGGTGAGTTCCCAGTGCCATGACAGTAAAGTGGCTCCATACATTATCAAATAACACCTACTTAGCTGATGGCACCCAGCAACTACACTATGCAACCACGTGAAGAGTCTTATGTGAGGTTGTTGGTCAACCAAGTAGCTCTGTCAGGGAGAATTTGGTGTGCCACCCATTTCCAGATGATGCATCTCTATGTCCTCTATATCCCACCCAATTAGCAGCGTGGACAAGCAAAAGAACTTGGGATGTCTTCAGTCAGGAAATGTTCAACCTGAGGCTGACATTATACTCTCTCACTGGTAAAAGACTGTAATTTCAATTAAATACTGTAAATATGATGAAAAGTATGCTTTAAACAATGAGTGGGTAAACCAAAACACTAGATAGCTGCTATTAAATAAGCACTATTTTAAATCATTGTCAATGACTATGTAAGGTATACTACCAGAATACATATTAGGAAGATGTAATGAAGCAGCATAGGTAACAGGATTCGAGAGCTCAGAAAAAAAATATCTCTATGTCCTACAGTGGTTTTTTCTGTGGCTGGTTTTTAGAACTTTTTGGAGTCTTTCTAGCTCCTTTTCAAATTATGTACTAGCATCACAAACTTTGTTCCTCTGCTTTTGGGTACAAGAGAATTTTTTTTTTTTAATAATTGGAAAAACAGTGTCCTTAGTATGAAGTTCTCCACTGAGGGGAAGGAAACATATTTTAAGATCTTCTTTAATAACCTTATTGCACTACTATTACTGTTTACACAAATCATACATAAAATATATAAACATAAGGTGTCATACAGTTGCATATGTGTGTGTTCACTTTCTGTCAGTACTCTCACCATTCATAGCAGTGTTTTACAACAGACAAATTAGTAGATGTTTGGATTTTGTCCTCAAGTATTACTTATAAAGAGGATAGAAGATTTAAACAACTCTTCCATATATGCATTTTTTCTTGAGAACTCCTCTTAGTAGTGTTCTCTGCCTCGATGATCAATTGGTACTGTGGCATTTATAAATGATGATTTGGTTTAACTCATCAACCAAAGATGAACAGCTGTTGAAAAAAGCACCTCCACCCTGGCATTCCTGATACACAAGAATCCTAGAAACAAGAAACCATTATCACTTTGAGTGGCAGAATCTGTACAGAATCTGTATAATCTTTCAGTCTACAAAATTACTACACTTGTTATCTTCATAATCAGGGCTACACAACCTCCTCCCTGCCCCAGTGCCAGACTCCTTGTTAACACCAATGTGTTGTGTAATCTGTGTGGTCTTCACAGATGGAAAAGCCACAGTTTAACTGTAAGTCCTAACTGTTATTTTCATTACGAGTGCTTGTCCACAGACAGCTCACTTGAGGTGAAATAATTTTCACAGTTCTAAATATTTACATTTCAAACTGAATGCAGGCTGCATGTTAGAGTTTAAACCTGATTTGTGCTATTCCCTACAGTTCTAAGACATGCAAGAGAACAGACGATTCTCTGTGTAATGACATGGAAGAATTAATAGAAAAATATTTTTCCACTGGTCTGGAATCCAGGGAAGAATTCGAAGGATTATGCTTATGTCAATATCGAGTTGACTTTACTGTCCTTTGGGCCTGTTGAACTGAAGAGGCAAAGAGCTACCTGGACTGAGTAATGGCTTATTTTGGGATAATAAGACAACATTACAAAAGTGGTCAGTTACCTGCATTGCCATTCACTAAGATGGAGTTCAGAGATTTTACTATATTCATATTTTTTCTCCCCTAAAAGATGGATTGGAGAAATCTCAGAATGAAGAGCTTATGAGAAAGATTTTAGAACAAACTGTTTATATGAATAATAATATAATACTAGGATAAGTGGAATTAATCAAAGAGTTCAACAGGAACTTACATTTTAAACAAAAAAGCCACTGATATGAACTATTGATTTTTTAGATAGAATATTACAAAAAAAGAAGGTGTCAAGGTTGAGGCCAGTCCTTAAAAATAACTCCAAAACAGAGTTCAACTATCTTTTGATCAGCCTCCAGAAAGAAAAATATGGACTTCTGATTTTCATAGAGGCATATCGGTAAATGCCAAAATGTCCACAAAGCACACATTAGAAGATACTGGATGGGGGAATGAGGAAAAATATCTCTGTTGCCTGGTTTATTATTTGAGAGACAGGATATAGGTAAAGGTGAGTAAAAATGAGTAAGTAAAGGTCTGTTGGGAGATATCTGGTATCAGATATTGGGGTATTTCTGGTATCAGAACTGATTATCCTCTATTAAAGCTTAAAAACAAATAAATTAAAAGGTAAATACATTTCTAGACTAACCTGTGACTTGTTCTAGGGATTCTCTCCAAATCAGTCAGACATCCTAATGTCAATGAACAATCATCAATGTGTTGTTTAATGAAGAGGTGTGAACATATAAATATATGTGCTGGTTTTGTGCTGGAAATTGTGTTGATAAGTCAGGAATGCTTTTGTTACTGTTGATCAGTGCTGACCCAGAGTAAAGGCCTTTTCTTCTTCTCACCCAGCCCTGGTGGGCTGGGTGTGCACAGGAGTGTAGGAGGGGACCCAACAGGGACAGCTGACCTCAGCTAACCTAAGGGACATTCCATATGGCACCATGTGCAGCATATAAATCTGGCAGAAGAAGGAGGAAAGGAGACCATTCAGGGTGATGGTATTTTTCTTCTCAAGCCTTGGAGCTATGGTGTGCTGGAGCCCTGCTCTCTGTGAAATGGCTGAACAGCTGCCTGCCCATGGGAAGTGGTGAATGAATGCCTTGTCTTGCTTTGCTTGTGTGCACAGCTTTTGCTTTCCCTATTATATTGTCTTTATCTCAACGCACAACATTTCTAACTTTTACCCTTCTGATTTTCTTCCCCATGCTGCTGGGGAAGAAATGAAAGTAGGACTGTGGAAGGTTTGGTTTCCAGCTGGAATTAAACCAAAACAATGGACTAAGGGAAATTTTTCTCTGCTGATAGTGCAAAACCTGTGAAAAATTCTGAGAAATCTCCCACAGATCATGTGACAACAGGGAAAATAAATCTCATAAAATTTAGATTTGTGAATCTATCCAGCTCATGCAGAGAAGGAATTGTGATTACAAGGGAGAAAACAAAGTATTTGAAACAGATAAAAATATTTTAATGCTGAAACTGTTACAAAGAATCCCAAACTTTGCAGACCTATGCAATTATTTAATTTCAAAGACTTCAAATAAATTTTCATTGTTTCAGGTTTACCACTAGCTCCACTCTCAAGCCACTAAATTCATAAGCCAGACATACTGTTTTCAAAACTAGCTAGTTGGAATTTTATGGCTGGCTGAATAGATTCAGAAAACCATCCTGTATAAAGTTCCTTTATTACTAAAGTAATTTAACTTTTATGCAACGCTTTTCTACAAAGTCAATCCAGTATGTGAGTTCCTACAGAGAACACTAATTGTCTATGAGCTAGCATTTACACAAATAATTATAATAAAAAAATTAGGTGGTGGTTTACTAAAGGTTATAATGGGATAAGTTGAAAGAACCTCAGAATTGCCTTTAATTGGTTTCAGAAATAACCATCTTAGCAGACTCACCTCTCTTTATTTGATTCACTGACTAAGAGTTGGAAAAACTGACTTGCACTGGCAGGCTGACTTTGACTGCCAATATAAATCGTTTTGGCCTTGTTTTAGGCTACCTTAAACTTTCTTTCCCTTGGTAACACTTCCAGATGACAAATACTAATGAGACTGAGGAACAGATTTAACACTTACCCTGGCACATTTCTTAAGAAACTATTTAAAAACAAGTTCTATTTCTGAGCTCTTTGAGTAAACATTCTATTGATTCCTACATTTTTTAAAGCATGCAATCATAATCATATAATCGATGCTTTGGGTTTGAAAGGACTTTAAAGATCATCTAGTTACCACCCTCCTGCCACAGGCAGGGATGCCTTACTCATACTTTGTGCATATTAGACTTATTTGTTATAAATTTATCTTCTTTTCTATAAGAATTTTTAAGAATTTGGTTCTTGTGGCCCTCATGTACTTAGCACTAAGCTTTAATTAATATCATACCTTATGAAACCACAATTCTAGTAATTTCCATGCAAGAAACAATAACACATAAATTACATCTTGAAGCATGGTAGCATTTTATTTGTATATTTTAAAGAGAAACAGCTGTAGATCTTTTAACTTAGCATTGTAACAAAATAGATCTTTTGCACTTTTTTAAAAAAACTTCGTAAGAAAAATCATAGGAGAAGCTGACAAGTCAGAAGTACTTGCATGATCTTGTGTCTTTCCTTATGATAGACATCTAGAACTTTTTAGGAAAAAAATTGGAATATCATTCATCAAGAGCTACTAAACTTTTTGTTTGGGCCTCACAGAATGTTTTCTTTGACAAGCCATTTTCAGCATGAAAAGGCCTCATCAAATAAATAAACAAAGGGAACTGTAGCTTTCTTATGTTTTTGAAGTCTAAACATGCTTAAAGAAAGTTTAAGCTTTTATTCTGGAAAAGGCATCTGTCATGAAGTGTGAGGGCTGAAGGATATCTTGAAACAGAAAAAGTGTTGCAGGTTTGCAGAGGAGAGATTTCTCTCAGGGAGAAGGTTATGGGACCAGTGCTTTTGCTCTGAACCTGTGATCTCTCCAGCAGCATGCCCTAATTTCATCCTGTAACACTTGAAGAGACTGAGGGTCTCATTTACTTTCAACATTTAGAGTATCATTGAAAATTTATTTTGAAGACTACAACCACTGCTATGCTGATATTCTAACTTAAACATTTTTTTCACAAGTCTGTTTGCATATGTTTTGTATAGCCATAAATACAATTTTTTATTCTTCTACTAGTATCCAGACATCTTTTCTCTTGCATTATGCTCTTTTATATTTCCTTCTCCATGATTCCAAAGTTTGCTGCAATTTATAACATAAAACTGTTTTTCTTTCTCCTTATGAGACCTTTTAAAGTTTGTTTATCCCTTGCTCCATCTCCTTGACATTATACTGGCATGTGTACACACTCACCTCATAATATAATTGCCCACTTGTGCAGTCCTCCCAACACAACCAAACCAAATCTAAGCCCCTCCTTTCACCCTACTGTCTCACTCTTTGAGTCAACGTCAACAAACTCTCCCTGCAGTGTACTTGACAAAAAGAAAATCAAGTCTACACCTTTTATAGGGAAAAACTTCATCTAGATTATACACTTGCTAAAAAAGAAGCCCTTGTCTCTAGAAACTAAATTACTCCAAAATCACAGTAGTAATTTTCCCCCCACCCATGCCCTTGCACAATTAACAACCATATCCAACATGAAAGGGTGGGTGGGGTTAGAAGGCATGCTTGCAAAATTCTCATGAAAAATAATTCATACAAATCTACCCAGTCTTGAAGCAGCAGATGAAAAGTATTCACTCTGGATAAGTCCTTAGGGTTTTTTTTTTTTTCCTCAAGTTTGCAGGGGTTTGTTTGTTTGTTTGTTTTTTGTTCATTTGTTGGGTGGTTTGTTTTTTTCCTCATCTTAAATTGCCCTTTGTGGTCATGGCTTGGGGCTTGTGTTAAAAAAAAACCTGAGAACTTAGTTTTTGCAGCTTCATTTTTACATTACAGTAGCAGCTACTGTTATAAACACAGTTGCACTCTGAGGGGTTACTGAGCCCAGCAGAAAAAGTGCAGCTAGTACAGAAACACAGTAAATTCCAAATGCATTACTTCTTCCTTTCCCCTTTCCAAATACAAAACATTCAACTACATCGGATTCTTTGATTTTTGATAACAGGGCTCGGTTTCTAAATGTAATGTGCCCCAGGTTACTTTGTAAGTTTTCTTGGCCTGTGATCAGGAGCACACCTGACAGATGCAGACTACCTCTCCTGTCACCTTCATGTAATCCTTCATGTTTTGTATCAAAGAATTCCTCCAGCAGTTGAAAGCAAATTTATCCTCAAAGGTATTTATGACAAATACAATAATTCCTTTTAATGCAGGGGCTGTTTAATCCACCAACCTATTAAGCACAGTATACCTCCAGCAAACAACCATTACTTCTCATTAACATATTGCACTTAAAAATACAATTAATCCTTTAATAGGAACCTAAAATACATAGTTTCCTCTATGCAGCACCTCTCTCGATAATAATCTGCAGAAAGTGGTATCCAAAAGTTAATTAAAAGCAAAGTGTTCTTACATACTAGGCTTCCTGTTCAGACACACAATGGCTTGATGTTATTGGTGCTTTCACTGATTAAAAGGATTTACAATACATAGTTTTGGGAAAGAAGCTCTATAATTGCTGCTAATTGCCTTCATTTTTAGATGTTTGGATATATTTCACATGGATCTTTTTTAACAGTGCTAGATATTTTCCAAGCATATATATTAAACTTTTATTAATTCAAAAACTAACTACAAGTTTCTTTTTTCCTTACCTATTACTCCACAAACTATTTTGGTAGAGTGCTTTTTCATAGCCAATGATAATTACACTTAAATAGAGAATAAAAATAACTTTTTGATTAAATTTACAGGCCTATGGGTCAGAAAATATGGTTTCTGTTCTCACTTGCACAATGGATTTTCTGTGTCATTGAGCAAGACAGGCATGATCACAGCTGCTTTTCTCCATCTTTTACTGAAGTGTTTGCTTTTCAAAATATGTCTTTCTAATAAGAGCTAATCAAAAATAGTGAAAAAAATTATGTTAGAAAGGTATACTGAAAAAATTGAATATTGAAACAAACAATAATATTAATCAAATGGCTATAATTATTATAAATTCTAAATAGGATATTTTATTATTATAAATTATAAATAGGATATTGTATTTTGTTGAAGTAAGCTCAGTCAATATCTTCTGGCTTCTTGAAGCAGAGAACATCATTTTGCTCAGTTCCCATTTACAGTCAAGCTGCCTTCTGATGTTTTGGCCCACCACTTTGACTGGACTAGAGCAAATACAACTTGATACTGAAACAATTCCTCATGGTCTGTCCTAGAAGATAAATCCAGGTACTCAAAGACCTACTTTTTAACCATAAGTCTCTCTGGTTTGAAACAGAATCCCAACCCGAGGTTTTTCTCATCAAGTGCAGTACACACTACTCAGCAAGAAAGTGGATGCTGGAGATTAAATTCTGTCTTGCTGAAGCATTTTACCGTGAACGTAATGAACACATGACATCAGGACTTGGTGGGTTTGTGTAGGTTTCCCCCTGGGGAAAAAAAGTCACCAGCAAGATGAGTCTCAAAGGCCTCGGTTTCATGGGGGAGCTACACTAATAAGTGGTGTCTTGCACTTTGTACTTGCATTTCAAGCTCTCACAGCCTGAAGCAGTTTTGCCAATGATGACAGACCCTAGTGCGATGTTACCAAGTACACACAATAGGAATGGATCTGTGATATGTAACAATTGGTGCTGAGGACCCAAGGCCCAAGTTAGACTGACGTCTTGGGGAGGGTTGTTCACACTGGGTCTAGTTTGTCTCCTGCACTGGAAGTCTCTTGGCAGCCGAAGGACATTAGGTGCTTTCTCGGAGCAAATGTTCCAAATTAGTTAAATTTGAAATGTGTAGTCTGTGTGCTCTGAGTCTGCTCTGTGTAGTAGAGGGTAGAGACGCTGACTCAAGAATATTTTTGATTGAAGAAAGAAAAAGAGAAAAAATGCCTAATATCAATGTACACTTTTTAATTGTAATTGTTTTCCTAACAAAATACTAGAATGCCTTCAGGGTACCTACACTTTACTTTCTGTAATATAGAAAAAAGAATAAAAAAATATACACAAAAGCTTTCTCAATTATAGTTATTAATAAAAATCCAGAGAATTCAAGGTAGATGTCAGCAAAGAAATGTTATTTCTTCTGATTAATAACATCACAGCTCTCTTCTGTCTTTATTGTTGTTAACTTTGTTCCTGAGAAGCCAACAATATTCAAATGCATTATGTTCTTTAGGAATCTATCTTCTATTATGAAAATGGTCTGTTAGCAGCAAACATCCTAAACTCTGAAAGTTTTTTATGCCAGGAGCCAGGTCTATATGAAAAGTGCATGGTTGGCTGATTTAGCTTTTATGTTTTAAAAAACTGCCTGGAAAACCTTCAATATTTGGCAAGATCTTCCATCATTTAGCAGATTTCAGGACGTGTTTCTTAAAACATGTTTTCACCTGTTTTGTCAATGCTTTAAATTTTTTAACATGTGTACTACAACTTCTCAGAGACACAGCTTGTACAGTAAATTTAATGCAATTTCTGAAATGATCAGGAAGCAAAATGTAGAATTTCAAAATGCTTTTAGTAAACATACCTAAGCACAAATTTTAATACATGATTACATGATTAGTAGCTGATGTCCACAAGTTTCACAGAACACGAAGGGATATATATCCAAAAGAGTGAGTTGAAGATTCTAGTTGAAATGAATCTTATTTAACTAAGAATTGGCACAACCATGCTTTGTAGTCCTGTACATTTTTTTATCATCAACATTAAAAACTTCTCATGTTTAACAAATTTGTTTCCACCTATGCAATGTAATAATCCTACTTCACTTTTGATTTTATAGAAGGAACACACAGATACTAATTCATATCTGATTTAAATGAACGTGTTCATGCTAGTTGAGGTATTCAGTTAGATTTCAGTCTCTCCAGCTGAGTTACCTGAGTGAGAATACTTTTTGTAAAGATGTTGATGTGGGAGGTTTTCCCTTTAGCAATTTTACATACAAATTATATCCATGTGTGTCTAAAAAAAAAAAAAATATATACATGTATCAAGAAATAAACTCATAAATTATTTTGGAACTAAAAATCTTGGGCAATTATTGTTGAGTATGAATCTGTACAATTCAGTGTAAATTACTGGCAGGGAAAATATCTATATTTTTCATTATGTTGCACTGGAACAAAAATATTTATGTAAGAAATGTGGTACTTAATCACTTCTTCATAGCTATGATCTGTAAATTTCCAGTATTTGCAAATGTTGTCATAAAACCACTAACGCTGTAGTCAAACACATTGAAATTGAACAAATCTTGTGTAATTTTTACCTTTTTTGTATTTTTGTATTGAATTTTCAATTTAAAAATAATTCTTAGCTAAGTCCTTGTGATTTCACTCGTGTGACTTTCAACTTCAGCATAAAATTAAGGGTAGTGAAGAAGATTAGACTCAGGGATTGCCATGCCTTATCTTTACTATGTGGGCATATTTTTGTAGATTTCTTAATTTGATGTTTCCTTTTAATCAAAGGGGTTGCATACTTATCCCCCTACTACAGTGTCAAGTGAGACTTATATTCTCTCATCTTTATAATGAATAGTGCAGGATATATATGCTTTTTTCTTTCTTTTTTTTTTTTAATTTTGAAAAAAGAGGAAATATATACAATGAAAAGACAAAAGGCATATTTAATTTTTTTTGTTTGTGAAGAAATATGGTTAAAATCTATTTGTAAAATTAAAAGTCCTGTTTTTTTAATAATGTTTGGTCTCAGGTTCTCTTAAAAAATATCCTAAAAGGAGTCACAGAGGTATCTAAACTTGTAATTAACAAGTAGATAATCAATTAGAGATTGTTTTAAATAGGGCTGTGCAGCTCCTATTAATTTTTAAGTTCTTGCATAGGGCTTCATAACTATGTCAGGTGTGTCTTGTGGTGAGGAAAAAGAAATGTCATTTATACATTTATCGGTCAAATCCAAGTCATTTTCCCGAAAAAATCTATATAACAATTGTTTAGAATGATGAAGAACAAGATAGGAAGAATGATCTATAGGATACAGCAGTTCTACAGTAATATTGCAGTGCAGTAAGGTTTATAAATGCCTTAAAACAGACTTTTAGAGGGGATTTTTCTTTCTATGTGTCAGTTTTGAAAGTTCAGGAGTTAATTCATGAGCAGATGCTGGTATTGACAGAAAGTCACAAACTGAGAGAAAAATAATGCAAAATCTTCACTTCTTTAGGAAGGATAATTTTACTGTTATATCATCCTACATATTTTCCAACACTCTGATCTTTCCCCTTTCTTTCCTTTGGATTTCCTTCTCTTCATCCACAACGTCTTTAAGGTTTTGTGCATATTGTGTCAAGAAAATCTCTTATTTTTGCATCTCACTAAAACTATTTCATTTTTTTGTTGTTGCAGAGTGAAACTGGAGGCCCGTTTCCAGGTTTTCAGTCTTAGATTCTTAGTGCTTAACTACAGCTTTGGCAGTCACCCCTTCTCTGTATTACTTTAATTCATTTGGATTGTTGATGCAGACCCATATCCGTACTCAGCAGCATTGCAACTAATGACCAGCCTGAAAGTTTCTGGGAACGTGATTAAGTGGGAGCTGAATGGTCTGTAATGTTATGATTTTAGACAAAGGAAAAAGCTTGAATGGAGAAATTTTTTCTTGCCAAACCTGAGACTTTAAACTACTTAATTGAATCTACATAACTGAATATGAGTGTTTCATGTTGTGGGAAGAGATAGGCTGAAGATGAGTGGCTGATGGAAAATCCAGATTGTGCCTGTGGGTTATCTGGAATTTAGGAGATATGCATCTGTAAAACCATTTTCCACCTTCCTCTGGATCTTGCTATAAACACACACAGCTGCACAGGTAAGAATCTTGAGATACCCTCCAGAGGCAAGCAGGAGAGAATTGGGAAAAGATAAAATGGGGAGGAAGAATAGACACTTTGGAGAAGGGCTATTGTTTATGCCTCTTAGAAGCTGGTGAGGTGGAAGATTAGAATACCAGTGTTCTAAAAGGAGAAGAGTCAAAGACTCTAGGAGCAAGGGAATACCCTGTGACAATTAAGAGGCGGTAATTTTGGTAAGGAGTATAGCATATGAGACAGAAGAAGAAATTAGAAAATTTCTGGATCAAGGAACTTGTTCCAAAGCACTTTGTGTCAGAGAAAGAAATGAACAATGGACGTTCAAGTCAAATCGGTCTCATCAAATAGGTGCTGGATTTGGGAATAGAAGTAGTGCTTAGACATGGGCAGCTTTCCTGTTTAAACAGAAACAAGCCTGGCAGAGACAATACTGTTGTTCATGTGGATATTCCCCATTGTGGATTTGTTGAGTTTATTGTTCTAAGTGTAGAGTTTTGCGTTTGCCATTAGTGGTTTACGTGTGGCTTTTTTCTCCAACTTGACAAGACCATTCCAAATTCTAATCCTGTCCTCCAATGTCTTCACATCTGTCACAATTTGGTGTCATCTGTAGATTTAATAGGCTTACTCTCTGTACTATCATCCACCCTTGTAATGAAAATATTGAATCATATTAAATTAAAGACAGGCTCCTGAAGAGCCCAATTTGATAAATCTCTCCAGTTTGACAGTGAGCCACTGATAATTATTCTCTGTGTGGTTTTCCAATCAGTTAGGCTCAGCAAACAGCAGTATTATCTAGTTTATATTTCCATGGCTTAAAAAAAATGTCATGTGCAACAATGTAAAAAGCCTTACTAAATTCAGCATGTGTCACATATTTTCCCTTATCCACAAGTCCTGTTAACTTTCATAAAAAGAAATTAGATTGGTTTGACATGTTTTGTTCTTAATGAATCTTTGTGGGCTGCTTTTCACCTTATTCTTAAGGCACTTAGAAGTGTTTTGTATTTTTTCTTGCTGTTTTCCAGAAATCAGAGTTTTTACCTTTGTTTACTTATTTTGACAAGTTTGCTGACAATGTTTATATTAATATACCTGAGAATAAGGCTCACACTTCATGGTACTACCCAAAATAGAAGGCCTTTATCCAGAAGAGACTTCTCATGCATCTGTGTCTGTACTTGTAAATCTATCTGTGCTGGTTTTGGCTGGGATACAGTTCATTTTCTTTGTAGTGGCTAATAGAGGGCTAAGTTTTGGAGTTGGGTTAAAAGCAGTGTTGGGAACACGGAGAGGTCTCTATGAGAAATCTTTACAGAAAGTCAAGACCTTTTCTGCTTCTCACCCCACCCCACAAGTGAGGAGGCTAAGGGAGCACAAGGAGTTGGGAGAGGACACAGCTGGAACAGCTGACCCCTGATGATAAAAAGGTTATCCCAGACCATACATTGTCATGCTCAGCATATAAATGGGGGGGTGGGGGGGAGGGAGAGAGTAGGAAGGAAGGGGGTCATATTTAGGGGGATGGTATTTGTCTTCCTGAGTCACCAAGACTCATGATAGAGCCCTGCTCTCCTGGCTATGGCTGAACATCTGCCTGCCCACGAGAAGTAGTGACTGAATGCCTTGTTTTGCTTTAGTTGTGTGCATGGCTCTGTTTTATCTATTAAACTGCCTTTATCTCAGCCCACAAGTTCTCTCATTTTTACCCTTCTGATTCTCTGCTCCATCCCACTGGGAGGAAGTGAGCAAGCAGCTGTGTGGGTGTTAATTGCCGCATGGGGTTAAACCACACCACCATCCAATGCCCTCTTTGCTATTTCCATATTTCCCACCATCTTGTTTCTTCTCTATCACGTCTTTCTGATAGTTCAAGGTTATCAGAATGAAAGCATATTTCTCTATCCAACTTGCAAAAGTTCCGGGATGCTTTTGATGGTTTTCACACCCTTTATTTTCACAGATGGGACCATTAACAGAACAAAAGGAAAGCTATGTCCTCGCTTTTCTAGGTTGTTTTTTATCCTCTGTCTCTCTTCCTCCAGAAACAGATGCTTTAGACAGTTTGGTGCATTTCAGTTCAGACAGCTTTATGTTTGTGTTGTATGGGAACAAGTTGGTTTATAGGACAGAATCAATACTAGAGCACTAGAGCAAAATGTGTAAATTGCACACTTCTTCCCTCTTGGCTTGTGTGGCATTAGGATCCATTATCTGTACTGAGTTTTCAACAGCTCTCTTAAGTGATTCCATTGAAGAGTAAAAGAGTAGTAACTTCTCTCCCCTGGAACCCTTGAAAGACATTAATTTACGAGAATTTGGTATTAGTTTTCTAGAGAAAATAAGTGGTGTACACGGCTATGAAACTTGTATGACTATGTTTTATCTCTGTTTTTAACATGCTGCTAAAAGGTCTTATTCCTGTCAAGGGCAACCACAGTCTTGAAAACAGACTATTGCAAGGGAGACACAGTCTACGTGCCATTATAAAAAGTATTTCTTGACATATTTCAGATAGCAAAAGTTGTAATTCCGGAAAAATGTGTTTGAAATTAACTTTGATATTAAGAAATATTAACATATATTTTATAGAGAATAGAAACAATTGCAGCATGTGCTTAAAAAATTTAGTAGGTATTTTGATAAAAAAGATATTTTGGCAGAAAAGGAGACAGGAGAAAGAAAATGCTTTTCTTGTTGTGGTGGAGGCTGTACAATTTAGAGTATATATATATGAACAATGATCAAGTTAAGCAAGAGTGGTAAATCACCTCACAACCTTTTAGCAGCTGTATCTAAGTTTCTGTGGTGTATTAACAGCAATATTTCAACTTGTGTTTGGGATAGTTGAGTTTATGTATTTGGACAATCAGGCAGGTATGTGGACCAACTTAATTGGTCCCACCCTAGCTCGATCATGATTAATCCTGTGGCCTGCAAGTAATCCTTTATACTATGAGTACGGAATGCCACTGGAAAACATGGTCACACAGCCAAGCAGAGGTCCATCTATGTCCTGTGAAGTGAATGGGAGGACATAATAACATTTATTTCTTATACATAAAGCATAACATACAAAGAGCTTACAAACTCTAGATGTGTTTTTCCCAAGAAATCAGTGCATATGAAATTCATGATCCAATTCAGAGACAGATAAATTTATGTTGGTTATCGATAGGCACACTGCCATTGTATACATCATAATAACATCATAATGGTATGAAAAGTTAGTTTTATGTTGATAATTTTACTATTAATTCTTAAAAACTTGTTTTGTGTTTAGATCTGCTAGGCTGAGTGCAATCCATTCATGTTTCTACATGTTGATACTCTAATTACTAGAAATTGCACATTAAGAGACTTACATGGTACAAAGACAATATATCATATTGTCATATTAGTGCAGTCTGAGTTATTAAGTGAGATGCCAAAAGATATCTTCTCTCATGTTATTTCACATTCAGTTGTGAATACTTTGAACAAGCAGCTGCATGCTTTGTTCACTTCTCGTTCCACATCTTCCCAAAAAAGAGAAAATTACTCAATGTGGTCACAGATTTATTCCATATTCCTGTATTCAACCAATGAATAAATAAGCAATTTTTTTTTAAAAACAGCACCTCTCTCCCCCAAACACCAACAGCCAACAACAAATGAAAGAATATTTGTGTAAAACCTTCAAGAAATCAAAAATGCCAACACTATGGTCAATGAACAATAAGAATAATTTTCAAAGCTACTGTTACAGTATATTGCATTTTCTTATATTACAGTATCCACTCACTGTTTCTTCCATTTTGAAAATTCTGATATTGGTGCTGCTTTCTGGGAATAGGAATGGCTGGAGATCATGGTCAGCTCTATGCTAACAGCAAATATTCACCACTAAACTCACATAAAGTTTCTCATGAAGGTATAAATATTTTTTATATATTTTGGTTTATGGCCATGTAGAAGTCTATCTGGAATCTGTAGTTGGTGTGAGCATTATCAGTAGTTTTCATGAATGAGAATATTATTAAAGCCCATCAATCTCAACCAGAGCTGGCAAACTTTGCTGCAGCCCTTGACTTTTCTCTGTCATCAGCTATATCTGCTTTGGTTCCAAGAAGGGAGCCAAAAAGGGGTATATCTAAATAAAGAAAATGGTGACACTTTGGAGACTACAATGCTACTTATCTGTTTCCGTTTACTTCTAACTATAGACAGAAAGTGGCATTTCAATGTAAAATAAGTTTGGCCAGCACTATGTATTGCCAGTTGGTTTAACTCACACACACTCATTCTTTGCACATTTCTAAAGACAAATCTCAATGATATACTACTTGCTTATGTAACTAGTGTCCTTACTGTGTATTGGCAGAGAACTTTTTAGTTTTACAAAAATAATATGAACTGTCAGGAGCACAGGAATATGTGATGAGTATCAGAAACAATAGTTCTAAAAGGAGAATCTCACTTATTCACAAACACAAAGAATGCAAATCCTCCCTAAGGAGAAACCATGGAATCCAGCGGAGCTCTGGCATTAAACAACAATTAAAAAGCTNTTTTTTTTTTTTTTTGAGGGTGCATACTCCACAGTAACATGTAGACCCCAGAGCAAAACATCTACAGTGGTACTGACAACAGGAATTCAATAAATTCTGTTGTGAAACTGAGTCAGCAGCCAAAGTGCTGGGTCCAGAGACTGACAAGAAGAACTTAGTGTGAGCACAGATGTGTGCAGTGTCTGGGCATTGTGGATGCTTATGAATATAACACAATAATAGAGGATTTTTTGTTTATTTACTTGAAAGCAGAAAACACATGTAAAGTGCCTGAAACTGAGAATCTATAGGGGATGTTTCAGTGAGTCAAATCAATTCTTAGGAAAGTAATTTAAGAGAAAACTCATATGGCAGATTTCTTTCATAATGTACTACAAATTTTTAATCCAAAATTAGGTTTTTAACAGGATACATTGAGCCTTACTATAGTGACAGATTGAAACATGAATTTTCAATTTTTGGACTCAGCAGAGTCCAAATTGTTCTTCAAATTAGAATGAGAAAGATTTCCTGGGTGCAATTGCAGTCTTCATGCAATCCTATGAATACATGCACTTATTCCCCAATGAATATTCTTGATTTTGTCATAAAACCCAATATACCTGTAGAAATTCTCTGTCCCAATTTCATGCAGAATATTCTGTGACCTTTTTAGGACTTCACAAAAAGACAAAGGCAGGCAATATAGATCTAATAACAACATGTTAGAGATATCTGAGGACTTTGTATTTCATTTTAGGATTCTTCTAGGAATGCAGTGAAAGTTTTTAACTGCAGAGGTATCAGATTCACATAATGACATATATCCTCATCACCTTTTAATTTTAACTGTAAAGGTGGAATATCTGAGCAAGTCTGAAACAGTAAATAAAATGTATCAATGTACACGTGTGTTTGTACAGAGAGAGAAATAAGAACCTGTTGTTAAGTTAATTCAGAAGGCAGTAATGACTCTTGGTGACTTAAACTTTGAATACTTTGAAACCATTTTTTGTTCCTCCATAAAGGAACAGGAAAAACCCCTTTTGCTCCAGTAAATTGAATTCAGAAATATAGTCATCCAGGAAGTGAGCTGAACATCACAAAAGACTGAAGACCAGTCACTTATGATTGTTGTGATCAAATTTCAGCAAAAGAAAACAGAAGACATCTACATTTTTTTAGCTCCTTATATGCATACTTAGAACTATTTGATCTATTACCTTTTCATTTTGTACTGGCTATATGTTGGAGAGGGTAGATGTTTTTGAGGCATGTATTGTGATTTTTTTTAATTTTTTTTTTTAGTTCTGAATTAATATTTGTCAAATGAAAAAAGCAACCAAAATTTCAAAGACTTTAAAGACTATTTATGTCTGCTTGAGTGTTTTTTGAAGCGCATTTGAGGTTTTCAAAACATGCCTAGCAGTAGGTGTTTCTACACTTGTGGGCCAGCAGTTCCTCACCTTAGAAGAATCCTAAGGTTTTGGAGGTAACCAGTCAGGTGTAAAAAGAGACACATTATTATGTGAGAAACAGTAGGAGGATTAATTGGAATTTTTTAAATGGAAAACATATTTAAGTTATAAAATAAAAATTTTTGTTACAATTATTAGTATTGTTACTGCTGTGAAATTATCAATGAGAAAATATAAATAATTTGTGTAGAAACTAATAATTCTAATATTTGGAATTTAGTCTCCATTTTACTACATTTCACTCTGATTTACTGTTATTTTTATGTTTCCTATAAAATTATTCTGGAAATACGTGTTTCAAAAACTTAGCTAAGCAATTCATAAATGAAGAGGTAAAATATTGTTTTTGGATTCCTGAGAAGACTCTTCAGTTTTAGAAATAGAACATATATATTAGAGGTATGCTTTTGTTTTCTCTTTTGCTTTTAATTTATACTTTTAAACTACTTTTTTAAGGTGGAAATGGAAATGTAGGAAGTTAGTGTGAGGAGAAAATATTTTTGAATGTAGACAATAAGTAAGCTTGAAAGGATCATGGAAATCAGTGTCACACAAAGTACAGCTAAGAAGTACTGTGAACCCTCAGGCTTCATTTTCTATGGCCTGGAGAGCCTCACCTGGGACCAGAATTTCGTATTTCCGAATAAACTCAGCTAAACCAGCTTTTTTGACCTGATGTGTTTGAAAATGGGAGCTCAGATGAGATGCTGGTTGTTAATCACTGTCTTTGCCCTTGGAATATTAAATAAAATGCAATGGAGGAAAGGGAAGGAGAAAGACAGTGAGAGAGGAAGAAAGCAATATAAAATATCCCTGTTCATTACAGTCTGATAAACAAGAAGGAAAAAATTATTTAATGGATTTTTCACAAGAAGTGCTAGAAGCAGAAATGAGATTGATTTACTCTGGCAACTGAATCTTATTTTAGCTTCAAACAAGTCAACACAGGGAATCTAAAATATGTGTGTATTTCAGATGAGAACAAATTAACAAAAACTCCAGGTCACAAATAGTTCAATGACTTGTGTTTAGGCATGAAGGTTGCAAAGTTAAAAATCAGAATGTCCACATATACAAAAGTCAGATTCCTTCTCGAATCCAATATTCAGTTCTCTAGATTTACAAGAAAAAATGTGGAGTGACTAACAATACTTTCCTGTGTAAAAATTAAAAATATTTTTCTTTTATTTTCAAAATGGATTGAGCTTTTAGTGTGTACATATGTTATGACTTGATAGAAAACTTCCTGAAGGAAAATTTTGAAAAAAGTATCTTTTTCCAAATTCTAAATTCAGAAATTGATTATGAAAGAAACTTCATCACAATAAGTTAATAGAAAAGAAGAAAATAAACAGAAAATCCAAGAACACAAATAGACCACTATATCCTAAAGTTTGATAATTAGTTTGGTACACTAAATAACCTAAATCTCCCTGAGATGGCCAGGTGAACCTGTTTTCCTATCAAATTTGAGCAACACTGTGAAGAGTAACAAAGAGAGAATTGATGATGTAATATATTTAACAAGGAATGAACTAAAAGGAACAAGAATATCCCCAAAATAATTTGTCACTTCTAATTTTAGTCAGGTTTATTTACCTTCAATAACTTATGAACCTTTTACAG
This sequence comes from Polioptila caerulea, assembly GCA_013397295.1. Lineage (NCBI taxonomy): Eukaryota > Metazoa > Chordata > Aves > Passeriformes > Certhiidae > Polioptila > Polioptila caerulea. The sequence goes on along the minus strand of VYXF01010303.1, from coordinate 39,917 downwards.
CTGTCCTGTTTGTCTCTTTGTTACTGTATTTCCAGTGTTTCTGTAACTGATGTACCAAAGCTATAAATGATTTTAAAAGCAGGCTTGATCTATAATTTCTTTATTAGATTTATATGAATAAAGTCTTTATTTTTGTATGTGATCGTCTTTATTTCCATTTTAGAAGAACCACCATATAAAATGGTCTCCGCTCACCAGGATGTGTATTCAGAGAATAGGCAGCTCCAACAGCCTCAATAACTGTAGGTTTCATTCTTGTTTGACTTCTTTGAATATAGGATCAACTCTTAAGGGGACTTTAAATTTGAAACGTTCCTTCCCATACCACATTGTTATATATAGCATTTTTCTTGTGGGTTTTCATCAATATTTTAGCATACAAAAAAGAATTTCAGTTACATCATGAGAGACATAAAAATATTTGAACAAATGATAAAATTTTGGGGTATTAAAGAAATCAAAGTCTTTGTCACATTACTTACTGGTTTACTGAGATCACAGAAAGGTACCAACTAAAAATCACTGTAGAAGTTAAACAGGTCTTTAACTCTGCCTTTTGAAGCATCACCTTTTACACAGTTCTCTGAACAGCATAACTAACTGCAAATTTGTTTACATCTGAAGTGTACTATAACAGTCAAAGTTCTTTGGGAAGAAAAAGGGAAAAGAAAATGTAAATTTCATGCTTAATATCAAGCTGCAAATAGAGAAGAGTAATATCATTTTAGTACCAGTACCTCTGTATCCAGAGTAGGAGGCAATTACTCAATCCTGAAGAAGTTCTTGATCTTCAACTCAGAGCTTCTTGAGATTTTAGTTTTAATCAGAAAAGTGCTTTTGGGGAAAGCTTCCCAGTTCTCCCCACTTAACACTTGATGATTCAGAACTCATGGCCATCTCAAAGTAACATCCCCAAATGCCCTCCATCTGCTGATGGGCTTCAGCTGATGGCAACAAATTAGAGGTATCCTGAAGTGAGCTCCCCCAAAAAGTGCTTGGTGTGGACATTGGCTCTACGGACCTGATCCTGTTGTGCCGTTCAGAGTCCCCCTCTCAAATGTGAGCCCCAGCTCCAATCCAAGGCAATGAAGTGACACTCACATCCAACTCTTTCCACTTGTCTTTGGCAGCCTGTTTTCATCTCTTTGTAACTCAGTTCCTGTGTTAAAAGCCAGCTTCTCTTCTTCAGTTGTTCTCTCTACTCAGTTTCTTGTCTCTTAGTGAGATTGCTTGACAGATGCTTACCTCTCTTGAGACTTTTACTTTAAAAAACTGCATAACCTTTGTATTAATATCAGTCATAGTAATAGAAAACATAAATCACAAATTATTAACTGTGATTTAGAAATTGTGCACTCACTTAAGTTTTCAAAGTTCCTCCTTAATTTTTGCCATCTTTTGGGAAAAATGAAGTAGAAGAGAGAGAAAGGAAGAGAAATATGTCTTTATGCATGTGAAGACCAGTTTTCTACCATGAAAATAAAAATAAACATTAAAAAAGGGAAACTGGTTAACATACAGGCTTTCTTTTAATGTTTACCTAACAATAGAAAAGACTGAGTATAAGACTGAAAATAATGAGAAAAATAAATATTTTTTTTTTTTTTAAGTGCCATTTTAAATTAATTATCTGTTGTGGAGTTTATGTATTTATTTATATTTTCATGCTAAATATAAAAAAAAAGAAATGAAGTTGAAAGAATATGAACTGTTTGGGCTTTTTTTCCCCTTTTTGTCTTTCTAGTTCCTGCCTAGAGAAACAGTATATGCCTCCAGGTTATCCAAATTACTTGGCTCTCTTCAGTGACTTGGTTCGATAGATCAGTTATCAGTGATTCAGGTTCTCAGTGAATAATGCACAAGACATACCTGCATTCAAGTTATCAGCCAGCATTTTTTCAGATGTGTTTTGCTATCTGTAAGCCTTTCCATCAGAAAACAAAATGAATGTTGCGCTATTGCATGCTCCTGCTGTTGAAAATGCTTGTTAGCTTGAAAGATCAACAAGTTTTCACAAATCTGAACACAGAACTTATAAATTCTTCTGTAGTCTGTGGTAAAAGTCTGAGCCCTTTGTTTGGCCTTGAATTGAAGCCAAACCCACAAGCTCTTCATACACTTAGAATTCTTTTGTTACTCTAGAAAGGATAAAAAAAACAAAAAAGGCATTTGAGCTGTAAATGTGCAATCAATAGTTTTTCTGTCACTGGGGAGAACTAGAGTGATATTTCTGCTATGTCCTTGAACTGGAATGCTATGTCAGGTGCATCTGTTACTCTTCATTGGGTAGTCATTTGGCTTAAGCTCAAACTGGCAAACTTCTGAATTGATTCAGGACACCTTTTAAGTCTTGTAGCACTTATTCCTGGTTTTACAAATCCCCATATGTGAAGAAAAAGCCTTTATGCTTTCACTGTCTAGGTGTTTTCAATGAATTTTATGTTTTACCTATTTCCTTGCCTCTGTGCATGCTTGGCTTTTGAATGGTTTCTTTTTTATGATACTTGAAATCAAAAGAGAAATTTAAATTTTTAATGTTCATGTTTTCGTTCCCTGAGAAGGCTGAAATACTTAGCATCTCTGTGATTTTGCTTCATGTTGACTTTCCACAATATTAAACTCAAATGTGTGACACCACCTTTTAAAAAAGAATTCTTTTCCATTTAGCCCTTGAAAAATGACACATTCCTGAGTTTTGCCATGCTTAATATATAAATCCAAAGTAGTATGGATGAGAGAAGATGAGTTTTATTGACACCACAGGACTTGAGAATACCAAATGGAGACCAGGTGGATTTCCCTTTGAGAATGAGAGTACTTGAGAAAACCTTTATATAAAACAGGGAAGTAGACAGGGAAACAGCAGTAGACAGGGAAAAAGAGCTAATAAGAAAACCATAGAAGAGATTAAAACCAGGAATAAATGAAAGCATGTTTCCTGCCTTTTGCACTGCTGTTGGCTCAGAAGGATGAATGAATGAATGAAAGAACAGTTGTTTCTTGATATTACTCTGTTTTCTATATTCTGACCTCAGTCTTCCAGGTGCAAGGATAAAGGAGACAAAACACTCAGTTCTCCCTTCTTACACCCAAGGGTATAAGGTACTGTTTTAACACTACCTTCAACAAAGACCTATGAACTCTTTATCTTTTCATGAAAGAGCCTCTGACCAGACAGAATGAGGTTCTGGATTACATTTTAATCTAATATTTAAAAAATTTCTTTTGTAAACTTAGTATAATAGTGAAAGAAACAAATCAAAACTGAAAAGCAAAGTTCTCAAAATGGGAATCTCTACTATCCAGAGTCAGTATATTCCTCCTTTGGTTGTTGCTACTCTTGCAGGTAATGGCTTCAGTAGTACTTGCAATAGTGTGGATCCTCATCTAGAAACAAAATGAAAAAAAATTTGTACTGAGAAATAATAAAATGTAAATACTAAACCAATTTTACACTGGGCATTAAACAAATTTCCTGTTTGCATCAGTTTCTATCTGTCGTCTGCCGCTCAATATTTTAATACAAACATTTAAAAAAAATAAAAGTGCAACTTTACAGTTGAAGCATGATTTACAGTAGTAGTTTCTGCTGGACAGCTGCCTAGCAGCATCTCTTCTCTAGCACACGTGGAACAAAACCTTCAAAAACTGCTTTCCAGTATTCTGGATACTTGCACCCTGTCTCAAGATACAATCGCTGTGGCCTTAGTGCAAAGTTCATATGACTGTAGAAATTAAAATGCCTTTTTGGTAATTGGTAATTAATGTATATTTCTTTAATTGTTGTTGTACTTTCCTTTAAAAACTATATAAGTGCCTCCTAACATTTTTCTTTTTACTGCATTGTCAAATAATTTTACTCCTTCACAGTGGGAAGAATTAGAAATGGTTATCTATACTTTACCCTTTATGTGACCCTGGCTACTGGGGTTTGAGTTCCTGATCTGTACTGTCTTCAAAAAGGTAAAACTACCTGTCTCATCATGTGGAGGTGATCCTGGCACTGGACTCAGTGACAAATCGGTGACCTAGGCCACTGATTTCTCCTGAAATAAAACCATGGCTTTAACCAGTAATGGAAATCCATCCTCTCTTTTTGTTTAGTAGTTCCACTGGTAATAAAAATTGCACAACGATTAAAAGCAATGATTGTATCTGCTGTGCTCTGCATGGGTACCTCTTCATGCATTAGTAATACAGGTATTCAATAAAATCCTCATCTGCTTTCAGCTGACAATTGTTTAACTTTTCTTTACACAGAGGCTCATGTTCTTTTTGCAGTATGACAAAGCTTAATGGGGGTGTTGTGAAATGCTTTCATTGAAGATCTTCTTTAATTATAGATGTCCTGCATGACAAGTTCTTCTTCAGCATATGTTTTTTCACTCCAAGAACATCAGTTTAAGTCAGTGATCAAAGTGTAGTTGTGGGAAAATCACTATATTAATAAATTTGACTTTACTCTCCATGAACTTCCCCTGAAATTTAGCCCCAGCTCACTGGACTCCATCAGCACATTTAAGGGCTGATTCATGCCAGGTACAGCCTGTTGAGCCAAGCTGGTACAGCTTGGTTTCTCTCAAGTGTTTCTCATGTGACAACTCTTGCAAGATACCATCTTGTCTTCTGTGGAGCAAGGTTCAACCCTGTGTAACTGATCACTTTGAAATGTAAAAATTCCAGTTTAAATATTTTGCACTGAATGTATACCTATTTGGTTTTTTGCGACCCGCTTATCTCCCAAAGATTAAAAATGTGCTTTTAAAAATATATCCATTCTGAAAATATTTTTTACAGTTTTCATACTATATTTAAATGAATGTAATGTCAGCATAGCTGTTTTTATTGCATTTAGAAAGCAACATCTTGAGTGATGAGAGATGCATTGAAAAAATGTTTCAACCATGTGAAAATATTCATTTACTATGTTTTATTGAACTAGATAAGTGTGACTTAAATGGATAGCACAAATCTGCATTCATGCCTCACCCTCTCAGAGCGTAGGTGATATAAGTGAAAATGAGAGAATTATTTTTATTGAGTTTTATTGAATACTCACATAACTTGAGTGACAAAATTGTTTTGAGGGACAATTAAAGTGCCTCTGCCTGTTTGCATACACAAGGTGTCAATTCTAAAGTGGAAAGAAGCAAACGTCCTCTTAAATATGGGTATGACTACTTTACACACTAGAAAGGTTGTCTAGAGAATGATGGGAAATAATTACTGAGGCAAAATACATGCTGGAACACTTTATTATGCAACACGGCTGAGCTTACATGTGGTTAGAAACCGATCTTGGTTTGGGAATTGTTTTGGGTTTTGTTTCCATTACTTTGCAGCTTGTAGTGCTGACAGTGGGCTTTGCAGAATGTCATAAAAGGTCAGTGGTAGAGTTAGCCCTCAGCTGTAACTGTATCTTAACTATGATGTAGAGGTTCTAGAAGCATATAAATACAATTTTTTGTGGCAGTATTATTTTATTATTTCTCTGGCTATTAAAAGTCAGGGTATTGCCTACAGATGCTTACAATTTACACCTCAGAAGCTACATGTGATGTATTCACTAAATATAATGGTTTGGAAGTTCTTGTATGATTGTTATATGCCTCAAAAGCCACAGACATACTGAACTCCACCAAGAGTCTAAGTTCCTCACATCAGTCCAGCTAAAGACTTAAGTTCCAAAGCCCCAGCTCAGATCATGACAGATCCTTGAATCATACTGAGAGTATTCTCTACGTGCCGTATCTGTGGGATATAAACAGTGTCAGCTAGACAGTAAAGAAACCAAAATGAACTTTCAATGCAAATTTATTTTTTATTTAATTTATATGCTTCAGTTTCAGCACAATTATGTTTAAGTCCTTGCCAACAAAGCACTTGAATAGTAAAAGTTGCAAAATAGTTACAAAAAAAAGATTATTTCTCATTTACCCAGTTAAATTCCTACAGGAAGTTTTGTGAAGTCACAGGCATAAAATGCCCTCCTACTTACCAATAATATTTTTATAAATCAATCACAGATTTATATGGAAAAAAAGCATTAGGAAGTTTAATAGAATATTATTAAATCTGAAATTAATTGAGTGCACAAAGATGGTTTTATTTTGTCAAACAGCAGAGATTATCCTTATTTGGTACAAATTGTTACTGCAATACTGACCTTAGCAGACATATTCAGGTTTAAAAGTCTGGTGCTGTGAACTAACATGTTAAAAGACCAGATACCTACTTTAATTTTGCCAGGATGTATTCCATCTTGTCATTAAGAGACAGCTTTACTATCCAATGGAAATCCAGAAACAACATTTTTAGTAATGTTTCTCACAAAATAAAATACAGAGCTGAGAAAAAGAAAATCAAGCCTTTTGACAGACTAAAAGTCTGTGAGAAAATTCAAATCAGAAATGCTGAGATATTTGTTTGCAATATTTTTTATTTACACAGCATTTTTCTTCATGCTTCAGTTGAAACACTTTCAAAAAACAGACGTAATATCCTCAAGAGCAAGTATATGTGGTCAAGGGCAACTGTTCAATTTTGGGTGGGAATATGAGTAAACTGTAGGAGGTCCAAAGGGCAATTTCTTTTACAAGGTCCTAAAGAGACTTTAGCATTCATGAGGGTTTTTGCTCTTTTTTTTTTTCTTTTTTGTCTTTGCTCTTTTTTGTTTTTTAAGCTCAGGCTATTTCCCCTCTCTAAGTGAATCATAGTGTGCAAACTTAAGCTTGGGCCTTAAGGACTTTATTAGTTCTTTGCCCATTCATTTCCTTTTATGCACATTTTATGTCTGAAGCCTTAACATGTTGCACCTCTTCACTGTGAACTTTAGGAAATAACTATTCCATTTCATCTATTTTTTTTTTTTTTACCTCTTTTAAGAAGAGGTGAAGATGTAAAGAAGGTCAGAATTGTCATTATAATGACAAAAACTAGCTAGTCACAAGTGACTGGCTTATGTGAAAAGCTCATAACAGAAAAAGACAGACAGGTCCAGCTAATTTTTTTTTGTTACCCCTTCTTCAAGACAGTTAAGTATAATTTAGAGAAAGAATATATAAGGTTCAGCAAAGTTGGAAGTGCAGTTGGTATTGGGGTTACCAAATGTGGTGTAAATGGGAGCTTGTAGACAATGCAGTTTATCAGACCTCTTGAACCCATTGATTAAAATCTCATGCATTTTCCACAGATCATTATTTTGTGTCCTGTACTGACAACAACCCTCAGTTTGATCACTATGTTGGTTGAGTCTATCCTGTTTAACCAGAAAAAAATTAAATATTTGGTCTAATCAGATTTTCCAGAATCTGCCTGTGTAAGTGTTGAAGAGACATATATCTCCAGAGGTAAAATCATACCAAACCTAGGCAGAGTTTCTAAAACTTGTACTTTTGGATGTTTTTTTAGTTGAAATAGCAATGAAGGCCATTTCTAACTTACACAAAGCTACAGTTGGCTAGGTGAGCACCTATAGTGATAAACATGTAGGAATTTCCAGGTAATGCTGTTAAAAAAAACCCAAAGAACCCTTTAACCTTCTCTGATTGTTTTGAAGAGAAAATGTCCTGTGTTAACTTCTTCAGATGCCACACTTCTCTCCTGTTCCTCTTTGTCCCAAATAAGTAGACAGGAAAATGCTAGCCTTTCACATTTCCCATGAAACATAAATACTATATATGAAATTTATGCCATCTTTTGCATTTGAAGAAACAAGATTAATTAAAGTAATTATTAAAAGTCAACTTTGAGTGACATACTTTACAGAATTATGATTAGTCATCACAATGGTTATGTTTCTCTGAGTAGATATTTTTTCCAAAGACAAATCCAGTTGAGTCATATTTGTATGCTTCTGGTGAATTAGTGAATTTACGGTAGTTTTATTACTTTCACCAAATTGTTTGTTGAAATGGATTTCAGCTGTAACTTATGACTTAAATCATTGTAAAAATCTGTCCTTTTAATTCTTGATGTGATTTTAGTTTGATAGTTTCATTTTTCACATTTGTTTGTACTGTACCAGTATGTTTGCTTTACAAAAAAGCCTCCATGTCTTTCCTGATTTTAACATCAGTATAGACCCAATGAACCTAGGAGTGAGATATTTTTGCTCGAAAGAAGTAAAAAAAAAAAAAAATTCTTCATTTTTTGACCCCAGAATTTTAATCTTTAAACTTCATTCAGCATGTTTCAAAAGAAGTCAGATCTCTGTGTCCTCTGTATTTCTAGTGTTTTGTTGTAAACAGTACCATCCTCTTATGCCCTGACAGTGTTCAGCACAAAGTCCAAATATCTGAAAGAACAAGTACTTTATATTCTGCATATGTTTTGTTGTCTGTGTTTTTTATATTTCTCATGTCTGATAGTTCTATTAAAGCTAATGTGTTAACTTCAAAGGAAAAAAAGCTATTTTAATAACATTTAGAATGGATAATTAGCTTACTTAGCACCACAATATTAAGAAATTTGATGAGTGATTTGTTTGTATGTGTTGATTACAAATTCAAATATTTTTCCTTGCAGCTCAAATACTTTATTAAAACTGCTCTACATTTTTTCCAAGTTTCATTTTATTTAGTTTGATGAGCAATTATTACTTCTAATACACTTGCAAAATATTTTCATTACATACATGATGAAAATATTCTCTTCTGCTTTGATGTAGCATTTGATTCCTCAATTGAAGAATCACTATCTAAATGTGTGAAACTATATGTACTTAATGCAAATATGGACAAGAAAGAAGGATTGGCTGTCTAAAATGCAATAAAAACATGCTTACTTATTTTACACGTAGAAGCACTAGTACAGATTTGTTTTTGAAATTGTTTGGATCTGATTTACAGGGAATTGTGTGCAAGAGAGATTTAATGATACACCTTTTTCTTTAATAACTTTCTTCCTTGGCAACTGTGTTCTGTACATGCATGACAAACTCCAGTGTATGTATTCATGATAAATTGCTAATACACATGAAATACTAAAGCCTCCTGAAAATTAGGTCAGTATGAACAGACAAATTCTGAGTGTTACAGAGGTTGAAATGTAATGTGACACATTTCTCTGAATATGAATATGGGAAATAATATGGGAAAAACTGCAAATGTCTTCAGATCCTTCTTTTTGCATGTACTTTCTCTTTCCCAGTTTTAAAAACGTTTGATAGATTTTTTTGTTTTGTTTTCCATAGAAGACATTGACAGTGTGCTTTTAAATCTAAAAATAGAGGTCTCCTATGAGAAGTGGTTTCCTTTTACACTCTCCTGCAGTCTCTGTTTCTTCTTACATTCCCCTTCCCTTCCTTCATAATTGTGAAAAGTCCCAGAAAAAAATGCTTTCACTACTTTTATTTTTTCTTGACACTGTCAATACTTTTCACAAAGCCGATTCCTCTTGTGTTTTAATTTTTTCACTTGTTTTTTTTTTTCTACCTCCATTTCATTCAGCCAACAGCAGAATACCTTTCCCCCTATGTTCAGTCAGCTGACTGCAGAGCAGTAGCAATGGTCCATCAATGCTCTCCCTTTCTGATGACATGGTAACAAGTTGCTCTCTTACAGAGTTTACAGTGGAAAGAAAGAACTCTTGCACTAAAAGACCAAAAAGGCTTTCAATGTCCCAAAGCAATCTTTTAATAAAAAATAATGTCACTGACCCATTTTAAAAACTGAGAATACTGATTAGAAAGCAAAGGCTTCCAAACAAATATTGCTCTGCCTGCTGTGGCCTTGCACGACAGGATCTTGGTTCCAGGTCTAATTTCACTAAACTCAGGGGCTTTCTGAGCTGAGGCAAAGGCTATATAATTTCTTCTGTCTCTAGAATACTTATTTTAGTGACACCCTTGGGAAGGTGTTTGGTCTCTTTTCGTTTCAGAGGTATCTTTGTCTTTTTCTGTGTTGCATAATCTAAGCTTTTCATAACACTAAGCCTTCTTTTCCTGGAGAGTAAGTTGCTCAAAGGATAAGCAGAATCAATCCTTCACATCAAATGCCATCTAAAACAGGATCATAGATTCATAAAATAAGCTGAGTTGGAAGGGAGTCAGTTATTTTCTCTTTTAAGGAGGTACATGAAAGAAATGAAGACTTATCAACCCTGTACCCAGCACAAATCCTAAATACAGTCCCATTCTAGCCACTGTGAAGAAAATTACCCCTGCCAAAAGCAGCACACTGAATCTTCTGCAGAAGGCTTGCATTACTCCTCGGTATTTAACATGAATCTTAGTGCGTGCTGAAGTTTGTGCTGCTGTTTCACCAGTGTTGACTTCCACATCAGCTGCTGGCATGTTATACATCAACAGTGTTATATCTTCATCACATAGATCGTAACCAGCCTATGGGAAATGGAGAATCATTCTTGTGGTGGTCAGTCAAGTAAATTCACCCAAATTCACCTGTCCTTCACTAGGTTCTATATAGGTCCTTTCAATGTGTTAAAATGAATAGTCTTTGATCTCACACCTAAGCTGCTCTCAGTGATAGAGGTATGAGAAAAGTATTTCTAAAATGTAACATCTAACTGGAACAATTGGTAATAATGCAGATATTATTAAAGATGAATGAAGGCAGCATCTTGTAGAAAAAGAATTTTTAGATCTGAACACTATTGGAAGGCTTCTAACAAATGCATTTTTTAATTTTTTTTTTTCAATCATTTGATTATCCATAAGTATGCTACTTTTCCAGAATCTATGTCTGGCTAGTGTCACTTCATGGCCTTATACCCATTGTTGTCATGTGGTCTAAATCAATTCAAAAGAAGGAGAGTCTCAGACAGGAAAATACAGTGCAGGAATTTATTATATTATATTTTATTATATTATACTTATATTATATGGGGAGATTATCAGCAGCTAGGCAATATAGTCTGATTTCCACGTGCAAGGGAGGCAAGTTGCCAACTCATCTCAAAGCAAAAACCAAGCTCCAGCCTATTCTCTTGCTCTGTGTCCACTGCTGATTATACTGTACAGTAAAGCACTGGCTAAAGGCTTTGCTGTAAGCAACCACTAAATGTTCCATCATTGCAGATATGACCAAGCTGAATTGATTTGTCCATGATTTATTAATTAATAGTGAGTAAATATCATAATCATTCTAAAGCAGGATCCTCTGCTTTACATTATGAAGCAGTCTAAAAGTATATGAACTAGATTCTTTTCACTGAAATTAGACTAGAAAGCTGAAGAAGCTCACCAAGTATTTTCCAGATGATAAAAGGCATTTGTATAATTAAATTTAGCTAGAATTAGAACAAAATAAAAGCTTAAAATGCATAAAGTGTGGATTTTTGGTCCTGACTCCAGCTGTTTGCTTGAAAGATTTACTCCTTCTGAACCACAGGGCTGCCTAATGGGGATGTTTTGGGTTCAATTTGATTAGAATACATTGGAACAGAATACATTTCTACTCTTGAAAATTTTACATCTAACAATGCATATCAGCTGTTCTAATATGTCTTCCAAGATATTGTCTAGGGGCTTTTGATCCATAAGCATTTGGGCTATTTTTACCCCATTAGAACATTAGCACTGGTTCTGTTCACCATTTAAGGCTGCAATAAACATGAAAAGAGCATTGTTTAGCTAGACCTCTGAATATTTTGTTCAAACTCCTCACCTCTGCTTCTTTTACAGCTCTTGTTGAATCCTCAGTCTGTTATTCAGCTATGTTAAAAATGCAGAAGGGGTCTGGACTAGAGAGAGCTAATCCAAGAGCTAGCTAAGGACACAGCTCTGCCTTTTGGTTAGCCAAAAGCCAAAAAGCAGCTAGGAGACATGGGACAGTCCATGAGTATCGTACATTTATTTACAGCAACCTACAGCTGGCTTGGAATGACCTGGGTGCCCTGTGTTATAAAGGGGGCACATAAGGCCAATGGTACCAAATAGAAAAGGAAAGGGAATGTAGGACACATCCATGTGAAGTCAGGGCTCACTTGTTTCACAAACTTACAGAATAGGTTTTTTAACAGAAATTAATATTTTCTCTTCCTTGGGTTTTTTATACGATTACACAGGCCACTTAGAAATTCCTTTTACATTCCAGCAACTGAATTTAAATCTCATCTCTGAGGTTTTATTCCTCTTCTAGTATTAGCTTAAAGCAGTTCATCCCAAATCTCTCATCTTTAGACTTCTGTTGAACTTCTACACCTACCGTGGGTGTTTCACCCTCTTGCTCTACAAAATTTGCTTCCTGATAGTGTTTCTTGAGTACTGGAGTCTGCCTTCTCCATATGCAGTGTATTTCCAGATGTGATAGTTTACAAGGAAGGTTCATCACCTGACTTTATTTGGTATTTGTTTCTATTTCTCCTCTTATTTTTGTTTGCCAAGAAAAATTATCACTGGACATGTTCTAAAGTTACCCTACTGAGAATCAGGAAATTCATTGCCCTAGCATGATAGAATTCTTTCTAATTTATGGAATTTAACCAGCTGTCTGATTCTTCCTTAGGTTTACCAGTCCCTGCTGCTTCCAGCTTATGTAACAATCAAAAGTTTCATAGTCAAGATGTCTGTATTGTATACTCAGGTACTTAACCTGATTATCAACAGATGCAGAAAGTAGTATAAATACCATGAGTAGCTAGTTTCTAATAAACTTTTAAGGTCAAAACAATACAAAGAATGATTATATTTGACCATATACTCTCTGCTAACAGGTCACATATTTTTTCAGCTGCTGTTCATCTTCCAGTTTGGAGCAAACAAACATCAGAAAGGTTTCTTGGGAGCAAGAAGGTAAAGTAATTGGAAGAAAATCTACTATGCTGACTCAGCAATACTTAATTCTCTCTTTAGAAGTGGTATAGCTTGTAATAATCACAAAAATGTTCAGACTATTTTTTGGAAAAATAAGTTATGGAATGGAAAATCAGAGCTTTCTTCTACACCATCCTGTGAAAACTACATTATATGTCTAAGACAATGTAGACTCTGGACATGAAGATTCATATACTAGTGTTTGGAGAGACAGAGAGAGAGAGGGTGAGAGAGAGATACACACAGAGAATGCAATAAGTGATTTTTTAAAGTTTTATCTCTTCATTTTGGTGGCATTGGGCTACATAAAACACTGGGAAAATGTGTCCTGGCATTACCTCAGCTGAACCACTGAAATTTTTTAATAATTGTTTCTCCTGTCTGGTGTAATCTTATTTGATACTTTCAGCAACACTTTAAGGACTCTTTTGTAGAAGTTTCAAATCTTGCATCTGGCTAACTTACTGAAAATCTAACCTGACAGCAGAGTGGAATCTGTCTTTGCTTCTTTTCTAAAGGGATCAATAGCACTTTACACCTAATCTTTATTTCAGCTTTTAGGCTTTTAATGCATCGTTTGCTCCCTTTTGACACATAGGGAGAAAAAAAGTGCTACAAAACAACAATATAATTTTTCCTTCAATATAATTGACAGGAAAATTTTTCTTTGGCTCTGTGGAAAGAAAAATCTAAGAGTTAGGGTCACAGAAAACATTTATTTTGTTTCTCAGAAGACTGGGCAAAGGAAATGACTTTTCAATCAATATAAAGCTAGTCAATCAGAGAAAAAGACAAAAAAACCACAAAAAACAGTACAGAGGAAATTGAAGAGCCTTTTGCACTCTGTGCACGGGGTTGAAGGAAGTATTTGCCCTAGACTATGCATGAGCAACTGCTCTGCTAGTTGGCTTCCCCCATCAGAATCAGCAGGAGCCAACATGGGGAGAAAGGGAGACAAAAGATGTTGTGGGTCATTGAGTCAACCAGGCTTGCCATCATTAAAGACTTCTGTTTAGGGTCTCCCTCTGTTCCTGCATGCCACCCTGATGACAGTGGAAGGGGTGCTTGACATTTGAACTATGAAAGGAAGTCACGGTCTGGGAATTTTTGTCAAATAAAGGAGTCATAAAGAATATTTTATTGAAACATGTTCTAGCTTTCCACTAGAACTGTTAGAGAGTGCACCTTTTGGGGTTTTTGGGGGTTTTTTTTGTTTGGTTTTTTTTTGTTTTTATTTTGTGAATGTTTATGAGGATTAGAATGTTTCTAATAATTCAAATTACAAATATATCTAGATGGACATCTCAGTTACTTAGCACACTTTGGCGGTTTTGCAATACAGTGAAAACAATTAAAAACTGAGTTCATGATAGTGAAGTCAGAAGTTTCCTCATAATTAGGAACAAAACTTGAAGATGAGAAGAAACCAGTAAGTACTAGTTTTGCAGAAGACAACTAGCAGAGCATACTATCAGGTGTCGTTAAAACTATCCAACCCCTGAACTATGTGGTGTTTCTTAGTTCCTTTTAAGTTTCAGTTTATTATTTTCAAATACAAGAAAGTCAAAGAAATAAAAGAATACAGATGAGAAATTACACAGTATCATGGCTGTGTGAGAAAAGATGCTAGAGACAAAAGCAAGAATCTCTGTCACTGCCAAAACAATACAACTAATGTTTTTTTAATACTTACTCATATCATTATGGTATTATTATTTTACTCATATGGAAATAGGAATCCAAGGCATTGAAATTTATAGGGCCAATTTTGTACCTTTCACATATTTCTCTGTCATAAAGAACAGAATGCTCAATTCAATGCTCTTTCCTGGAGGCCTGTTTCATTTCCTCACTAGTCAGACTTGAAACTCTTGATGACAAGGGTTTGGAATTACAGAATTTTACATAAATTGGCTTTCTCTTAAGTATGACATTTCATGACAAGTATGCTTGTTTTCCCCACAGATTTTTAAGTAATCTATCAGTTCTCTGTATCAGCTTCATCTCTACCTTGCAGATATCAATTGATTTTTCACCTTTCAGGAGATGGGCTAAGTTCAGTCCAGGGCAGTTGTACCATTCTCTAACCCATTTATTTATGTCTGCCTATCCATTTGGATGAATTGTGCTGCTGGACCACTCCACCAGAGTTTAGACTTTTCCACTGCTGAGTCTAAACTTGCAGTGTCAACTACAGACATGGGCTATAAGGACTGTTCAATCAAGAGAATGCTGCACATCGTCCCTACGTCTCCCTTAAATGCCAACTTCTCAGTTGGCACTCGGCTCTCATGTAGGGCATCATATCTCAGTGCACAGAGTGTGGAAAGGAAGCTTTTTATAAAATTCTCTGTATAACAAGACCTTTTCCTCCATGGAGAAAAACATTTCTTTTTACTTCTCATAAGCTAATAGGAAGTTAACTTGTAAGCAGCAGTAAGAGTAGCCACTGAAATCCATCTCAGTTGGTGCTTCTTAGGCATGCTGAACAATGATTTAAGCTTCCACAGTTTATTTAGAGTCTTTAGAAATATGGATGGCTGCTTAAAGCAACTTTGTGAAGAGGGAAAGGAAGCACTGTACGCCACAAAATGTGTGGGTTTTTGCGGTTACCCCAGTTAATTGGAAAACTTATGAAAGTTCAGGAAAAGGTTACACAAATACTGATTAACCCTCTATCCACTCGCAGGACATTATGTCCTAGATTAATTTGCTGAGAAGAAAGACTGAATGAAACCTCAGAGAATTTACCCAATTTTATTTAATCTGTGAAGTAGAATTGAAGAATTTCAGATAAGATAGAAGAACAAGAACTAATATAGATTTTAAAATAGGAATGGAGAATATGACCCAGAAGGGGCAAAATTAAGAATATTTATGCCAGTATTGCAGCATAAATGCTTACCATTATGCCGAGTTTCCAGCCTAATGCAAAATCAGATAAAAGGTGTAATTTGAAATACATTGCTAAGAAAGAGTCAAGAGGTTAAACAATGCAGTTAATAAATGTAAATAAGCAAACCAAGGAGACTGAAGTTCAGTTCATGAATCCTAATTTAAGCAAATACTTTTGAAGATGCCTAATTTGGACATGCTGTAGTGATGACCAGTTTTAAAGCTGATCATCTATCAAAACTGCTTCAAACTCTTAATATCAGACACCCTAAAAATCCAGGCAATGCCAGAAGTACAAGGACCTGTACAGAAAACCCAAGCTATTATGCATCCAAATTCTTTAAAACTCATGTGTTTAATACAAGAATCTAATCCAAGGCTTCAAGCACACAAGAGGTGTTGCAGGATTGTAACTGATCTGCAACACTTCTATCTCCCCATCCTTCACAATGGACTCCCAGGCGGTGGAGAAAATAGGTCAGAAATGTTCTTCCTGAATCCAGAAAAACTGCAGCTGCCAAAAGCAGTGCTTTTCAGGCTGGAAAGTAAAGGTGGGGCAGTGGGTACATAGCCTTCATGCTCATATGTTTCAGTTCATCCTCAAAAGAGAAAGATTTGAAAATATGGATATTAGATTGAACATTAGGTTGTCTGTTCTTTGTCTAGATTCCCAACAAAGACCTATTTTGAGTTATGAAGAGATGAAGGTCATTTATACAAACCTGAAAAACACCAGGGCATTGAAAATGCAGCATTTTTGTGAATTAATAGTGTTTGCATTAACTTATTGAGTGAATGATCAGAGGTCTTCAGGCTGTTCTTGAGCCAGCACTTCATAGTTCCTCCTTGATTATTCCCTGGCCTTGGGGTTTGGTGGAGAGAACAGGAGCTGCCCAAGAGGACCTTGTCCAAGATGCACAGGACAGAACACTCCAACCATCAAGCACTTGTGCATTGTTTCCACACACTGACATACATCTTCTTCCATTGTCATTTTCCACCCACCCTCGTAGATAATATGACATCAGCCTGAAAGATTTTTTAAAGGACTGCAGTCAGACTTTTTCTTCTATGAGCACAAATCACAGCACTAACTATAGGAGCAAACAGAATGGAGAAGTAATTTACATAGAAAGAAAAAGTTTCCCCAAATAACTTTTCATAAATAACATTTTGTTTCATTCAAGTATAGGTGCTAGATTTCATTTTGTCTATGTCCAGGTACTTGAAAAACTGCAGGCACAGATTCTTCTGTGCACATAAAAAGACACTTTTAAAATAAAATGTCTTTTTATTTTTACAGTTACTAGAGTTGATACTGCTCAAACTCCTTTCCTAAGAGTACTAAATATTGTCTGTATCATCACTGAGTAATTTATGGGCTTTACCACTGCTGATAAAGATGTTTGTGAATTAAAGGCCTAGCTTTTGATGTTTGTAGACAGAGTAAGTCCTGAACTTCACTGTTTGCATAATTATATTTTAAAGCATTATCTTTTGGAGCCATTGGTTATTTCTTAAAATAAGCTGATTGAAAAGAAAACAAACTCTTCCAGGACAATAAGCACAGAAAATAGGCAAACTACAAATCTTAAAACAGAAGCCATTTTTTTTTTAACTCCAGGCAATTAAAATTGTCATTGAGAAGAAAATACATTAAAAGTAGTATCAGATTCTCAGTGGTAAAAAGCATTCTTTTCACCATGAAGTCATATGAGACAGTGACTATTGTCATATAATTGATCCCATACCTTAAATATTTGTTTACGTTTGAAAATCATAACCCATTATTGGTTGTATAACTAGATTAAAATTTCAATTTTTTTTGGTGAATATTCTTACATGTTTCATAGATTATGAAATTTTTAAAAATGAAAAAATATGTTGTTCTAGAACTTTCCTGTAATAGAGTTATTTAGTGAGTCAATGTGTTAGTGTGAAAAATTAGAATTTCAGTGATAAATCTGCAAAGAGATAAATCAGAATCATTGTCCTGAGAATCAATAGAAGTTTAGCCATTCATTAAATGGGAGCATGATCAGGCCTAAAACTAGGACAAAATTTAGCAACTCCATTGCCATGGAAAGTCTGAGAATGACAGGGTATTGTAGGAACTCATTTTCAAAAGGATCCTGGAGTACCAGTGAACCAAAGTAGGCTATACATGTCCATTCAAAAAAAAGACAATCTTTCCAGACCAGCTCTGTTCCAGGAGAAGTAGTTATACACCTCAGTAACAGCTGTTTACCTTACAGTCCAAGGAGGGAATGACACAGGAAAAGCTGGAGCAAAAAGTGCTAGAAGATTCAGCCACAGGAGTGGGAGATATGCCTTAGACCTGCTGGAGCCAGCCAGTAGTCACAAAGTGTTAAATAGTCTAGATAACTTTTTTACTTTACTACGTTTTTCCTGGTGTTTCCAGTTAACCTGCTGAAGTTAATGCAATTTATTTATTATGCTTTGATGGGACGTAGGTTTCAGTCACTCCCTGAACTAGAGACAGACCAAGTTTTTTCATTTGTGTTAATAAATGTAAAATTATTAAGCCCTTTTAAAAAGATCAGTCACAGCATCTGAAGGTATGAATCTCTATGGCAAGAGATTCCCTGGCCTAGCTATATTTACAAACAAAATAATTTAGCATACAAAAAGTCAGCACTAAACAAATTGTGTAGGTTTAATTAAAGTTGGTGTGTATAAACCACTGTAAGGTTCCTTCATCTCGAAATCATATAGAATGTTCTTTTGATTTTAGTGTATTAAAGTGTTTCATTTTCTACTTCACTCATTTTATGTCAGTCCTGAAATGACTGGGCTGAATTGTGGAACTGTAAAGAGATGTACATATGTTATAGAGTACTGCTTGTATAGAAAGGTTTTTTCTTGGTTTGTTTCTTCGTTGTTTTTTTTTTTTTTTTCTCTCAGCCTACTGAATTTTATAAAACGTTTACTGAGAGATGCCCAGTACTCTCAGTTCAAATAAAGCAATCAGTTCTAAACAACATTGACTCAGGGGGTAGCCCTCAGCGATAAGCACTAGTCTATTTAGGCTGTTCTCTATTCTGTTTAGGCGTTTCTTCATTTCAGACTACATGGGGTAAGGGCAGGAGCGAGCACAATGATGTGGCCTCGGTCCTAGGCCTCAGAGCATACCCTGTGACATGGCCCCAGGCTCTTTTCTATTAAGCTGACCTTATGTCTCAAAGCCTTATGACCTGTGACACCACTCAATTGTTATTTAATCAATTCAGTCAAAATTAAAAAGGTGTATTTTTATTTGCCTTAACACCTTTTCTTTCTGGTATTTGTTTTGGTGACCTTTGAGTATTGGATTTCAGCTGTCAATAACACACCGCATGCCAGATTGCTTTTTCTAATAAATAATGAAGCAACTTCTGAGGATTATTTGGATTGCATTGATGTGGGTTAGAAATAGTCTGCAAACATAGCCCAAAAAGAACAATGAAGCTGCATATTAGCAGACCATCTCACAGGAAGCGCAGCAGGAGAAAAAGACTAGGCAATGACTAAAACCAAAACTCCTAAAATTTTCATACAATTACCTGCATAGAATCTTCACCTTCAGCTTGAATTAAAAATAAAAGGCTTTCTTCTACTTTTTTTTAGAAAAAAAAAAATGGTAATGATCAGCTACAGACAGGGGGAAAAAATTTAATAATTTGTCACATTTTTTAAAAAGGCCAAAATATCTCTTGTCTTTACCACAGATTAATATGCATTCTATATGCACATCCCATATCTGGGAACAGAAACATATTTTTTTTTCCTTGTAGTTTAGTGTATTACATTCAAAACGAAATTTTGTTTTGCCCCTTATATCTCTAGTTCCTGGTTTGGAGAAGAATTTATAGCTGTTACATAAATGTGCTAGACTCTGTACTAAAGTATGATAATTTTTTGCTGCAGAAATGTACAGTCTTACAGTAATAAATGAAATAAAAATTAATTGGAATTCTTGGAAATTTAGTAGCAATGACAACAAAAGAGACAAAGTCCTGAAGAATATTTGGATAGTGATGCATCTTGTTGACTTTCCCCATACATGAACAAGTCATGCTCAAAACTAAGACCGACAGCATCAGTGGCTACTTTCAAAATTTCATCCAATGACACTCTTTCTTTTTAGGCATTTTTGTGTCATTTTACTCTCTTACCCCAAGTTACAAAGTGGATTAAAATTCATGTATTAACTCCAATAAGCTGTGGTTTAAGTAACAGGTAATCTTAATTTCATTGATCTGGTAACTCTGAATCTGAATTTTAAACCTTTCCATCTTGCAAGTCCCCACATGCAGAAACACATATTCATTTATTGTCAGTATTACAGAGCTCCAGGCTTTGAAAAGGCATCAGGAATATGATTTGACAGAGAAGCTTTGATTCTCATGTACCTGAATCTTTTTCCTTTCCTTATTTAGAGAAAACTTCAATTTTTCTTAGAGTGGCAGCAAAGACTAAGTTCCTAGGCTGCTCTTTTCTGAATCTAAACTATATTGCACTGTGCACAGTAAGTAATAGCTGCATGTCCTGGGATTTGGCAAGAGCAAGTTTTAATCTCTTTGAGCATCCCCAGGAGCTACAAATGGGAGTGGGAAGAGAGAGGATTGCACCCCTGTTGCCCTTTCCCCTTCACAGTCTGTGATCCCCAGGGTGGCACAAGTATTTATAAATTAGTGACATTTATTTATAAAATGCCTGAGACGTGCACCACTTTAATGTATTAAAAAATTACATTAATGTAAACTCAGCTTCATACATCACTGAGCATTATTAATTGGGTGTGGGGATGTGTGAAGGGGGATGGGATAATTAAGACTGACTGTCTTTTGAATACCTGCAATGTAAGCAGAGGAAGTAGCACAGACTGAGCTCATACAAATGGTTTTTGGTAAAAAAGAAAGAATTGAAGCAATAGAACAAGTAGTGTGATCTTCTGTGTTTAGCTCCGGAGGTGTCTGTGTATCTTTAACTCAGAGACAGACCAGAGCCCGAGGATTAACTGGGTCAAGGACTTTATTCTACAGTCTATGTGGAAAACATAATGCTTAGAGTCATAACATGGCAGAAACATGATCAAAAATATTTTTTAGTATAACACAGCTTAAGTATTAGGTTGGGGAATTTGTAATAAGTGAAGTAAAATGTGACCCAGTGTGGATATGACCCATTCTTTGTACTACAAATGATTGACATGAAAAGTCTTCAGGGCAAATCTTCTGCCCTGAATATTCAGTCTGTACAACTCCAGGTTATGAAAAACTATATGAAATGATAGCAGCTTTTGATCTAAAAATATTCATACTATTATGTGCTTTTGACAGGGGCTTGGCATATTGGTATGCCTGATCACTTAAAATTTGAAAGCAATTCATTCTCTTTTTTTGCCACATATTTAAGTGATGGACTTTTGTTCAACTTCACTTCTATGCCTGGGTTCTTTTTCACTACTGTTTCTCACATGATACAAAGCTGGAGTCCCACCAGGCAGTCTGATCCATTCCTTCTCTCTCCTCCCAGCACAGTTTCATAAAGGTCCATATTCATATTCATAGAAAGAGCTATCGGAGGTGCTACTGTAAGACAATGATTTGAAAATCCAGTGTCAAGGAACAGCTACAAAAGAACACAAGAATCCACCCTTGCATCCCTAGCATCATACAAATGGAAGATATTCAGATACCAAACATCAAAACCATGGTGCAAATAAGACCAGTAAAACTGGTAAAGCTGGAGCAGCTGAAGATTTTCAGAGGAGATAGATTTAGTGTGGGTAAACATTTCACTGAAGAGAGTGGTGACTAGGGTGTGTAAAAAGGAGGCTATTAGTCTGGAGTGTAGTCCAGTTTGAGACATTTCTGTAAGACAGGGGTTGTATTTTTATTAGGGATCTGACTTGTGAACAGAAGTATTGATAACACCAGCACCAGGACACTTCTGTAGGGAGGAGGATCGGGATATCGCAGTGGAAGAATCAGATAGCCTTGAGATCGACAGGAATAGAAGATGAAATTCAATAGCACAAAGTACAAGGTCAGTCACTCAGGGACTAATAACACAAATACTCTGCTATAAACTCTGAGCTCATCTGTCAGAAATCACCAAGAAGAGAGTGACCTAAACTCTCTAGCTGATCACAGTACCACCGTGAGCTGCCAATATGCTGTAGCTGTAAAAAAAAGGCAAATGTGTTTCTGAAGTACAGTATGGAGGTATTTCCAGAGAGAATAAGAATGCATTGGTATCACCATCCAATACCCTAATAAAACCTAATCTTGAGGATCACATACCTATTAAAAGAAAGATGAACTATTACTGGAAACAATATAGTTGTTACATAAATATCAAAAAGACACCAAAGTAGTTTGACATGCTTAGACTAACAAACCAGACTCTAAAGAAGATTTAACTGTTGCTTATAAATACATATAAAAATAAACTCAAGAGATAGAGATGAAATATTTAGGCTGAATGCCAGCTTTGGCATGAAAAAAGAAAAAAAGAAAAAAAAAAAGGAGGTACGTTTATGCTGGAAATTGGAAAAAAGGATCTTATCTAGCACAGTAATCATTCTCTGGAAGAGCTTCCCAAGCATAGTAAGGGTGTAGGGGCTGAGGAACAAAAAACTAATTGCTTTTAAGGTGGAGTTTGATAAGTGTAAAAAGATGATATGATATGATATGAGATGATATGATATGATATGATATGATATGGTTGCTTGCAAGAGCATGGAATTGGATTTAGTCCCCACATTCCCTTCAGCCCTAGATTCCAAAGCTATGCCACAAATCCTCTGAGGTAAAACAGGAGATTTACACCAGAAAGGAAAACAGATTCCTAGAATTGTACAGACTTTCAGAAGTGAGGAGAAAAATATGAAGATCTTCTTTGTGATGAAATATCCTGGATTAGTTCCTGTTATGTGGCTGAATAAGAGCGTTAGATATAGCCCAAGGGAGAAAAAATAATCATCTTGTCTTAAAAATAAAATTTGTGATAGAAAAGTCAGTATAACATCTGGTTACTTATTCAGTTAGTTGCTGTCACTGTTTGAAAAAAAAATTTAAAGTCTTATATCTGCTTTAAATGCTTCAGACTTCAGGGACCTGTATGTACAACACTGTTAGAGTTAATCCTCTCTTGTAATGTATCAGTATATTTCTATTCAGATTCCTGCTTATTTATTTTAAGTTTAATGGCATAGAAATACCCTGTTTATTTCTCAGACCGATGGGATGGGAAACCCAACACTTTGTCCAAACATGGTGCTCAGTACTTGCACTTTGCTTTTAATGATAAAGGCTTGATGACTGCTGGGAGCTGATGCAACAAGCATGCAAAACCAGAATTACTAATGCATACATTGGATAGTGTTGGACATTAGTAATCATTACTTAGCTGTTCTTCCAGTTATGGCATTGCTGACATACAAGGCAGGAGTGGCAATAAACTTATCAGAGTACAGGGGCCAGCTCTGTAGATGTACCAACTACCACTGCTAACACAGTGTTGGGTTTTGAATGCAATTCCATGGAAACCTGTTTGTTATTGAGACTTTCATAACCACTGAGAAACAATAGGGTTTTTTTGGAAATGGATGACCAGCTAACATTAAGCAAAAAACAATATTCCCTCTGAATGCCAGAAGGGACTCTAGTGTTATCATAACTGTGGAACAAGAAGAGCGAGTGTGAATGTAAATGATTGCAGATAACTAAAGCAAAGCTTTGTTGTTATCTTTCTCCGTTATATTTTCTTGCAAGTAAGGAGGAGAACTATGGTTTCCATGTCTGTTCCTTCCTTTCTCCTTGAGTCTATGTCTGCCTTACTGTGGTTCTGTTCTCTGTTGGTTACTTGGGATGTGAGACACTGTGGAGACCACACTGTCCTACTGAAGAGCTTCTCGTCCTCAGTTCTCAGAACATGATCACCCACTACTGCAGATGCACTTAGGGCATCTTAGTAGCTGTTCTTCAATTGCCATTTATTTCAGCTACACTTAAAAATTTTAGAGGCACCTGCCTTGACCACCACTACCTTAGCCCAAAGCAACAAGGCAGAGATGACTATATCCTACAGGCATATGTGGTATACTGAATTCACACCCTGGGCTTTACAAAGCCATGTGTATGATGGTTTTCATCAGAACTAATTTAATTCTATGTGTAACATTTTCTGAGCAGGTTAGATTCCAGTGGCCCAGAGCAGTTCTGCATGAACCTTCCCTAAGCTTCAGCAAAACTTCTCATTCGGGGACCTTGGAACAAAACTCAGACATCTCCAAGAAGATATGGTTTACATATCTCATTGCACTCCAGAAATTTCTATCTTTAAATGTCTAGGGAAAGTGGTGGTTTGTTTGGGTTTTTTTATTTTCCCAAAATGAAGAAAAAACTGTAGAGTGCTGGTATTGCCCATAACGGTTTAAGAGAGGATAAATAAACTGTTTCAAATCATCAGGAATTTTGAGCAAGCACTGACTTTCTAGAGATTCAAAAATACAAGTGTAGAAATTGGCTTGTGTTAGGAAGAAATCTGTTACTGCCTTGACTAGATTAGCCATGGTAATTGGCACTGGGGTTTTTTAACATATTGTGCAGTGCTTTGCAGGCGGTAGTAATAAATAATGTGCACTTAGCTGCACTATTGGTCATTCGCAGTCCTATCACAGCAACCTCCCCCCATTCAGGGAAGATAAATGTGATTTAAATTAATAGCCAGTCCTAAATAACTCCTCAGCTGGTAAACGATGCATTTATCAGGCCCAGACAGGCAGTGTCCTTTGATTCATGGTCCCCCCCTTACAATGTGAAGGGTGCGTACAAAAATTGTTATTACTTTTTAATAAAGTGTAGCAGTCAGTCTTCAGTCATTTATCAGAAATGGAGGCATTCTGACAAACAGAAATATCTTAGCAGTGGATGAATGAGAGGGATAAAGGACACATTTCTCAACAAAAATAATCACTGACTAAATAATCTCATAAAAGTCAGCTTCTAAGTACCTTGAAATAAATGTATCCAGCTGAAAGATACAGACTCCATGTGCTGTTAAACTAAAAACTAAACCAACCATTACAATATTCACCTGCAAACAAAAATGGAAAAAAAATATTTTCACCCTCATTCTCTGTGGCAGTAACTTATATACAAATAGTGGTCAGCTAAATAGCAAATTTCCCAATATATTTTCCCTATGGTTTCTTAGACACTAGCTCAACTTCTTTCCCCATTTATAGCTTTTAAATGTGGTCATAAATAAATAAATGAAGCTTGGAGATGGAAAAAGAGTGATGTTGAATGAAGCAACTTGTTACAAATGCAACTTAAAATGTTTTATAGCTTTGAATTCTTTTAGTATTTTGAACTTTATTGTTCTTGAAATGTAAGCATATGCTCAGGATTTGGCAGTGCAAGGCCTTCCTGTGCAGGAATTTTGTCTGGGGCAATTTAGAGGAGGCCACTCTTCACAGGTGAGCATCCATATTGGTCATGTGTGGACTGAGGGCAGAGCATTAAACGTGCCCTTCATCCAAATGATTTGCCCATGCACAGACTTCAATTCACTGGGTAATTCATAGAAATGTAGTAAGGCCAGATCCTGCACTTTTAGCCCAATTTTTTCTGCAGTTCCTCTGGTA
Organism: Polioptila caerulea; assembly: GCA_013397295.1. NCBI lineage: Eukaryota > Metazoa > Chordata > Aves > Passeriformes > Certhiidae > Polioptila > Polioptila caerulea. The sequence goes on along the minus strand of VYXF01010303.1, from coordinate 14,589 downwards.
ACATGGGACTGGGTTCCTCTTAGCCCTACACAATTTGTTGGGCATTACTGCTCAAAGTGACGTAGAGCTTATCCTGTTAAACATGTAACACGCCAAGTGTTCGACTGAAGATGTCTGAGCACAATCAGCTTCTAATGTCATACTGAGAGTGAAGTTTTCTAATAATTTGTTATTGCTGATCAGTGCCTCCTTTGCTGCTGAGCCCCCTATCCATCTCTTAGCAAATCCCACAGGGCAGCACATGGATGGGCTTGTTGGCACGTGATTGCAACAGGAACACGGCTGTTGTTTGATTAGAGCCATTCTGCTGTACTTTGGAGCAGCAGGAAAGTCCATGTAACAGTCCTCAGCAGTTCAGGCTTCCTCTGAGCCAATGTAAGCAAGCTTCTTGTAAATGCTATTCAGGCAGGAGCTGTTCTGATGCATCAGTCAAGACTTTTATTCCTCTTTCCTTGTTTAACTTTTAACTTTGTTCAGGTTGGTGTCACATTTTAGGAAAGACTCAAATAAAAAATCGTGCAGTAACACCCTTCAAAAATGGTTCTTAGTGTATCTGTTCACAGTGAAAGAAAACTACTGGTGATAAATACAATAATGAATAAATCCCCCTTTGTACTCATGCTCTGTTCCTTTGATAGCCAGAAAGAATTGCATCTACTGGGTTTGGAGATTATTGGGAATGACCTGGCAACCACATAATTCAAATGTATAGGAACATCTCCGTTGCGCCTGGTCCTCAAATCAGCATCATCAGACAGGCTGTGTGCCCATATGAAGTGCTGCTTTTCAGAAATCCTGTGTTATCTTCAATGTTATATTTGACATTTGGATCATCAAAAACTGTACTGCTCTGTGACCAAAAGAACTCTTTGGAAAAACTCCCTTCACTAGAGTGCTGAAGGCCACAGGAAGAGTAACAAATTGCATAAACATCTTCCTTATATATAAAAATAAATTTAACATTGAAGCATTAATTTTTTATGAGCTATATCACATTTTCATCTTACAGTAAGGAAATAGTTACACAGATTTTTATATTGCACTATTTGTGTCTCATCTAATAAACTGTGTCTGGGCCAAATGCCACTGACTTGAATTAAAAAAAAAAAGAAATGCACAGTCATTAATTTCACTGTAGTAGCTGAGAATACATGGTGGTTTTCTGCCCTTAATAGTCAAATATTTAAGACATAAATACATATACACATAATAAAAATTAGTGTGAAGAAGTGATAATTAAGACTCATGTTGGATATAAATAAGGATTACAGTCTTCTGGTGCAAGCAATTGCTCATAACACAATCTTACCAGCTGCAGCTGGTAAGAGTGCATGAAGATATAACTCAGTCTTTGTGCTGAAAAATAATTTGAAATAATAGACAGGGTAAAAGGATGAGTATTGGAAAATAAGCTCCCGGCGATAGGATACATTAAGTTTAGGAGTAGTCTGCCATGAAAAATGTTGGAAGTCATCTGAGAAATTTAAAATAAAATTGGGCAAAGTACCCAAAATTGAACGTTGGGAAATGATTCAACATTGGCAAGGAAGGTGAATAATAAGTCATATTTTAAGGAAGGCATTAATAAGCCAGTTCTAAAATGTCAGGTTTTTGAAAGCTGATATTCCATTAAACTAACATATTGCTAATTACTCTTGATTTGGATTTCTGTTACATTATTTCTTTTGGTGATTCTCCCTCCCAAAATTACAAGCAAACAGGAAAATTATGTAAGTTTTTGTGACAGTTTGTGAATATTTGACTGATTTGCCTCTTTTGTCTGCTTCTAGTGCTCATGCTGATTTTATGCGCTCAGCTTTTCCCTGAAAACATGATTTAATCAAGTGGAAGGTGGTGTTTAGGGAAAAAACTCTAGACAAAGAAATTGATCATGATAAAACAGCCTCTACAAAGTTCAAAATCTACAGATGGCCTAAACCTGATTTTAGTTGGTTTCTTTTCATTATAAGTGCATTTGTCTTCTGTCACTGCTTCTTCCATGGACAAGAAGATTTTACTTAAATTCACTCACAGGAAGAAGGCAATATGATAAGTTCTATATCATAATAATTTGTCTCTATTGATAACAGTAATGTGAACATTATATATACCAATTATTTTTTCATTATCATTATGACAACTGAAAAAGAAAACAAATCAAAACTTTGAATACATCAACCTGGTTTGGTTTTATCCTGAAATAAGTAGAGATAATAGGCTTTTAGTGTATAGACATGAACTTGACTGAGTAATTTACAAACAAGGAACTAATTTCCCACTTTTTACAAACAAGGAACTAATTTTCCACTTTTTGTTAACTCTTTATAGACCAGCTACATGCTGATCTCCTCACTTGGAACTCTTCTGAGAATTCACAGCCACTAACATCTAACATATATTTTAATATAGAAACACATCTTAAATTTGAAAAACAAAGATCTGAAGAAAATATTGAATTGTTTTTCTCATCTTTTGTCTGCAGAAAACATCACTCTTTTTGTTTTTATTTGATATACAGTCTTTTTACACAAAACATTTTGTATTTGAGATATAATGTAACTATTACATTATTACTCTAAACTTTGTCAAGTTTCCTTGAACAACATTAAAACTCTTCCATTTAAATTTAGGTGAGTGTCTTCAGCCAAAAATGCTAATTTTTGCTTTTCTTTTCACAATCACACTGTACTGGAAATAGCACCCTGTACTGGAAATAAAAAACAAACATTTTGAACTAAAAATGTGTCTTTGTGTATTAAAACAACAACAACAACAGCAGCATCTCACTCTTTTATGCTGGAATAAATTAGCCCTTTAATTTAGTTTCATGAAAAAAATACAACCTCGAAGCAATTCTCTTGTGTATAGACCAACATTAAGCCTCATACACAGGTAACAGTCAATCCATTAACCTTTGCTTTGAGCTTAACCTGTGTGTCCCTCGCATCACAGTTGTTCCTCCTTTTAATACCTTTTCCTTAATAGTTGCTCACCCACAACTGAAAAGGGCAGAGCAGCTTCTCATGACATTGACTGTGCCACTGCAATAATAAGCTTCTCTTTTCTTTTTTTCCCACCTCCTGCCTCACCATGGTGTCAGCAACCATTTTTTCGGGGGGAAGGTAATCTAAAAAGAGCTGTAGAGGCAGAGGTCATGTTAAACTGTAACGCAAATGTTATTCCTCGATTATCTAGCTGGGGTAAATGTCAACTGCTTCGGGCTAAAGCAATTGGAAAAGCAGAGTGTGTGAATCTAACAAAGAGAGAGAGAGAGAGAGACACACACACACAAGGAAGGCGAGCTGGGGGAGGGGGAATTTAAACTGGGCCTAGCTTGTTGGCCAAGACGTTAAACCAACACTTCTGTGTATCTCTTTTCTCCAGCGGACAGCAGTGCCGTCAGCTGCAGGTGGTCCAAGCCCAGCTTTCCTCACTCGTTCTTTTGTAATAAGTGTGTCTGTAACAGAAACTATTGTGTGCTGAGGCAGCAGCTTCAATGGCATTTAAACTCTTGAGGGATCAGTGTTCATCCCACTTACCGAAGAAATAAGTAATAAATTGTGCAGAGAAAAATTATATACTTAATCCTGTAAAACAATGCTACAGTTTGACATTTTTTAATATACTTTGAAGAAGTAAATTATGATACAGCATTGGTTTTAGTTATAGTTAATAAAACTTGAAAGAAATACATGCTAAAGTGAACAACATTCTTGATGAGACTAGAGTGGTCATACTATTATTCTCATATAAGAATGTATTTTTTAGCCATATATTCATTACTAAACATTCCAGATTCTTTTCTCAGTTATCTGTTGTCATGTATCATTATTGCTTGTGCCACTGATTCTTATGCCAGATTATCAAATAGGTAAATAAAAATATTGAGTGCTCATAGAAAGTAAATACTGGAAAGATAAATTTAGTGAGTAAGAAATTCTGACATAGTTTCTGGGAATGCATGAAAAACTTCATCAGATTCAGATTTAGTGTCTCACACCTTTTTTCTCTTCTGGATGTGGAGATTTCAATTTTCAATAAAGAAGGTGTTACAATTCATACACTGAACTGGAATGAGCAATGATGGCCAATGCTGATAAATTTTGGTAAGTTTAAGGAGTTTCTGCCTCTCAGTTGAGAAACAGAAACCACTGATATGATTTGCCATCACTTGTTTCAATACAAAGTTGAAGAAATTAAAATGTCACTGGAAATTTACTGGTTTAATAGTCAGCTAAAGACAATGATTACTAAACTACCCAAATACATTCCTAAAAGAATACATAGAATACTTCTGCATCCCAAAGCTCTGAGTTCCACTAACAGCTGCGTGAGGGGGCAGGTTTACAGATAATTGGTTCCCTAAATATTTCTGGCATTCTTATAGTTATGATCATTTATAGTTCCAACAGCCAGAACTGCCCCCAGCAATGAGTCATACAGTACAATCACACTGTAGCTTATGATCATTTGTATCACATATTTGCATAGCATTGATCACGCCAGGTTTATGCTATGAAAATGCTCCACCAGCATAGTTGTCATCACAAATTCTCCAAGTCAGTGCTGCTCCACCCACCAAGAGCTATTCCTGATTCAATAGTCAGTGAATACAGAAAATTTTTATATTTCCATTAGTATGGATCCTATTAGACTCCATCTGTCTTCTTTACATAAGAAACGCAATAAACTGGAGAAAGTTCAGCAGAGGTCACTAAGATGCCTAAGGCTCTGCAACACTTGCCCTGTGTGAAAAGACTCAGGGATCAGGCCGAAAATGAGGTCATTAAGAAGTGGGAGACAGGTTTTTGACTGACTGGCATGGTGGGAGAACAAATGACAATGATGATAAATTAAAACGGGGGACTTCTGACTTAAGGCGAAATATTTTCATCTACAGGCCATTCAAACACTGGAAGAGGTTGCCTAGAGGTTACCCTGAAAGTATGTGCAGTCTCCTTCCTTGGAGCTTTAGGAGACTGAATAAAACCTTGGGCAACCTGGTCTGATTTCATAGATGATCCTGCTTTGAAAAGACATCTGGAGACCCCTGGAGGTCTTTTCCAACCTGGTAATTCTATTTTGTGATTCCAGTTTGGATTGTCGTAGAGGAGCTGTAAAAAAACAAAACAAAACAAAAACCGAAACCCATGACAACCCGAAGTTCCTCTGCTTTACAATTACGTAACCTCATCCGTGAAAGTAATATGAGGAAGGCGCCTCAACAGAATATGTGGCATTTACAATATGTCAACAATTAGAGCTTTCAGTCATTTCTCAGAAAGGCTCTCAGCTTTTCAATAGTCTTCTAGAGCCATGTTTTATCTTTAACACATCAAAACACACTGAGAGACAAGAGACCTTGTGTGATGTTGGCTTGGTCTGAGTGCTTGACTCACTGTGACACAGAGAGCATATCTGAATATAACGAATTATTTTGTACAGCTGGAGGGCAAAGCAGACTATGATGGTGTAATGGCTGCCATCAAGGCCATGAAACTACTGGCAAACAGTCAAGGAGTACTTTTAGCAAGTGCTAAATCTGTCTAAAAATTTCTTCTGAAAAAACCTGTTATGCTGAGATTCCACTCTATTTCTGTGGAGTGGAGAGCAATAGGAAGAAGCATATAAGTGATAAACACACACTTCAACCTAGTTCTGGTAGGATGGCTTTCTGAAATCAAAATTTAACTGTGACCTAAGCTTTAAAAGATACTTTGATGCCATGGTTTTTTTTCCCAGATTATTGTGATCAGATGAATTGTCTAATCACTTCTCTACATTAAGCATGCCTGAAGGTTGCTTTCGGGTTTCCAGATTAAGTAATGAGCTCAGTTCCTGGCAGTGACAGGAGCTAAAAAAACAAATATACAGAAATCCATTAGAACTAATTCACCCAAACAACTTGAGTGAATCACTCAATGTTCTTCTCTCACTGGGGAAAGAAATCAGTGGCTTGATGATAAAATTAAAGATTTTTTTTTAAAACAAAGTAATGGGATGTTTTTAATGATCATAATAGTATGATGAAAAATATTTAGGACTATCAGCCTTCTAATTTGTAAGTACATATGTCCATCATTATCTTAGCTCATCTACGGTCATCCCTATGAAAATTAATGGGTGTTTTCATATGCTTCAAGAAAGAATCACACTTGTAACAATCACGACTTCGGAAGAGTTAAAAAAATCAGGAGGAAAATCAGCAACAGTTGTTGGAAGTTATTTGATCTTTTGAACATAAACTTTGAATAGAAAAAAAACGTTGTTTCAAAATTAATGGCACTACTTCCTTTGTATGGTAATTTGTTGTTAATTATTTAAAAAATTATTGTAATTTAGGAAAGCATAGATCTTGGAAACAGAAGATAGTGTGTAATGAGCTGGCTAGTCTTCCAAAATGAATCCATTTTAATTCACGAACTTATCAAAAATGTAAAAGATTAGGACTGACTTCTGAAGTTTTAGAACTTTTGCACTTTAAAGCTTGGGAAAGCCAAACATTTTATGACGGCAAGAAACATGAAGAGGTGACTGACAGTAAATATCTACATAAATAGAAGATTTCTTTAATTTCTTCTTAATTCTCCTTAATTTAGAAGCAGAAGATGATAAGATAAAAAAGCTAGAAGCTGAAATTTGATGAATATCAGTGGGAAATAAGGTACACATTTCTGTCTAAAAAATATACTCTAATCCAGCTAAGAGATTTGGACCTGATCTAAGAGTCACCTAGTAAAATTCTATAAATGGAACGAATCAGGACTTCTGACAGGGTAGTTATGGTGTGAGTAGTAGTACTTCTCCTAAATGCAATAAAGAAAACCTGCTTTACAAACTTGGGGGCTGAGCCTTGACATGTTTTGATCTAATATTATGAGTGAATTCTTAAGTACAGTAATTGGCATGAAAAAGCTTGCATGTGGTGAATTGTTATCATTAGTATTGTGGACTTCACAAATAGTACACTAGAAATATTTATGAAACTCAGACATCAAAGTAGTTTCTTTTTATCTCTACCTTCACCCAGCCCTAGTAAAGCCTAATTGAAATACAATAATTATAAATGAGCTTAGCTTCTCAATTTAATTTTCTTGTGAGTAGTTTCATTTATTTTTCTTAGGCTTTGTTAACATGTTTTAATTAAAAGATTTAACAAAGCTCAAGATACAACGTGCCATTAGGTATAGGAACATAATGGGACATATGCACAGAGAACTGATGAACCTCTTTTTTATAAGTTTTCCTGTTGGTACAATTGGGAGAGTAAATTTACTCATGAATCTGAGGAACACTATCATGTAGGAAGCCAGATCCTAGAAACAGGCTCTTCCATGTCCACTTCAAGCAAAACTTGACAAAAAGAATTCTTCATCCTTACCACTAGATTTTAATTAATTTAAACATAATTTCCACTCAGAGAGAGAAAAACTTAAACAATATTTACCACAAAAGTAATTCTGGAAAGCACATTTTCAGCAGTCAGAAAGCGCCATCTGCAAGAAGGCTGACCCCAAATTAACCAAATACTCACCAAGACTCACAGTGAAAACAGCATACAAAGTCAACTTCATAGCTAGAGGTACTAAGGGGGAGATAAATCATTTCAAACATCGACATCTGTGCCCTACAGCTGTCTCAGTCTTTTCAATCCCTTGCTGGAAAGTATTAAAATGAAGCACAGATATGTCTTTACTGTGAAACTCTTTATGATGCATAGACAACAGAAGCATTGGAAGCCTTGATTTAAGTGACCAGTTGAATATATTGATAAGACAATACTGGGAGACCCAACCTGAGAGGAAACCAAAGAGAGATCTCAGATTGCCTTTTGGAATGTCCATGTAATTATCACAGGTTAAATTGTTATAGTCAAATAAATGCTCTTACTCTGATACAGGGAGAGAAAAATTCACCGGTTGTCATTACAGTTTGAATATATGATAGAAATTAGTTTAGTTCAAGTAATTACAGCTCCCAGAGCTTTTTGATTGATAAGACTATTCAGGATTACATTTCTTAAGAGCATATATTCAACACAGGGACAAGGGAATACATGGTCTAAGACTAAAGGGGCAAATTTCTCCAATTCTTCTAGAAACAATGGTCCAACACACTCAAATTCTTATTGTATCTAGACCAAAATAATAAATTAGATAGGGCACCATGAAAGAAAAACTTATGATGATAAAAATTTGAATTATTTATTCTTATGAAAAACATAATAGCATATTCCCAGAAGGCCTCATCCTTGTGAACATTTTCTGGTTTTGATGTTCCATTAAAAAGTGTTGAATATGTAAAAATATCCATGCGTTTCTCATGTTTAATGCATTCTTTGTGTGAACTTGGATTGTATAAAAAGAATTAGACTACTGTCATGCATGACTCATTTAAAATGTGCAGAAATACTAATCTTTCCATTTGTTAAGCATCTTTATTTATTTGAAATCATACATGCATTCCTAAGGAAAGAACAACTGCCCTTTGCTCTCATCAGTCTTTTACACATTAAAAAAAATGAATCTGAACAAGGAGACTGAAGGAATATCCCTTCAGTCCCAATACTCAAAATAATTTTCTTTTTCAAAATCCTGCTTTGCCTCATCTCCAGTTTCAATGAAAACCTTGATCTTTCCAGGTGAATGTAAACAACAAAAAAAAAAATAAAGTAAATTTCAGTTTCTGTGGTTTTGTTATTTTGCTTTGTTTTCTATTTCTCTTTGGGCTTCAATATTTCTTTTTGGTTTCATCATGGTAGACATAGATTTCTCACTTATTTGTCAGGTGCACATGTAAAAAAATTGTGTTACTGAGAGAAAACCTGCAGTGAAACAAAGCCAGGTGAATACAGAGAGAATACATTTTGTGTGACACAGTAGATGTCTCTGGCTCCTTTAAGCCTTATCTGATGTAGTACAAGCTAAAAAGAGTCTGCACAGGCCATACATGCAGAGTCAAAAAGCTGAAAATCTGACAAACTTACTTTACCTGAGAAAATCCAAAGGAAGAAGGCTATATGTACAGCTGGGAAACAAGCTGGTGAAGCCTAATAAAAATCCTGTGTAAACTGCAGAACCTCCACGTGTTTCTCTAGATAGATGGCAGGTGCAGTCCTGAGAAGCAATATTTGCTGCTGAAAATTCTAGCTATTGCAACTTATGTATGACCCCTACAAAACCTCACCATTCCACATGGCTGTTTTCTTTTTTAAAAAAATGGAGAAATGGAAACAGAAATAAACAAATCATAAGGCTGAGAGGCCTTCTGTGAGAGCTCATAATCATGAAATGTGTTGTGGGTTTTTTGATTTTTTTTTTTTAATCTTCAACAAGAGCAGCAAAAAACAAACAAACCACAGAATTATTATTCTTCATTTACCAAGTCTGGGATTTAAGAATCCTTGTAGCTGATGCAAGGAAACCCTTCCCACTTATTTGCTCCTTTAGATAAAGCAGAGATGATGCTCAATCTTCTTTTCTATTGACATTTTCTGGGTCTGAACTTCTGCTCCTCAGTCTGCAGCATGCCCTGTACCTTCCTTCTTGCCATGCGATCCTGTTTGGAAGGATCAGGTCAGCCTTGATGCTGCTGCGATGCCTTGATGCTGTCTCATGAAGAGCACAAAGTAGTGACATTCCCATGTAAACAGTCAGCCTCTGCACAAAGGTTCCCTTCCAAATTGTGGCAAAAGTAGAAGCTCCTATAAAACATTAAAAATGTATGTAATTAGTCAGTGGCTAGAGAAAAGGGCTTGTTAGCTGCAGTTCTCAGATGGAAGCAGTTCAAAACTATGTCTGTCTTCTCCAAAATCACTCTTTAAACACTGCTAGACAGGAAAAGGAACATATTTTTTCTCATGCTGAAATTGCTGTTGTATATTATACATTTAAAGCCACATTGTCTGGAAGGAGGATAGGGTTGAAAGAAATTCTTTAGCCTTGTGGTTTGTAGTTTCAGACAGGAAAGGAGGAAAAGGGGAGGAAAGAGCTCACTTTTAGGTTCTGCCAGAGGACCTCTTCATGGGTTTTGTGCAAGACTTTTGCAAGACTAAGCACACAATTTTGTAGAACCAGAGTTTAAAATTGACTCTCTTAACTTGAAAGAACTTCTGCCCTTCCAGAATCAAGAAAAGATCAGAGAACGAACACAATGGGAGGGTTATATTGCAGAGGTTGAGTTGAGGTTTTATGGTGGACTCCAGATCCAGTGGAGTCTGCTTGTCCAGAAAAACACAGCTTAGACTTTATATTCCTAGACTGCCATATAGAAGGATCATTTGTTCTCTTGAAAAGGAAATACAATTTATAAATTCATGTAGTCATATTTTATTCAGAATAATCTTTTCAGAAAGGGTCAGGGGCCGATTACATTGTGAGGGGAGTGCTTGTGTACCAGCAGTCAAGCCCTTACTACTAGCTCAGAAGCTAAACGTTAAAAAAAAAAAAAAGTAAGATAGGGTAGCAAAAGAATTCTTTACAGAAAGTAAAGCACTGAACCAATTGAATTTTCCTGAGTAAGAATGTCATACAGGCAGATTTTCAGCAAAGCTCCTTGAGCATGAAATCAATGTGGCTGCAATTCACCAGTGTCATTGGGTTTGAAGCCCCTGCTAAGGATGATAGCACCAGTCAGGGTGAGCCTAGCTCCATGGGTTTCCAGACTGCTCTGCTGGCCTGGGGCACCATTCACAGCAGGATTCAAAGGGTGAGCTGGCTGCACCAGCTGCTTTGCTTTGAATCTTTCTTCCACTGGTCACGCTGAAGGAAAGAGCTGTGCCTTCCTCTCCTAGATCTACGTGCTCAAAAGAGAGAAGTTGTCATTTCTACTGAGTGACAGTGTCTGCAGCATGTCACTGAAGGTTTTTTCAGGAAAAAACATTTCCTGGTCATTCTTTTCATTCAAAACAGTAATTATCGGGGCAATTTTTCACTGTCTACCTGGACCTGGAATGTGGAAAATTGTATCTGTGGAAAATAAAAGTGCATCAGGTAAAAACTCCTTACAAATAGAGATATTTTCTCCTTCAAAACAGCTCTGTTATAAATAGCAGCATAGTTGATATATATCTACCCCATCTTTTCCCTCTTTAGGTACTCTTAATTAAGCTGTTTGCTGTTGTGCTTTTCACAGTGGGGGACAGACTGAGACTGGAAACTTCACAGAGCATTAGTGAAAACTTCTGTTCACATAGCAATCTGAATATGATGGCTTTTATAACTATTAAAAATACAGGTATGTATTTATCTATCAGAAATTAAGAATATTCACTATTTGAAATATTGTATACAAGGTATTTTTGTTTACAGATAGAAACATCAGACAAGAAGATGTAGTGATATAAAGCATGCATAATTCTGCAGTTAAATGGTGCAATTAAGAGTAAGAAAGTATTACTTACAAATAGATGTTATACCAAAAACTGTAAATACATACAGAAAACCATCTATTAAAAAACAAATACTAATAATACTAATTTTCTGAAGAGACTATTAATTTTTTCCTGGGAAAAGAACCTTCTGCACAACATTTCCTGTGATAGGAGTTTTAGATGCATTCTTAATAACAAACTTCACTGGAAACTACAGAACATGTATGCTTCGAATGCTCCATATTATTGTTTTCATTCTTGGAATATAAAAATGGAAAGATGCAAAAAATAAATAGGAAGCCAAATAAAGAGTTTATGTTAAAATAAAGAAAAATAAAAAATCCAACTCAAACTAATTGGAATAGATTTCTTGTATCTCAACTTGCTTGGGTTGTATAACTTAAATTTTACTTATACTGTCTTCATCTTATTTTCTGTTGTGAAACATTCTCTTACTTCACTGAAAAAGTCATGGTGTGTGTCTCTTCTGGGTGGTTGAGAGAACTCTGATCCCTCGCAAGACTTTCCTGGATTCATAGCTTTTTTGCTCTCACAAAGACTACTTTGGTTATCTGATTTTACACTCTTTGAGTAGATGGCACAGAACTTTATAAGCAATATTTGAAACAATTCCTTAATCATGAGGTAGGATCATTCATAGAGCGGAAAACTTTGTGTATCATATCATACATGTGCTATTTTGAAAACATGGTTTATGGAGCATTTCGAGATAACAGTTTATAAACAAAAATTCATGACTATTCTCAGTAAAAAAAAAAAATCCATATATGAGACCTCTGAATACTGAAGTAAATGAAGAGCCATTGTATTTGGTGTGTTAGGATATACTATCGAACAAAGTATATTTCCCAGTTTTTCACCTTTTTTAAGGATATACACCCTGGTTGCCCATCAGTGAGAGTAAATATACAAAATATTAAGGTGTATATGCACCTTTTTTAATAGTAGTATGCACTTGCAATGTTTTGTCTTGAACTAGCTTTCATAGGATGGGGTACAGTGTATTTAATGAAAAGGGTTGATTTGAATGACAGCTGAATACCACAAAGAAAAGGGCAGCCCTGCATGGGTCATGACTGAAATTGGCTGCTGCTGTGATTTAGTAAGAGCTTTTCAGTTGGGAAGTGGATATTGTAACTCACAAAAGGTAACTTACAGCAACAAATTGAGCTGAATAGAGCTCTGAATTAATTCATGGTTTATTGAGTTCCCCTCTTGTCAGTGATAGCCAACAGTTAACTGAAGTGATTAGTTCAATATTCAGTCACAATGATGTACAGCCAACTTTCCAGCTTACAGAAGTCCTGAAAGGTTTAATTTAAATCCTGGCAAGTACATAATTTAAAAACAAACTAAAACAAATGAATAGAAATCACCCAAAAATTTGTAGCCTGGGAGAGATGAGTTCAGTACAAGCCAGAGGATGGTGATTTTCATCATAAAACACACAGCCCTTCAGTCTTTACCTTCATACAGGAGGGGTTAGATAGGTCTTGTTGCTGCCCTGCATTAGCTGATACACCAAAGAAATTTCAATAGTGTTCATGCTGTTGTCTGCAAACTTCTGAAAATAAATAATAATTAATGGCTAGTATGTACACTAATCCTGAAATCAGATTGAGCTGGAAACTTTCATTGTACTAGTCTAGGGAGAAGACAAGAGTAAGTTAAAATATCAGAAACTCTTTGCAACATTACCATGATGAATAAGAAATAAACATGAGTTCATATCAAAGAACTTTGCAATGACAGGACTTATAGACACAAGCTTAAAGACCAGATCTCATACAATAAGGAATCTCAGTCTCTTCACCGGTTGTGATGAGGTTCCTTCATCATTTTCAGTTATGACTGTATATTGGTCCTGGAGGGAAATAGCTGGTTAATTCCTGTGCTCAGCAAAACCAATATACTTTTCTGTGTTTTTCCAAGGTCTACATGCCTTTTCTTACCTAGACTGTACAATGAAGTATGTAAAGTCACACTCAAAAGCACAAAAGTTTCCTATAAATGCTTAGAAATATCACAAAAACATCTACTCTAAAGGCAGCTCTGACTGGCAAGAATTTAAACTAGAAATTCTGACAGAAAATATTTGCTCTCCTTAGACAATGTGAGAAGGTTTGAAGAAACCTTCTTCTGATTTTAGAAGAATTATATGTGATGTTATTGGGCCCACCTAAAGGAAATGGGTTCTTGCTTTTGGCTAGAGGCATAACAGTTTGTCGCAGGTTAATTTGGTTTCTCGGCCAATGCACCAATTAATGTGGTAGGTTTATTTTTTTGCTGTGAGATAGGATTAAAAGGAAAAAGCAAAGCATGTCTAAACTTGAAAGAGTATAAAGAAAAACTTTATTAACAGAATTAAAGGGGAAAAAATAATAAGAGAATAGAATAAACTTTCATAACACTTGTTTTCTCTTATACACTCTCTTTTCATTTTCATTGACAATGTAAAGATAAAACTTGTGACTTTCAGTCAGTTTCCCCCCTCTAAAATAGTCTGTTTTTCAGTTCCCTTAGAGGGAAGAGTTTCTTTTACCATGCTATGGAGACTTCTCCACAAGAAAACAGTTTTCTTTTGGCTTTAATGTTACAACGAATCAGTCGTCCAGAAAATGAAAATTTATTCGCAGCGTGAAAGTCTTTCCCATGTCTTGCAGCTTTCACACAGCCGCTTTCATGGACCATATCAACTATTGGGGTGCTATTTTAAGGATGAGCTGTACTAGTATAAAATAGTTTTCTTCATTTATCTCTGGGAACAGAGGTTTTGTACTATTATCTTTAAGGCAAAGTTTCTCATCTCTCTCATTTCTCTCTGTTCAAGTTTCTCNTACTATTATCTTTAAGGCAAAGTTTCTCATCTCTCTCATTTCTCTCTGTTCAAGTTTCTCATTGGTTCACAACAATATCTATTTGTTACAAATACCAGTGTCTCAGCTCACAGTTGTACTAAAATGCTACATCCCCCCAGATGCTTTTCTATGAGTCACAGGAAAAAAACCAAAGTCTGATATATTAAATATATCTTTACCATAGCCTTACAAGAGAATCTTAATCCAAACTCAAGGTATCTCTTCAATCCCCTCATCTAGAATTCAACTTCTTCTTCACTGACCTCAGATTTAAGTTTTATCATCGATTGAAACAGTTTTTATAGAGTCCTGTGACGCTGGAAGGTTAATCTGGTCCGA
>VYXF01010302.1:296626-321045 GCA_013397295.1 Polioptila caerulea | reverse complement strand
ACGGGCTGGGCAGGGTCCGTGCCTGCCAAGCGCCTGCTGCGGGGTCGGGAGGCGATGTTTCCGAGGGCTTTGTGCGGCTCCGCAGTGTTTGTGGTTCTCCCTGCAATGAGTGCATTTAGGTATCTCCGGGGGGGGTGCTAAGAGGCTGGTGCCAGGGTCTTTGCAGTGACAGGACGAGGAGCCCTCGCCGTAAACTAAAGCACGAAAAGTTTCACCTCCGCTAGAGAAGGAATTCTACGCTGTGGGTAGCAGAGCACGAACCGGCTGCCCAGGGAGGGTGTGGAGTCTTCCTCTCTGGAGACTTTCAACCCCCGGAGTCACGTCCCTGTGTCATTGCTCCGGGTGACACGGCCCTGGCCGAGGGGTCGGACTGGGCGATCTCCAGAGCTCCGCTCCATCCCGAACAATTCTGTGATGCTGAGGGCCTGAGCCCGGTTAGCGTGTCCGTCGGAGAAAAGGGAAGTGGAGGGTGTTGGGTACTTTGAAATAAAGCTTTTCGGTTCTAAATCATGAGCCTTAAATACCATCTTAATTGTACCACCAAGTAGTGCTTAGGTTAAAAAAGCTGTGCTGCATTTCTTTAAAACAACGTGTACTGAAAGAGTTCTTGGAAGTCCGGAGTTTATTATGACCTTTTTAGATAGAAGTAATGCATGAAGTGCAGTGTAAGTGTTCAGTAAAGGAAATTAGTGGTGGACCTTTCAGGAAACTTTCAGGAAGATGGTATTTTTTCAGGAAACTAGTGGTGACCTCAGCTACCTTATTGTACTCAGACACTTGCTACCTAAGAGAAAATATGTTAGTAAGACACAGATAAGTTGCAATAAAAAAGAATGTAGGAAATATGCAGAACCAATTTCTAATGAATTATGTATTTTATTTCAATCTGCATCTTACTTATAGAGGAAGATTTCCCTTAAATAACTTACAAAAGGCATGAAATTATCAAGTTTTAAAAGTAACATTTTTTCACTTAAATGGGTCAAAATGTTGATAAAATATTGAATTGGTAATTTCAAGAGGACACTATGGCTTTTTCTAGTTAATTTGTGTTAATTGTCTTGGTCATCACTTGCCTAATACAGACTCTGACTTGTTAAATTCTTTGCCTACTGTGTAAGGAAATTAAGAATTTCATGTTGAGCAAAGGGTAAGGAATGTTTGCTTTCATGGGTCAGTCTCAGTTTCTTGGTGTCATACTCTCCTGCTAGACGTCAGTTTGTTTGAATTGCCTGACTTAGGTTTTGTTTATCTTCCAAAATAATTTTGCTGTTCTTACACAGGTTCCCACCTTCAGATGACCTTAGTTCTGTGCTTAAAGTTGTAGAAGGAAAAGTACCATTCATTGAGAAGTGGTAGGTTTCAATAATTCCCTCTGTAGCATGTCTTCCCAAAATAGTCTTGAGCAAATATATGCAAAGAATATGAAGCAATAACATCAACTCTTGTGTAATTTGCCAAGCTGAAGTTCATTTTCTTTAATAACTGTTGACTTTCTGGCATAGTTACATGTTTGAGGATCACACTGCAAACCATCTACATGAGCTGTGCTACCTGATAAAACACGGCAGGATCTCAGTTGCAGTTTTGCAGGCAAACAAGCCGGGTTAATACTTTCTTCCTGCTGGTGTGGATCAGACTGGACACGTCTCAGACTAACAATCACTGCTGTCTTCAGAGCAGTTGTGATGGTTCCCAACCCCACCGTTGGTTCCCAGAAGTGTAGTGGGTAAAGAAAGGAACACTTGTTTGAAAAGACTCACTCAAAGCTCTTTTTCAGACAAACTCCTCTTGGGAAGGGGTAGGTGATTCAGCACTCCCTGCTTGCCACTGAAAGCTGAAGCTGTGCCGCTCACTATAGGAGAATTCAGGACTCTGCAAAGGAAATTCAGGATTCATTTATCTGGACACTCACGGAGAAGGGGAAAGCTTTGGTTTCCATCTCCATTCCAAACATAAGCTCTGTAATTTATCCTCATGTTCTTTTGAATTGTCTTGATGTGGATCAGAAATCAGATCTCCTTTCTCCCTCTGACTTGAGAATGACAATCAATAGTTTGGAGAATCACAGTTGCTTTTCTCTTCTTAGATATTTATCTGAGCCTTCAAAGGAGAATGTAATAATGAAAGGATACGTGCTGTGTTGCATAAGTTGGGTGTTTGTCAGGGCTTCAGATACACAGTAAGATTAAACTGTAAGCTGTGAGATGGCAGTAATAAACTGTTTAGTATGTGAATGTATGCCAGGCATGTGTGTGGTTTGTACCTAAGGAGCTGTCTGGGTGTGGCAGCCCGGGTGAGTCAGGGCTATGGAGGCCACACTGCTGTGCTAACCCCTGAGTCAGGGACCCATGTGTCACATGTGTGGCATTCTGGAGAGAAGTGAACTGGTCAGGCTGGCTGCACTTACATTTACACTCATCCAGCTGTAGGTTATCCAGCTGTTAGCCTATAGTGCCAACCAATTCAGTACTAGTCTGAAATTAATCTCAAACTCATGGACGAGGATGTTAGCAACTGCAATAATCTTATCAGTAGCACCAACATTTCCATTGTACTATGAGACATCAGTGTTTAAATGCAGATTTATGCAGATTTATATCACACCGTCCAACTATACAACGTATTGTCAACTTAGCATTGTAGAGTAAGGAACACGTAAATTAGTTTTTTTCACACTTGACTCTCTCTGAATATTTTAGTGATTCTAAATTATCCATCAATGCATGTCCAAAATGTCTGTTGCTATGGTGTTTTAATACTAAATGCAGAATTAAAGGGCTATGCAATACAATATAAAGATAATACTACACAATTTAAAGGCTATACAATATTGTAACAATGAGCTGCCACCTTTAGATGTAGGGCTGCCAACTTTGATTAGTACATGTCTTTCTGCAAGCAGAGAATATAGACATGGGTACATTAGTGTGGAAGTCAACGGCCTCTATGAGGAAAGGGACTTCTGATCAAATAAATTCAGAAGTACACATCATATAATGTCTTGCATATTCAGATACTGGCCACTACTGGATAAAATATATGTTTTGTGTCTTAATAATCACATTAAATCAGATAAGCCTGTCATCTTAAGTAGAACCATTGCAAAAGACCAAAAGAAAAACAGTATCGTATTTGTTACATCACCACAAACAAATGCTATTTCTGTATATTTGACAAATTTCAGAGTCCAGATAGTACATGAGAAAATCAGTGACATCAGTAATACCACCAACTGAACGGCTTCTGTAAAAGATGAAATCTCATTATTAATCACCTTGTTCACCACAAAACATATTACTGAAATCTGCTAGTTCATCATTCACCCTCGCGTTGTAGATGAAGCAGGAAGTGCAGTGTCTTACTGAAAGAAGAAATTACAGAGTAACCATGAAAATCACATTTTCAAATCACTATGGTTACAGATATTTCATAGTCAAGAGTCTTTTGAAAGCTAGGAATAGAGTGCTGATTCTCCAATGTTAGGGGCTTAATATTTTGCAGCTATTTTATGTCCTGCTCTCTCCCCGCGAGTGTGGCACTGAACTCTCTGCGTCCAGCCTGGCTGGGTAGGAGCACTGGGGCAGTGGGTGCATCCCTATGCACCTGAACACAGGGCCACGTTCCTCCTGCCTATCAGCTAGCAGTTTTAATCTCTAGAATACTTGACAACCACCACCTCTGTCAGGGCGAATACTATCAGATGGACAAACCCATCATTTCAGCCTGATGAGGAAACAGATACTGAAATTAACTCACTTCCCAAACATGACAGAAGCATCTAGAGTCGAGAGTAGAGACCCCTGTTCAATAGATACTTGGGCCCATCCTTAAATTCTTTCCTTTTTAACAGATAACATAAGCATCTGTGAAATGTCCTGCTAAGCTCATGCTGTGAGGCTTTAGGCTTGCTGATTGCTGGTGTAATGCTCTGATCAGCACAGCTTGTGTTACAAGTGCTTTCTTTAGAAAAACTCCTATTATTCAGTCCTTTCCATAAGCTATGTTTAAGTACCCAACAAATTATTAATACGTACAAGCAGTTGTCATGGAGATAATGTGATCCCAAGTGCATTTTTTTGAAAGTGGCACAAACCTGGCACATCCCACATGCCTTGTATGGACAATTCCTACAAAATGTTTCCTGTGTTAGATATGGGATAGATATATATCTTTGCTTTTTGTGCCAAGACTCAATGGAGAAACCACGGCTTTTGGCTTTCAGATCGCTGGCTTTAGGAATATGAAAAATGTAGGACTTGTAAGATGTGGGTTTTTTTAAGCTGCAACATCTTAGCAAGGGGCTGAACTCCTCACTTCTGTGAAATTTCAAACACAATGCAACATCCAAATTATGGCTTAAACCTCACAGGATGTATTTGGTCTCCTCATCTTGGTCCACAGAATTATGCCAAAATGTTCTAATTAATTCAAAAGAAGGCAGCTGGCCAATGTAGCTGGGGAGGCTTCAGGGCCATAATAAGGATAATTTTCCTTAGAATGAGACTGCTATCCTATTAAATATCTATTAATTCAGGTGATGTTTTGTTTAGGATTATCATAACATTTCTACTCTTTAACTGTGCCCTTGCAAAGTAGTTCACTGTGCACTTCAACCACTTTTACCTTTATTCTGCACCTCTTGTCTGGTCCTGGAGATTCTGTTACACTTCAGCCAGGCAACATCTGACTGTTGAAGCCATTCTGTACCTGTTTACTTGGGTGAATGAAGGAGATTCTCTGCATATTAAGGCTGTTGCTTTTTTTCTTTTCTTTTTTTTTTTTCCCCAGGTATTTACTCATCAGTTAATGTTACATTACAGTTACTGTCATAGTGACCTTGAGCTGGGCCAAGCAGTAAAGCTACAGAAAGGCTGCAAAAAAGAATTACAGCAAGAAAATTTGAGTTATTGCTCCCTCACTTTCCTGCCCCATGAATGTGTGTTCCTTTGTTAGCACTGCCCTGGTCTTGCAGTGAAGGAAGCATAAACGTAGCTGGGGAGTACTCGTGACTTCTAGTGCATGTTAATATGATATCCATGTGGGTTTGGAGATGTCACAGGTGGCTTGTGTGACAGAACAGGTCCACACAACCTGCTAAGGATGGCTTGGCTAAGCTGCTGCCTTGCCCTCCAGCTCAGCAGCCACTCTCAAGCCCAGTTCCAAGCAGTGCTGGCTGCTGCTTAAATACTTCCTCTGAAGAGAGAGCCTGGGGAGGGAAATTTTCTTCTGAAATATCTTTGTGTATGTGCTAAAGGACAAAGGAGAAGTTCACTGCACAGGCACACTTACATCCTGATTTCACTTCACTGTGGTTAACAAGCGTATTGTTAGTAATAGCTAGTTACAAATAAGAACCTGACCTTATTTTTAACCTAATAATGAATCAGATCTAATTGCAATAGGTGGGTTCACTGCTATGCTTTGCTCTTTGAATATTCTCATTCAGAATTTCAGTGCCTTCCATCTTAGGTATTAAAAATAGGTGGCAAGTTGGATAATTCTTATTGTTCCAAATTCCATTTGCAGCCTTACATAAGTGTTCTCACCAAAAAGTTTATTTTAAGTGTGGAGTGGAAGAACACGCTGTAGCAACCTGAAATTATTTGCAATACTGTAGCTGGGTCTAGATAGAACTGTCTCTTCTTTTTTTGATGAGCCATTCTAATATTAATCAAAACAAAGATATTAATTAATATCAAAATGTGTAGACTGCCTGAGCTTTGGAATTACAAAGTCCTGTGTTGTCAGTCGCAAGCATCCTTACATAAATTACCTAAGCAGAAACTGCTGGTCCTTCCAACTCAATGACAAATATTATTTGTGAGTGTAATAACAGCAAATATATAAACATGCAAAATGTAATAACAATGGTAAATTACTTAGAAAGATAATAACTCCAGGTGGATAGAACTGTACTTGATAAACCTGAGCTTCCTCGACTTGATAAACCTGAGCTTTCTCATTAGTAACATTAGTAACACTGTGTTTTAGTAGCTGAGACCATTTATCCCTCCAGCCATGAGCTGTGTCATCTTTCCTCACCTTTCTTCATCATATCCATCAAATACATTTGGCTTGGGAAGGATGAAAAAAGTTGGGAAGAGCTGGTGATCAATCCTGAGAATATTAGATACCTCCCTTCAGCTGTAACAAGCTCCCCTGCTCTCCATGTGATCACAGTAACAACAAAACTTGATTTATTCTATTTGAATAATACATTTTATTTTTTTGTCTTCTATTTCATTGCATGCTGTGACCTCCCTCCTTGATCAACACCATTTTCACATCAAAGTAGCATTTATTCTTCTTGATTACTTCTCCTCTAGCCCTTTTCCTGTCCATAACTTCCTTTCTTCCCCTTTTCAGCCTCACTGAATTGGATCAGCCAAATAATCCACAATACCTCATGAGCTCTGAAAATATAATTTTAAACTGTTTTTCTTTCTCCCTGGAGTTCTGTGTAAGATAAATGTAATGAATAATATAAAATACCCTGTTATAATTTTGACTAACAAAAATCTCAGATTTGGCAAAAGAATGAGAAATGACCATGAAGAGTGACACAATAATTTCACTAGTCGATGGTAATGCCAAAATTCTTGGTGTTTCAGCTGGAACTGGGAACTTACCGAGGGAGCACCTGACATCCTTAGTGATGTGTTATAGCATCAGTGGTAACTGCTGAGCTCTTTCACTGGCAAAGGAACCTTCCCCGTTAGCCCCATCGCCGCTGCATTGAACTGCAGGTTTGTCAGGCAGGTGCTACTCACACCTGGCTGTTGGATGCCCAAACCAACAAATCCTAAAAGTTCTCAGGATAAAAGCTGGTTTTGTGCTGGGCTGCCCAGGTGCACACTCAGCTTGAGCTGAGTAACCACGTGAGTCCCTCCCTGGCACTCAGGGCATCGCTGTGCTCAAAGGCAGGAACCAGGACTAACCCTGCTGCTGGGCCATGCAGAGGTTTACTCTCTGGCACATGCATAATGTTAATTTGTACACTTACCCAGTGTGGTTTTCCTCCTCAGATTACGACTGAAAAGATCAATGAAGTTGCAACTGTTGTTTTCACTGGATGAATAATTACTCTGTAGTTAAATAATGTTATCAGGTGTATTATCAGAGAGAAGAACTGGTTTCAGGAAACCGTCATTAAGTTGAGCAATTGTAATTTTTCAGTTCGACAGTGAATGCATCTGTGTCAGGACTGAATGAGTGAGAGGCAATGAGGGCCTGTCACAGCAGGGATTGATCTCAGCCGTGCAGAATGAGGGGCAGTTCCCACCTTCACAAGGGAGGCTCCCCAGCACAGAATCACGGGGCTCATGCCGTGGGGCACAACACAGCAAGTTTGATTCAAATTTTACTATCAAAAATAATCTTAAAAAAAAATCTATCTGAACCTCCTCAGAAGAACATTTATTCTAGAAACATCACCTTCTGAGCATCAGATACAGTACAAGTTATTCTTAACTGCATGACAGATAAATTGACCACTCCTGTGATGGAGCCGTTCCTATACAAAGTCCCTCAATGTAACTTTCCATAAATGGCCCTCTCTGTCCTGGTTATAGTTACACTTCCCTTAACAAACCTTATCTATTACAGCAGAAAATCACTCATATTTTTTCTTCTAGTAGGCAGAAACTTCACTGGCATAGCTCCTACAGCTCTATTTTTTGGACAGTGTCCAACTGAAGACAGTCAGGAAATCCATCAAAATCTACCAAGAATTACTCCAAGTACCAAGTGAAAGAATTTCCACAATAAAGGTGTGTACATTACAGTAGCCTTGAGATAGGGCTGACTTCCAAAATAAGTTCTTCTGGTTTTATGGGATTATTTAATGCACTTCTGTGTTAAAGAAAATAATTCTTGTTCTCACTCCATACTATGAAACCAGTATAGCAGGAGACACCATGGGCTGGTGAATAGATCAGGAGACACTGAGGATGTCTCCTGTATCTGTTTAAAGATCTTCAAGGCCTTTTCAACTCCCACTTTCTCTTCTGTGAAGTGTCACACCTACTATTAATTTTGCTAGTTATATGAGCAGATTTCCTAAACTGAAATACACTTTGTTCAAAGTATAAGGTATCTCAAAGAGAAAAGTCATATTAAGAAAACAAATTCAGTATTACATCTGTGAAAAAGCTTCTGGGCAGTGTTAAAATACTTGTACTTTGTTCATCTGCTTTAATGTTAATGCTTTCTACACATAATCCAGAAGAAATATATATGCACATATATACATTCCTTGTAGAGAGGGTAGCCTCTTTAAAAAAATACTGGCAGAGGGTATGTGTAACATGGCTTTTCACTTGCCTCAGGAGATTCTGCAGTGTTCAATGTCTTGCAGACACAAAGATAATTTCACTTAGTCTGAAAAGCAGATCTGTGTAAGATGTCAGAACCACAGCACTGGACAATAAGATTTCTAGGTGAGGGAGTGGCTGAATGGATCCACCTGAAACTACTAATATGTATTTTTAAAGTAGGGGTGCTCCCTGCAAAGTACAGCTTCTTGTGAAGTGACACCATGTAGGTGGCAGATGCTGGTAGTCCCTGTGCATCCAAATCCCTTCTACTTCCCTTTTTTATCTTGGGATTGTGAATTGTGCTTTTTCGGTTTTGTAATTAAAGGGTAGAACAGATGGAGAGAACTTGAAGAGCTGCATCCATCAATTTAATGTAGAGAATGTCTCCACATTATAATTTAATATAATGGGATTTTACTTGAGTGAAATAAAACTCTACAGTCGAGTTCTTGGGAATGTTTACTATATGAGCAGCTTCACTGTTGAAAAGATTTCACTGAGTCATGCTATGGCTCTCTGCCAAATACCAATCATCTGACCAACCCAGCTAGAAAAGGGTGTTTCTTCATGCCAGTACATTTCACATGCCACCCTACATTAAACCTTTTTTTGGCTGTTCACTGTGGATTTTAAGTGGCAGCAAAGGGGGGCAATAAAATCTGTCTGCATGTGTTTAAAAAACGGGTAGATACCAAGAAGTACAAGCCAGCTGGTCTAGTATTAAGAATGGTGTAACCAGAGGGGTTGGGTTTGACATGATTTCAGAAGCAGATTTAAGGCAGACAATGCAAACCAAACATTGATACTGGTAAAAGGCAGTGATTATCTTGCCAGTTCCAGGAATCAAGATGCTACCCAGGAGATAACAAACAATTTCAAAAGTTCAGAGAACAAACTTCCTTATTTTTGTTGAGACAGGGGTTTTAATTTTCATAGTTGAGACAGAAAAAGAAAATCCAAAAGTAGATGAATGAGTTTTATATGCAGCAGTGGACACTGCTAGATTGCCCTAAATCTCATAAAATATTTATCTGTAAATATTTGAGTAAAACTTGTGTTAGCTACACTTTAGGAGTTTCCTATTTTATTTCTGAAGTGTTTTTTATCTATGGAAAGCTACGGCAAGAGTCTTGTATTGGTGATTCTTTACTCAGCAAGCTCCAGCTGTAGATACATAATACCCGTCTCCCACACAGCTCACTAGGGCTAGCAATCAATACATTGTCTCCTGCATACAAAGGCTGCTCCTCTGGTAATCAGTCACTAGGATAGGGATGAAATCATCAGGGAAAATAGTACTGGAAAGAACACAAAGGCTCACAATGGGCCCAAGTGTCTCTGCTGCAACCCTTAATTCCAACCAAAATACCCTACAGATTAACTTGCCTTGGTGACTACTGAGTAAGGAAGTTAAAGGGGTGAGCATACATAGCACAGAAAGTTTAAATTTCATTTTCCATCAGTGTGATCTGTGAAATCACTGTTAGGCTGCGTGGGAATAATTGAGAGGTCACAAGGGATTATATGAGCATTTATGTTTCATTCTGGCTTAAGTGTGTTCAGCTCCAGTGATATCAAACAAATTGTTTCCATCTTCAGTAATGCTGCATTTGCCCCTAGGCCTTCAAAGAATAATATGTTTATTAACTGTACTTATTTATCTGTCACCATGATCTCAGGTTTTCAAATTTTCAGTATTCAACTACTGAATGTACTGGAGCTTCTCTGCCTGGTGTAAGGAAATGAAAAACAG
This sequence comes from Polioptila caerulea, assembly GCA_013397295.1. Taxonomy (NCBI): domain Eukaryota; kingdom Metazoa; phylum Chordata; class Aves; order Passeriformes; family Certhiidae; genus Polioptila; species Polioptila caerulea. The sequence goes on along the minus strand of VYXF01010302.1, from coordinate 310,974 downwards.
GATGGTTAATGGTTTCAGAACAGAACACACCTCACCTCCCTCAGAACAAAGCAGAGCATTGCTTTGAACGGCAGCAGGCTTTGCCAGGGAACCTGATATGAGGTGCTCAAATCTTCGCCTACCACTGGATGAGATGTGTCACTCCCTTTTCCCTGCTTTCATTTGTCTTCCCTATGCTTTTCCTGTAGCTCTCAGTCAAGGAATGGCTCTTGTTCTGGCTCTTTCTCCCTTCCCTACTTTAACTATAACCTCATCCTTACTCCCCTTGGAAAGGACTTCTGGTTTGGAGAAATATTCACACCATTTAAGCAAACCTATGGTTTCAGTGAGCAGTCTCTCCTTTGGCATCACTTTGGTGCTCTCCAAACCACAGCAGAACACATCCCATGAGATAATTAGCACATGTATTCAAGGGACTCCAGGGGAGATACAAGTTCTGAATTTTGAGAGGATGTTTGTATATCTGATGTCATTTTGTCTCATCAGAGCCTGTGCAAGCTCCTATGCAACTGAACAAAGGACAGAATTAACCAGAGGCCAAAAAACTTACATGAGGAAAATAACTATTTTCTTTCCAACAGCTAGTGCAGCTTTTTCCCTGTTGGATCTGTCTGTAAAACCCCAAACCAACTAGAAAGGAAATGTTAGAAACTCTCTGAAATAATGCTTGGTGCAGGTAAGGTAAGGTGCTCTTTGCCTGACACATTCACTGAAAATCAGGTTTTTCACTTGGAAAGTACCCTTGTGCAGTCAAGCAACTGTGATGTTTTTCTTAAACATTTACCCCTATATGCAATAAAATAATTAATAATTTTATTATCAGCTCCTCTGCAGAAAATAATTAAACCCAAAAAGATAGAAACTTGTGGCAAAGAGCAGAACTCCCAGAGCTGCATGGTGGATGTGACTGTGCTAAAGCCTCTTGCACAGCCTGTGGGTGACTCTGTGATTTGGATATGCCTTCACAGAATCACTGAGTGCAACAGATATTTCTGTGTTGGGTAGTTATTTCCACCTTACTCACAAAAGAACATTTTTTCTCCAGTTTTCTTCCAGCAAAGGATTTCCTCGTGTTAGGATTTCCTCTTTCCATGGTGTCCTATTTGCTAACTCTGCAGAGTGGTGGGAAGCATACAGCATACAAAAAGAATGAAAGGAAAGAATTTCTAATTTCCCAGGGTCAAAGAATTTAACAGCAGAGATTAGCTGATTATCTCATCTTCTCTGACCACCCTTCTAAATCCTGATAATTGCTTAGATCTGAACACAATGAGCACATTTCTAAAACAATTCAGATACTGGTATTTTGTATGAAAAGCATCATATTTTATTACCAACTCTAGAATAGCATTTTCCATCAGTAGTTCTTAGTGGGCTTTGTAAAGTCAAGACCACTTCACAGGTGAAGAATCAGTGTTCAGCAAAGAGATTATTTACCCCAAACCATCTCAGCCAGCAGCATAACAAGGAAGGAACGTGACCCAGGCAGTCAGGCTGGCATCAGATCCAGCTGGTCATTTAAAATGGAGAAGATGTTATTTATTTTTGGAGGATATGCTAGTTCAGCCTCCCTTTCACTTTATTTTTTACAGCCTCATAGATACTGTTTTTCTTTCTGGGATCTTAAAGGTATGTTCTCCCTTCTTCTGAGCTGAGATCCAGTGAATAAAATCTATTTTCCTGAGCTCTAACTCTAACCCCAAGTCCATGGAAGCTTTTTCTGGATTTGGTGACATTAAGCCCCCACTTCCCTACTTACCCCAGGCCCTCAAAATACTTTTTTAGATAGGATTATACAGGAATATGCATTAGGAGAGGAAGAGCATTTAAAAATAGCCTAGCATCTAAATGTGGATGTAATCTCCTCTAATTCTCCCAAGTATCTGAGCACAGGGCATGGGGCTGTGCTAGCCTGGTGTTGGTAAATTCAAGCCATGTGCAGGATATACACTTTACAAATAGTAACAGCTGGAAGCAAATCACAAGCCAGGGAGCAAAACAGCAAGGGCAGCACTATGCTAGTGCTTAAGTTTAATCAACAATGCAAGAATAAAGAGGAAGACATTAAGATGCACCAAAATTGTCCTAATTTTGATGGTGTGACTTAGTTGCCATGAAACATACAACTGCTAATATTTCAAAATTTGATATTGTAATGGCTGAATTTAAGTACTTACTGTGTTTTAAAGCCACAAAATAAATATTTGTTTTAAACTTAAACACAACAACAGGGCTTTTTATTTTTTAACCCTGTTAATTTTTTTAACATTCCAGACTTTTTATAGCTTTTTACTATGTCCTACTATCCAGCTTAGGTTTCTTGTACTTTGTTTTTTTTTTTTCCTAGCAATATCAGTGACCACCTGGAAAATGCAACAGGGGAAAACTAATGAAAAATTTTAAATATTTGACAAGAAATATGAAACCTGATTGCAAGAAGAACTAGACTTCACAACTCATTAACTCTTCCAGTTTCCTTATTGCATGAGCTTTACTGTTCAGCAAGATTCTTTAAACAATTTACAGACACCTCATGATACCAGATAATGCCATGGTCAAGCAGAAATTGCTTTCCCTCAAAAATACCGGATGGACAAGAGAGCCCCTACAACAGGCACAGTCTCAATAACACATTTTCAGTGCAATCAAACTCCTTTCAGTTTCAGTCAAACATGTGGAACAGCAGTTTAACTCTTCTCCACTAAGTATTTTCCTAGTTCCAGTTTCTTTTACTGCATCAGCAGGTAACTCATGCTCAGGTACAATCTTGGGTCATGCTGTGGTGACCAGGCTGTTAATGTGTGACGGCTCCTCTGGCTGCATATCCACCATCACTCAGGGCTGGTAGCAGAAAACACAAAGATAACTATAAAATACCTACTAATTTCCTGTTAGCTTTTTTGTTTGTTTGTAATTTATGCTCTCCAAGTAGATCTTCCTCCCAGAAATGCATATTTGCATGCCTCCCCTACTCTTAGGTTATTGTGCAGATTCCTCGTGTGTTTTCTGTGTGTACTAATCCCTGTAGCATGCCATTAATTCATGGCACACTCAGTTATTTTAGGCATGGATATTGGAGAAACAGAATTAAAACAAGACTGCAGTATCATAGCTATGCAATTACTTTTTCTTTTTTCCCTTCAGATACTGAATGAGCCAAAGTCACTGTTGGGGTTTCAGTGTGAAAAGCCAAGGCTGTGGTTCCACGTCCTGGGTGAAGCTGCCCCTCTTTTCACTGTGTTTCTACCCCAGGCCACAGTCTCAGTGATGCCACAGCATCTCCACGAGATTTATGGACAGGGAAAAGGATCCAAGCTTAAAATAGCCATCTTTGGTCAGGTTATTTTAATCCAGATCAGGTCCTTGACCGGGTTCACCATGCAACCCCACATGCAATTACGCCAGCACAGCTTAGGGAGAGATGTGGGACTGGAGAGAAACAACGTCACTTTGGGCTGCAGCAGGCAGAGCTGCTGCCAAGAGAAACACTGATCAAGCTGTACCAAATATTTGTTTTGAAATAATTTTGAAATATAGTTTCAGAACACTTGCAAATGAAATGTGTTTAGTTGTTGGGATAAAAGGCAACAGCCAAAGCTAAATCTGCCCCCTAATTATACAGAATAAACAGATACAAAATTAGACTACGGAGTCTAAATAGGTAATTTCACTGTTCATATTTAAATATCAGCTATTTAACAACAAAAAAATATTAAATAAATATTTTTTTATTACTCATGTCTGTCACCCTGCTCACCAAACAACATCTCATAATCAGTCTTTAGGAGTGAAGCAATTCCTGGGCAGTGCTGGACCCCTGACTCAAGCATGTCCTCACCTCACTATAAAACTACACCAAAACCAGCTTTTGGCTAAAATATTCTGTCTCACTTTTTCACATTAGCTTTATTTTTGTTAATGATGCAGGGACTGGAAAACTTCAGAAACAGAGATAGTTGAGAAACTATACCCTGTAAAAATTTGTTGTTTAAAGATAGCATGTAAGAAAATACCTTTTGTTCAAACGATATGGAATGTTTTTCATCTGGCAACTGTTTTCCCTTTAAATAATAAAACAGTAAAACCTGAACTAAAAATAATCCTGTTGACTGTTCCAGTTCAGGAAATTTCTATGAGCCAAGTTTTGTTGTTTTAGAAAGTGGCTGTTATTCCAAGTTAAGTCAGCTCAGCAACTGCTGACTCCACAATCACAACTCCTTTCATACAACCTTCGTTTACTTTCTTTTATTTTTGGAAACTATGACAAAACATCAGCTAGAACACTCAGTCCAGCATTTTCTTAACATATCTGGAATAAAACAGCAGAGGATTGCTTGCAGGAGAAACATTTCCTAACAATGCACAGCCCCCTAAAGGGTGCCTCATATCCTACCTGGAAGATCCTTTCAGGATCTGAACACCTTCAGTGAAGGTGTTTCTCATGCTGGTGTTTAAAATCATCAGTGGGTTGTAATTACAATAACAATTATATGCAGGTAAATATTTTTTAAAGAGCAGTTCTCACCTTCCCAAATCCTGCACCATTCTGACAGGCATTAAAATCAACATTTCTCATCTTTCAGTAGTTCTACATCTCTGCTGTTACTCTGTGCTTTGAAGGAGAATTTGATTTTTTTTCTTGCGAGAAGTTGGCTCTCAGGTCTGGTAAGAATCTGATAGCAAATGGTGATGCTCTAACTTATATTAAATAACATTTTCTCTTAAACCATATGCCAGCACCTAAAGTAAATCTGCTATTAAACAACTCAGAGAGCCAAATCCCTCACGAGTAGTTACAAGGATAATGGCAATTGTGTGCATTAGAAATGGAGCTTGTGAGCAAAGGACACAACCTTTGCAGCAAAAATCCCGCCACTGTGTCTGTGCAGGAGACGTGGACAAACACCCTCGTGTTTCCACTCCCCTGGGTTTCCCGGGAGAAGGCAAACGCGCAGCTCCTTGGAGCATCCTCGCTCGGAGGGAGCGCAGCGGTGTCGCCGCTCCGCAGGCTCGGGGCTGACGGAAGAAATCCGTGCATTTCCAAAGGCTCCACAGCCACACCTGCTGGCTTGGCGGGCTCGGCACAACACGGGTGAACCCGAGGAATTTGTGGAGAAATCACCCCCCAGCGATGTTTAATGCTGTGTCACGCCGTGGCGCCCGCAGGGTGTCACAATGGTCAACATTTTAAAACAGTGTTACATCAAGCTCTGTAGAGAGGTTCTTGTAAAAACCTCTTCGTGGCCAAGCCAAAACAAGCTAAAAAACAGAAATTGCATTTCCTAAGCTCCCACAACCTGTTGGTGCTTCTTTATATATTAGAAGGTGATTGCAGGGTATTTGCTATTCAACTGGAGAATTTGCATTATTCACCCTCTGTCTGGGTGGCAACAAAATGGATTTTTTTTCACTGCTCACTGTGTGATTTCTTCACTCTGCAAAGGGCCAGAGCTGGTGCTTTTCCATGATACAGTTATGCCTTTCGAGGAGCAGGCTCAGAAAAGTGAAGACTTGGCACTGTCTCTGAGTCTACTCTTGTGTAGGAGAACATATAGTCAATGTTTTGTGAAAGATCTTATAGAACTTTAGGGACAGGCTTTGGGGGATCTTTTGGGTCATTCTCTGAATATCTCTCCTTTACTGCACACACACACACACAAACCAAGGACAGTTTGCTCTACAGGAGCAGTTTATCAATGTGTACATAGTTATGGACTGATATCTGTTTATATCATTAGATAATCCGTAAATTAATATCATCAGGTTATTAAGAGTCTTCTCATCTAGTGCTATTCAGTGTCTGTTCTCTACTTAAATTATCTCATTTTTTTTGTCATTGCACCTACTTCAGTAACATCTGGGATGTCTGGGCCTTATTCTGTTGCTGTGTAACCTAGTTCACAGTTTTTGGCTCATCATTTTGAATAGGTACAGTGGGTGGGTGGAAGGTGAGTTATTATTTTAGCTCCTAGTTCTAGGGTAGGTAAGGGCCCCAGAGTTTTATCTAAATTATACTGGAGAAATTATTCCCTCTAGGAGGACTCTGCTGGCTGAGGACTGTCCCAAAATACTCTTCTAATTTGCTAGATAGAGGTTATGAATGGACTGTCAGGGTAGCTGAGGCTGTTTCACCTCTCTTTAGCTAGTCCTTGTATCTTTATTTCCAAATTGCGTTTACATGTGCTGCCCTACCCTTTGTGTTTCTGTGGATGTGATTCACTCTCATGAACAGAGCCTCAAGTTCTTTGAGTCATGAAGTTTTTGAGCATGGGGTAGGAAATTAGACACATAAGATCAGCAACTTAAAAATCTTCTAGGCAGCCAGGAAAATGCAGCGTCTCTGACTACAGATTCTTCCTCCAACACGCAAGATCTTCTCTTAGTGTGTCAGAAGATACAATGGGTTTTCAGCCTGCTCAGGTGGGTTCAGACTCCTTGCCAGCAGTGTTTCCAGAGCTGATTTTACCATATCCACATCCATATGTTCCTCTTCTACATACCTGAGGGATACTGCCCAACTTAAGGTCTGTCATTCTAGAGCTTCTTAAACTAAAGGGCCCACATTAGAAAAGCAGGATCCCTATCTTCCATAAACAGTTTGGAACATCTGATTAAATAGTTTAAATATTTCCTAATTTGAGTCATATGGAGCATTTTCTGAGAACCTCTGCTTCTCTTTCTTGGCTATACAGATGAAAATCAGATACTTCCAACAGAAACAAATAAATCTGATGTCTGAAATGGATGGACTAATACCCCTCTAAAGCCAGAGGAAGAGACCAACTTCCTGCATCATGTCCTCATTCTGAAAGAACATCCTCCATCCCTCCATTTCTCTTTAGCTTCCAGCTACCACAGCTGGATGGTGGTGGCCACTTCTGAGGGGGGGCACTTTATAAAGCCCGTTTAGGCTGTGGATTCATCCCACATGGAAAAGAAAAGAAACCCAAACAAGCACACTAAAAGAAATAAAATTAATCCTCCTGAAAGCTCTCAAAATGTTTAGGGAGGATTTTGAAGGTTTACAAAGACTTCTGAGGAATCTAAGTAGCCTAATAGATAAATTGCTCTCCCTTCTCTCCAAAGCTCCATTTAATTTTAAGTATTAAACTTAGTTGTTGTAACTCAACACCTTCTGAAAACGTATCTGTAACACTAAGTCAATCCATCATCAACAAAATCAGTGACTCTGGAGATTTTACCACGTCCCACTACAACTATCAGAGATTTGGAAGGACAGAACAAGAGAGAGAAGGAGTAACCCCCTCTGTAATTGAGCCGTGGGAGGAAAACTTGGCCTCTGGTCTTTCCTTTTCCCTGTCCCCGAGAAATGAATGAGATCCTTCATTCCTCTGCAGCAACTGCATTTTCTATTGCAATAGAAAGAATGAGTCAGAAGAGCTTGCTGCTGGTGAAAGCTTCACTGGGCTGTCTTCAACAGAGTGCTTCATCCTTTTGGTTTGAGTTTTCATGGTGTTAATCAGTTATTACAAACTTCTGGTATCACCATGAGCATTCTGGATTTGTAAAAATGTTTTTTCCTTGTTATTTCAGACTTAATGAACAAGCTCTCTTTGTGGAAGAAGACATTTTAGGAATGCTCTTAAAAATGAAATAGAGCAAGCTAGTAAAAAAGAAAATGCATCTCAATTAGATTATTCTTCCTCCATCTGTTCTCTCAGATCTTTTTATGGCAGGAAATTGTCTATTGGATTTTTGATTTTGCTTAATGGGAATGGCAAAATTTAAATCCATTCCCATTCCCACTGACATCAGGGGAAACAAAATTCAGTGTCTGAACTGAACACATCTTTTTTTAACCATTAGTGTCTGCAACTGCATCTCAGTTAATAGAGTAATTATAGCATCAGTGAATTTAAATTAAATGCTTAGAAAACTGTGGACTGGCACTTACACTTCTGAATCTCTTTGGCATTTCTGAAAATCCCAATTTCTCTAATGAGCAATTTCTGATATGCCACATTCTACCTATGTGGACAACAACCCATTTAAACTCTGTGAACTCCCCAGATGACTTTGGGGCAACAGACAGTAACTGCATGGAATTTCTAATAGGAAGTGGGGTTTCTAAAAGGAAATAGCATTTCCAGTAAGGCAGTGAACTGGGGAAACCTTTTCCTTACATTTTTTAGGATGCTGAACTTCCCATCTCTGGAAATCCTGGGTGCTATAAAAACCTCCAAGTTTTTTTATTTTTTTCAGTATCCGGCTGCTTGGCAAACAGGGCATTACAAACAGACAATAAATCAGCTGGTTAAAAGAGATATAAAGACTGTATACCATACTATCTTTTTGTATCCGTGTGAGGATTGGTAAAATGTATTCCAAATCTCTTATCAGAAAGCCTACTAACTTCAAAACTGAAATGAATCCAAATATCCAACTCTGCTGTGTGTTCCTCCCTGTGCTTTCTCTCAGAGAAGAAGGATACATAAAGCAGATCCTTCCCGCTGACTCATTCTGCTCTATAAACTGTGTCTGAGGTTTGAGACTAAGGGAGTTATCCTGGCTTGTTATTTACCTCTGTGTTTATAGTTCAGCACTGCCAGAATAACTACTGCAGGGTACTGTTGTTATAATTATTACTGCTACTACTACTAATAATCAATACCTAAAGCATGTGTGAGAGCATGACTTAGAACAGGAGTTCTCTCCTCTCCACAATTCCAAACCTCTACAGAATTTCATAATAGTAGGTGGACAATAACAGAATTTTACAAAATTCAGAATAAAGTCTTTAGTGGAAGTTAAGTACACACTTGGAAAAACTTCCAAGTTACCACATTGTTAACCATGTGTGCTATATCTCCAAAGTTCCATTGTTTCTTCCTCACTTTTCCAGCATTTTTTCTTGCATTGCTCCATAGAGAGCCCTTGTGACTGATCATCCAGGGGCTCAGTGCCAGCACTGATGGACGTTTCTGATATGGATAATATGGAAAACCATCTGCAGGGCAAACAGGCACAGGTTACCTGGGAATAACATAGATTATCATCTTCTACAGGGTTATGAAACAACTCTGCTGTTTGGTTTACATAATAACAGTGCTATTTTTAAAGATAAACTTTGCACTGCTTGGACTGAATTTGGAACCGGATTCAGAATATACATAACTCTGACCTTAAGTAGGTACATTACATGTCACCATTTTAATTTTGCTTTTATATGATTATTTTCCTTTTGCTAATGTGGCACTGCATCCAGAAGTTCATGTGCAGGAAACTGCTTTTTCTATACCAGTTGAATTAGAGGTGCCATCCCTCTCCAAAAAACCTTGCACATATATTTTTCATGCATAGGGTCTTTTGAAATCAGTTAAGGAGCCCTGTACCATTGCATAACCACATAATCTGTATAAACTTCACCAGGGGCAGCTCATGTTTAAGCAAGACTTAAATCAGAAAGTTTGGTAATTCCACTTTTTGTTAACAAAGTATTCTCAGATGAAATCATGATGTATAACAAAGGAAGAGGAAAAAAAGTAAAGGGGGGGAGGGACCAAAACCAAAAAAACCCAACAAAACTCAACAAAACCAAACAATACAGTTTAATAAGAAGCAGATTCTGTTTGTTTTAAAAGTACTCAAGGCATGAAAGCATGGACTGAAAAAACCCTCCTGCTACATCAGAACAGACTCTGAGGCACAAAGTGCCCTCATTTCCCAAAGTCATCCATGTCCTGATCCTACTGCAATTAGCAACTGCTAATGTAGGTGATGAGCAAAAGGGAGCAGGATTTTGGCACAGTACAGCACGGATTTCGGCACAGCACCCAACCCACCAGCAGCAGGACAAACCAGAAGTGATTAAAAGACAGGAGACAGAGTGAAGGAGAAGGACAAGGTGGAAATGCAAAGTACTGAATACTTTTAGCTCTTCTGAATTTCAGAGAAGTCTCCAAATTGTCTAGAGTAGCACTGCTGCTACCCAAGTCCTCCTTCAATCACCCAGTACAATGTTCCAACTCTGCAGGTAATGTCATACTGGCTGGAAGCCTTAAACTACAAAACTAACCCTTGTTCTTAATAAAGAATTAACACATTTGATATCTGTATGTCAAATCACAACAATAAAGAAAAGGTGTGCTCTAGAAGCAATAACATTTTATTTATGAATAATCTTTCCATGAGTTCTTTCTTCATTGTTGTGAAGGTACTCAATTTCTTGTGCTAACTGGAAAAGGTATTTTTAAGCTCTTTGTTATCCAATCCATGGAAATAACACAGGACCTCATCTGGAATTGTATGATTGATAAATTCCAATACTAAGTAAAGTCTTTTCTTTCTGCTTAAATACATGAATCAGGTTAACAATATTCTTATGATGGAATCATTGTTGGCAAAAGAAGAAAAACATTTTCTACCATGGCTTTTTATTTCAGTTCATAGAGACTTCCTCTAAAAGGCTGATAATAAAAACTGTAATTTGCTTAACTAAAGACTGTCATTAATTTGAAAATACATTAAAAGTCTTCATTTCTGCTTCCTCAGCCTTCCTCCAATATTCAAATACATTTACCACATCACTTTTCATGGTGCATCTTCAGGCTCTGAACCAATACTGCTGCACCAGGAATGCAGCAAAGAAAGGAGCAGCTCCTTTCATCAGTTTAAAAATATCCTCCTGAATGTGTTTTATTTACACTAATAAATCATAGATAAGAACTCCCATATTAAAAGAATCACAGTTAAAATGTACTTTTTCACACTGAGGTCCATTTACCATTTAATTTTTACATTTCAAGCTGCTAATAATTTGAAGCAGTTCTAAATTAACTACAAAGCTGGTTTTAACTCAATATAAAAGTATCTGCTATTTTAATTACACCTCTCTCCCCCTTTTTTTAAATTGAGGGCTACACTCTCACTGGTGCCACCAAGAGCCAGGACATCAGTCTGTATTTAGAGGGAACTTTGAGGGAAGCTGAGGTACCCATATGGCAAAATGTTCCATTATCCCTAATTAAAAATTGATAAGAACTAAATTTTTAAAACATCCAGTTACAGCAAAGAGTGGAAATGAGATAGATATAAAGTATAGGAGGAAGAATCCAAATAAATAAGAATCTAAATTTAGAACTTTGCAATCTGACTAGCAGCTATTGTTTTTGTACTTTGCAGAAGTTCAGTTAAATCACAGTGAGTGGGTGTGTGTGGCAAGGAGAAAATCCAACCTGACCTATGTCCAGACTGAAATTCTTGTGGACTTTTCACAAGTAGAAGTCTGAACTCAAACTGAGCTTTTAGGAGAAAGCTCCCCACAGCCCTCCCACAATGCTGGAATATCTTTGTGAGGAAATACTCGTGGATGATCCTGGTTGTGTTTGGGGATGGCACAGAACTGGTGCAATGAACACGCTGCCCCTTCTGTGCCCAATGTGCACTGGGCATCTCGGGGAGGGAACCAGGGCCAGGTGATGCAGTGCACAGCTGGACAGCTTGGGCAGGGCAATGTCAGCTCCAAGGATGGCCCCTTGGAATTCAGAACTGGGAGAAGCCTCTCAGCCAGCTCTGCTTTCCCTCTCCCGTGGCCTGATGGGGCTGAGGACAGGCAAGAGCTCTGGGATGGAACCCACAGCGACGCCCAGGCAGGACACCAGGAACTCACCCAGCTCACACACATCATCTTGTGATGGGCCAAAGTCATCTGTTGAAAACCAGGATAGCTGTTGATATGGGGATGGCAAAGAGGCAGGAAGGGCCTTTGTAGGGGTTCCACAGAGATGTTTATTCCAGACACATGTGTAGATTGTCCAGGGTCAAAAGCAAAGCTCTTGGGAAGGGTCCAGGTTCAAGTGTAGGAGTGGTTAGGGCTGGGAGAGCATCAGGGACCAAATGTCAGGGGGCATGGGGGCAGCACAAAGGTGGGGATGGGGTGTGGGAGCTAATGGGAAACAGGGAGGGAGTGACTGAGGGACACAGGGACGGGGATGACGTTAACAGGGCTGAGTGAGGGAGTGGAACAGGGATACACTGCCATAACAGAAACAGGATATCCTGTGAAAGAGGCCCCTTGTGTCTCCCCAACCCAGGGAATGCCTCTCAGGGTCCACTGACCTCCACAGTTACATTAGAAATTAAGTTTGGTTTTGTGTAATGCTGCACAAGAATCTAGTCCTGACTCAAGATTAATACAGAATGTGGAGTTAAATATTACATTTAGCTTAATGTAATACCCTACCAAATGGCATTAAAAAAAAATAGAAATAAAGACTGAACTTGAAACAGCTTTCTGATCAAGAAGTTGTTATGTCCATCCCAGTATTAGTCAAGAAGGAACACATTACTTTCTGTTCTAGACCACAGACTGTGTAAGGATTTTTTCCAAGTGTTTGAAGCACTGTTACAGTGGATAGCTTTAATGGTTGCAAAGAAAAAACCTCTCTAGACACCAAATGACAAAGTTAGTGTTGAAATTTTTGTTTCCACTCATCTCTGGAAGTCAGTAGGTTACAAGTACATGATAAATTGAAAACATTTGAACTAAAATGCCCATAGTGACACTATAATGGCAGTGATGCATTTAATTTCATTAAGCAAGGAAGTACTGGAAATAATTATCAGCAGATACAAATCTAAAGTGGATATTTAGTGCAGATTTCATTTGGAAACATATTAAATCACCTTTGCAAGGCCAGAGCATCTCTTTTATTCTTAGTTGGGACTGGGTTTTTTTGAAAGTAGCTTGGGATATATTAATTTTAAATCATGCATGTGCCACACAATGAACAGAACAAAAATTGCACCTAGTTTTTCAGAGGACAAAAAAAAGCTTTTAATTTATTATTAAAACTATCAGCTACACATGTTACTGCCAGGTAGGATTAAAATATTCCATTAGATAACATCAATACACTGTTCCCCAGTGGTGTCAGAAGAGAAGAAATATTGTCCTTGATGAGGTATTGCTGAAAAAGTTCCCCAGCCAGGTGGAAACAACAAAGGGTTTCAGATTCAACTCCAGCCTGGTGCTGATGTTTGGCTTTTGTTTATTTCCCTGCGCAGGCTGAGGGTGACTTGGGTGTCAAAGGGCAGAGAGCTGCCCTGGGGACAGGGGATGCCCTGTCTGAGCTCTGAAGCAGCTCCTGTAAATATTGAATTAATTAATGTTGTGAAGCGACCTTCATTTTGTGTTCAGGTCCAAGCTTGCATTGGTTTTTACAGATTGCTTTCTCCTTTCCGAGTTAACAGGAGCTAAATATAAGTTGGATAAAGGTAGAGGAGCAGCACTGGAATGAAACGTGGAAACGTGTGTGATGGGAGGAGGAGGAAGAAAGTCCAGAGGAGGGGATCTGCTTGCCAGGAACCATTCCTCACTAGTGTGGGGAATAATGTTTTAGTGGCTGGGGTATTATAGTTTCCTACTCCCAAGCCTTTGGAAAAGCTTGCTCCCCTGCAGTACCAGGCTTTGTGTGAATTCCTCACTTTTGGCATCTGACTATTTTCACTAAGGGGGGACATTGCATTAAAGTGTTCTGAGTAAATCTTTGCAGAGTTAAATCTCACCCTGTGTGAAATAAAAATTCCTCTTCTCAGTAACCCAGTCAGTGGTGCTGCTGCAGCATGGCCTGGCACCAACTTGGTGAAAAGGCAGTACTGAGCTTTGTGCTGTTAAACCTTGGACTGATGCTGTTCCACCACCTGCATGGCTGGAGGCAAAGGGAATGGGCAGGGGATGCAGACAGTGTTTATTTCTGTCGTTTCATTATGAGTCCCATGATGTTTTGACCTCCTTAAAATCATCTGAAAAGAAAAGCAGGGAGGCACATGTAACCACACAAATCCAAGTTCAGGGGTAACTTCCAAGACTGCATGTAAGAACTGGGTCATGACTTCAAAGAGACCTGCTCTGTCTGTTGGAGCAATGGGATTTTTAAAAAGGGCTGAGAGCCAGGACGTTAGTCTGTATTTAGAGGGAACTTCGAGAGATGCTGAGGTACCCACATGGCAAAATGAACCATTATTCCTAATTAAAATTTGATAAGAACTAAATTTTTAAAACATCCAGTTATTGCAAAGGGTGGGCTGAATATACAGCATAGAAGAATCTAAATGTACAACCTTGGATTCTGACCACGATTGTTTTTGTACTTTGCAGAAGTTCGGTATAATCACAGTGAGCTGGAGTATCTGGCAAGGAGAAAATCCCTCCTGACCCTCCTGCAGACTGAAACGTTCGAGAGCATCAGGCTGTGCTGCTGTTGGCCCGGCCGGGCCCGGGGTGCGGCGGTGCCGGGGTGTGGCAGTGCCGGGATATGGCAGTGTTGGAATATGGCAGTGTTGGGATACGGCAGTGTTGGGATATGGCAGTGCCGGGTATGGCAGTG
>VYXF01010302.1:242825-295791 GCA_013397295.1 Polioptila caerulea | reverse complement strand
AGGGCCCGCGGGGCGCCGGGAGGGCCGGCGGGGGGATGCGGGGCCCGGGCCGTGCCCCGCGCACCGCCCCGCCGAGCGCGGCCGGCACCGCGGGCTCCGGCTTCGGAACAGCTCGGGCAGAACTCAGGAGTGTCCCGGGCTTCTCCGGGAAGCCTCCCGGGTCGGAGGGACTCTCTGAAAAGAAGTTTTTTTGTGGTAGGCACCTGAAAGCGAAGCGCAGGGAATTAGTGAACGCTTCGTTTGTGTGTAATAAAAACCAAAATGCCCTTTAATGTTTTTATGCGCATAATACTGTGTTTAAAGTTTGCAATCATGAGGAATCTTGTGTAATACATGCTAACTGCTAAGGGAGCAGTTATTAGTTGCACTTTTAAATGTTAATGACTGAACCACTGACTCTGGAATAAATTATTTCCAGTCTGACACGTAAACACACTTAGAACAGAGTGTGGAAAAGGGTGGGGGCTTCCCTTGTAAGATTTACAGTCCGAGTTCTCCAGCCCGGGTCTCTCAGGAGTAGTTGGAGGTGAGTCAGCTTTGATAGTGTCTCTTTTTTTAGCAAAGCTGTTATACCAACCCCTGAAAACACAGCAGTAAACACTTGACGTGTATTGTGGTTGCTTTACGTGGCCGCACGTAAAGCAACAGCGACAAAAGCCTGATTCGTGAATCTAGAAGCAGTAGGAGGTTTTTGGGAAGTGGAGCCCTCCCCTGCTGTTGTGTGAGTGTTGGTGTTTGTTAAGTGGGTGTTGCTTGATTCCCGTTCAAATCAAAACAGGATATTCAGACTTTTTATTGTATTTGGTTACACAGATAAACCAGTGATTTTATTTTCAGGCTGACTAATTAATTTTTCAAGATTGCAGTCAGATGTAGGTTTTATGCCTTTATATTCCTGCAAGAACTGGTTTAATAATTTTTAAGTTAAGGCTGGAGAGAAGACTCTAAAGCTGTGGAAAAATAAAACCAAGTAGACAAATCAAATCTATTTGTCATATATATTGCCGCTTTGATATTCCAAAACTTACATAACTTTTTCATGTCAGTTTTTGGTTTACTCTGCTCTTTTGAGCTGCAAGTTATGTATTTGTTTCTTATGTTACTTGTACTTCATACTGAAATAACAGACGGTGTGCTGTGAACTCTGATTCACCTCATTAAATATAAGCTACTTTTGCATACTGTGATTGTCAGGAACAGTGAAGAGAGGAGTTCAGCAGATGTCTTACTTCCACTAATTTGTTTGAATAAACTAAAAGAAATAACAGGTTATTTATTTATTTTGCTGTCAAAAAGAGAATACTCATACCATATTTTCCCTGCTGTTTAGGACTTCCAGGATTGGTCCTATTTGCAGTCCTTGCCACATCCTTTCTGTAGTTAGACCCTGTGACAAGTAGGGTGCACCTGTGCTTTGAAGTTGATCTAAAAACCGAAGTCATCTCCCAGATGCGTTTGTCAGGCTAATGCTCAGGCACTGCTGCTGGCCTGCAGCCTGGCTGTCACCTAGGAACGAGTCCTGTTCCTGCTTTCCCTGACCAAAATAGTAGGTGGTTTATGCAGTTGATACTCAGCTGTCTGGACTGTGTGTGCTGGAAGAGCAGGGATGTAAACACAGAGTTCAGAGGGTCTGGGCAGTTCTGGGCTGCTCTGTAGGGCAGCACCACTGCTCGGCATCCTCGGACAACGCACGGTGTCCCCAGGCTGGGGCAGGGCAAGTGTGGGGAGGATTGCCTGGCTGTGCTGCTGACAGCTCTCAGTAAATCTGCACTTGCACGTGGCATTTTGTTAGAATTTGTCCCTTGGTCTGCAGAGCTTTTTGTAGTGACTTGTTTATGAGTGTGCTGTGATGTTATCAAACCTCATGGTAACACTCAGGAGTTGTTTGTCAGACAGGGGCAGTTGCTGCATTTTCCTTATTCTTGCATAACTCTGGAGGCAAAGCAGGTGAGGGGGGTAGGAGCTGTCACTGTAGGGGTTTGATCAGATGGATTGATTGGGGCTGTTGGTGTGCATTTGTCAGGGTCTTGTGATCTTAACATGGATCCAACAATAGGCAGAGGGGGGCATTTGGATCCTGCCCTTTGGCTGCAGTGCAGTTTCTGGTTCAAGTTTGTGAAGCTTTCTCTAAGTAACATGCTTTGACCTAGTCCAAGGATTAAGGAACTAAAAATAATTTCAAATGTTCCCGTAATTCCTTTAGAGATAAACACATTTGTGGGACTGGTAAGAGGGAGTAGCAGCACACCAGTTTCCCCTTTGCTCCTTTTTGAAGCAATCAGCTTGTCAGTCAAAATAGGCTTATACCAAATTTAGCCACTTCTCAGGCACGGCTCTGGGTATGCAGGAAAAGCTCCACTGATGGCCCCTTGCCTTGAGTCCCAGTGAGAGTGCTCTGTGTGTGTGTCACTGCCTGGATTTCAGCTCCTGCTTGTGGCTGCAGCTTGTTCTGTCCTTCCCTGTGGCAGCCAGCAGCAATTGCTCTCTCATAGTTCACGGTGTAGCACCATAAATCCCAGCTGTCCATGGTGCTATAAGTTATTCTTGCAGTTAATCCTTTGCTCCCTGAACACTTAATCAGACCTGTTGTGCCCTTGTGTCTCATAGAACATGAGAAAATCTTGATGTTCACTGCCTTGTAGGTCTGTCTGTCAGAGCACTGATAATCTGCATGTAATGCTTTGTGTATTCTCTGATCTGGAATGAGAAAATATTAACAAAATGTGGATATTACTGATAAATTATATCTGCAGGTGGAAGTATTTCATATATCTGACTTGTCATTCTATGTTTGTCATTCTCAGATTGCAAGAAGACCCTCCTGTGGGTGTCAGTGGTGCACCATCTGAGAATAATATAATGCAATGGAATGCAGTTATATTTGGGTAAGAGTTTTTGGTGACTATGAAATTCAGTATCAGGGGGCTAAATATAACAACCTGATGTTTGTTTTTACAGTTTTTCTCTTGTTTCATGGATGTAAAGTCAGTAAACTTAAAAAAATAGCCAAGTGTAACAGTAAAAATCTCTTTTCACAGATAACAGAGAATGGTTAAGAAGGCAATAAGTTAAATTTGTTCAGCTTTTCTGTTGAATAAAGCTTGCATGTGGCTTAATAAATAGGTTATACTGTGTTATGAAAAAGCAGAATTCCTCTTTAAAGTACATGAGTCCCACATGTTCTCAGCCATTAAATGCAGATGTATTAGGGATTGGATTGAATCCTAGTAGGACAAGGTACAGGATCTGTCTGGGAAGTTACATTATGTATCTTGTGGAACAAGAGGTGGCTTAGTATCCTTTCATAAAACTGAAGGGTGCTTGCTAATAATCTGCTTGTTTGTTCCAGTCTAGTCACCTAAAGGCACCTAATTGTTTGGGATAAAGTAGATATCCCAAATAGCAGAGTGCATGGGAAGTGTCTTAAATACAGCAAAGCTCTCAGAGGTTACCTATGGATGCTTCTCTAAGCATTTAAATTATTGTTTCTACCTGTAACTTGGAGAGGATGAGAAAGAAGATTTACATTATTGTAGCTATGTGGAAGTAGGTAATGATCACTTTTAACTGGAGTTTCTTTTTAAAACCTTTCAGGCCAGAAGGGACACCTTTTGAAGATGGTAAGTTGCTGAATTTTCTATCCTTTCTTATTCTAATAAATGTTGCCAGTACTAACATTGTTCTGCTTTTGAAAAAGAATTGATGCTATCTGTGTATAATTTGAGACAAACCAAGTAAGGGAAGGAGTGAGGCTTGTTGACTATAAAAATACATATCTTGATCTAAGCAGTGTCTGGTCACACTGGCTCATGGGTTAGTAAGAAAGCTATGAAGCAATGCTTCTATCAAGGCTTTTTCATACCTGCACACAAGAGCTTGTAGCAGGGGTTATTGGCCTGGCACTGCTGGGTGTGTTTGCACATCTCTGTAGCTGAGCTCAACAAGAGCTTTTCTCATTTCATCTTTTTGGCATGTTTGATTCATCACTGTTCTCCTAATGAAGAACAGGTGAAAAACCTTGAGTTGTTCTCAATGTAAAACTCAGTGAGGTTGAGGGAATCCTGAGTTTGTACATAAACATGAAAGCTAGTGTGTAATGAACCTCCCTTAGGCATATGAGAAATAATGAGTTTAATAATTATAGTATTATTGCAGTAATTGGCAGCAGATGGGTTTTTCTCTGTGTTGGGTTGGAGAAGTTACAGTAAATTATTCACTGATCCATTACAAAGGTTTTCAGTGAATCAGTTGTGAGCTCCAAAGACTGAGATTGCTGATTATGAAATTCCAGTGTTTCTTTGCTGGCACCACAATGCCTTCTTAATGAAACACCTTAAAGTCACCCAAGTGCATGGACCCAGCATACTAGGTCATGGAAAAGAGGGATAATGTTGGATATGGCTGCCTTTGCCATGTACACAGTGAGTCTCCTACCCAGCCTCTGCTGCTGGGTTTGTTACTCTAAGCAGTAGTTCCATAGTTCCATTATCACTTGAAATATTTGAAAACAGCCAGGTTTAGTGTTGCTTGTTTATATAATGGTGAGGAGAAAAACTGATCATGGAGCACATAAATTAATTTGTTGTCTGTGTTCCTGGACATGTTCTTTTGCTGTTGGTTATCTGATTGTATTTATCTTTGTTTGGACAGGTACTTTTAAACTAGTAATAGAATTTTCCGAAGAATATCCAAATAAGCCTCCAACTGTTCGGTTTTTGTCAAAAATGTTCCATCCAAATGGTGAGTAAACCATCTTTATTTAGCTATAATACTCATTAAATATTACAGTGTGGTCATGCCTTCTCTGGAGCTCCAGAATGCTTAATCTCTCGTCATTGCCATCTCCTAAATAGATGTCTAGGACAGCAACTGCTTGATAAAAAATTGAGAGTTATGATGCCATTAAGAAGCAGCTATCTGCCTCTTAGTAATCAATATGTAGCCTCAGTAGCAAAGCCCTGAGTATTTTCAGCAGCAGCTGCACTTAGGTTGCTTTAAAGAGGCCGTTGTGGCTGCACATTCCTGCCCCCTTTAACAGCAGCCATGAGCTGCAGGGACTGATGGAGCCAAGCATTACTCCTGCCAGGTGAGGGTTCACCCAAATCCCTGCTTTTGTCTGGTGCTCTGTGCCAAGCAGGACTGGCACAGGGAAGAAAATGAGGGTGCTCAGTCATAGAGGAGGTGTCTGACCCAAACTCAGTGATGAGGACAGCTGTGAGAGAGCACTGTGCTTCCTCCCCCAGCACAGATAGGTTTTGCTGAGTACACATGCAGGAAAAAAAAACCCTGCCTGCTGCTCCTCTGTAGAAATCATCCCTCACATACTGTTTGCCACGAGGTTTGTAATTTGTTGGGAGCAAGCTGCAGGACAAGGATGTAGAAGTTTGAGCAGTGAGTCTTGGATTCATGTGAATTCCATGACAACTCTTAGGTATCCAGACAGAAGTAGGATTTCAGGCACTTACTATCTTATTTCAGGCACCATATTTTCTGCTGTCTGCCTTGGTGCCTCTCATAGTGAGTATAGGGTGTGTGAAATGTGTGTGTGAACAGGAGCTGCCACTGTTCAGGGTGTGAGTGGTTCCACTCCTGCAGTGAAGGCATTGCTGCTCTCTGGAGGCCTCTCCACTGTGACAGTCAGGGTCAGTCACCCTGGGAGAGCAGGACACCAAGTCTGCCTGTTCCTGTGCTAATGCCATAATCTTCAGACCTTCCTTCCTTCCCTCTTGGGTGTTCTGTTAATTTTAGTAATAAATCTTCAAAGTATGTGTCAAGCCACAGAAGATGGTGAGACAAACTGCTGTCCTCTTTCCTAAAGCATGAATCTAAGCTCAGACTGAATTGGAACAATAACTCTGCCTTGAACAGTGCCATAAATCTGCCAGTTTCTAAGTTTAATGTCTGTGTTGTATTTACAGTGTATGCAGATGGCAGCATATGTTTAGATATTCTTCAGAATCGCTGGAGTCCAACATATGATGTTTCATCTATTTTAACTTCAATTCAGGTAACTTTGCATCTGTTTTACCAAATAATTATGTTATTGTTTGCCTCTATTCCAGAATTCACACTCAGTGATAGGGATAGCAAGGTATCTGTATCAAGGGGAACTTCAAATCCTTATGAGCTAAGCAGTACTTTTTAGATCAAATAAAGGCAAAGATGCTACATAATTATTAATTCTGAGCTACAAAACTGCCCTGTCCTTTTTTGCACAGGAAAGCAGTTACTGGTTTGTGTTCATTTTTTATTGTTTTTATTCAAAATGGGATATCAGATGCAGAAATTTGTCTTGTGTTTGAAACACTTAACTGTGAAGCCCTCAAAGGGACAATACTGCTGAAACACACTACTTGGAATAAGTAAAAATGGCCTGGCACAGTGGAAATGCACAATTCCTTTGCTCCTGTGTGATTGTTCTAATTTTTCAACTGTGATGTTTCATAGGAGATGTCTTAAGCCTCTCTTTAGTCCTGAATGACAGTGGTAATGTAATTACCAAATAGTCAGTTAGCTCCATAGTGCTGACTAGCACAAACTGTCTTTGGTTGGTTTGTGAAGCTACAAGTGTGTGCTGCAGTGATACTTAGGCAGGGTGTAATTTGAGGTTCAGTAATATAATTAGGGGTGCCTAACCATGAGTTAATGAGGTTTTTTTCAACTGGGCCATTCTGAGTTGTGTCTGCCTCTGAACACACATTTGACATGAAAGTAAGTTGATTTTTTCCTGATTTGAATGTGTTGGTTTGTCTCACATTATTTTCCCCTTTTTCCAGTCTCTGCTTGATGAACCCAATCCAAACAGTCCAGCAAACAGTCAGGCAGCACAACTTTACCAGGAGAACAAACGTGAATATGAGAAAAGAGTTTCAGCTATTGTCGAACAAAGTTGGAATGATTCGTAACAGCTGCTGTGTTACTCTCCATCCTCATAATCATTATGTACAATTTAACTCTCAGTAGAAAGGCTACCAGAAATTTCAAGTGCCACAGTTCTATGAATTTGCATAAAAACTCATTTGCAAACAAAATTAAGCCCTCCAGTTTAGGAAAGCTAAAAGCTTGTGTATCTTAATTAACGTCCTTTTTATTGCATGATAAGAACTAAGTTATTGCTACGTAAATTTGTAATATATCCTGTTTGTATTTTTTTTCCAAGTGTATAATGTTGGTGTGGAGTTTTCATGACAGAATATACACATTTTGTAAATCTGTACTTTTTCAAATATTGAATGCCTTATTTTTGAATTATTTAGATTTTTAAATTGGAGAAAAGCACTTAAAAAAGTTTTTATATATGACTATTTCATGTAAAACTGTTAAATACATAACCTTAGTGCAAGACATTCTGCTCTCACTCTTATCTTTTTCCAAGGGCTCATTTTTTGTCCATGCTGTTGATACCCTGCACTTTACAAACAGAAAAGTTAATTCACGATGCAATTGTCTTCTTGGCATGTCTTTGCTTCTGCACCACAGCTAGACTTGATTCTGTGTGTCCTCAGTTGTATGAGGAAGAGAAGTTTTGGTAGTTGCCAATTACAAATGGGGAAACAGATGTAACTATTTTGCTAAAAGTCCCACCTTAAACCAGCAGCAGAGTTGCAAACGTAACCTGGATGGCCAGGCTTGGTGATAATGTATTCTAATAAGTTTTATTTTTCTGAAATATTGTATTTTACCAACCTGGAAAATGTTGTCACCTAAATTTGTTCTATATTCACATAGTCATACTGTAATATAGTTTTAAATATCTTCTGGTAATTAAAGAGGTTTCCCTTGGGGGTAGGGAAAAAATTAATCACCAACAGAAAAAAACATGTCTGCAGATTTAGTGGAGTTATTCTTTAAAGTTTGACTGGGTACTAGTGGTCAGGTCTCATGTCTGTATCACAGAGGCTCCACATGTCCTTCAACTGACAGTTTAAAGAACTTTGGCTTTGCTTTTGTAAGTGTTGATGTGGTGATAATTTCTTACTGTATTCTGTAAACGAGGCTAGCTGACTACAGTAAAGCATTAGGTCATTTTTTTCTTCCAGCATTAAAATTGTAACAACTTTGTCATAATTCCAGCCAGCATTACATATATATTAAACTCCCCAAATCCCATACCAAAATATAGCTCAGTGGTGCCTAAAAAGCAATGGAAATTGATTTCACCTAGAAAAGAAAATGTTGTTTATTTGCAGCAATCATTACTAAGAGTTATTCTCAATTCACTGAAACAAGAATATCAATTTACACCTCACACCTGCTTGTAGAGGTCTGTGATTTCTAGGAGCAGCACTCAAGTTTAGAAATTCACTCAGAATACTGTCAAACCAGACTCTGTCAGTAACTTGTGGAGTAAAACTGCTCTGCCTTGGATGAGCATTAGTGTGCAAAGGCTCACAAACCCTCAATGCTATGTAATAACTTAGCTCTCATTAAGTCAGTTTGCTTTCCTTGAATTGCTGAATTTGTGTTGAAGAATTTTTCAATCTGTGTCTGAGTAATAACAGAAACTCCAAAGGATCCAATTTGCTTTTGGATGTGGTGAAGTTACAGTAACACTGGCAAAGTGGTGCTACGTGGCTTAAAACAATGTCAATGCAAAGATTTTTTTGTTCATAAATATAATATGGAAAAGCTGCCTCATTCTAAGCATTAATCTAAACGTTGATAAATTTTTTTTACATTTGCCTCCTCTTTCAGTATTTTTGTTCCTTTGTCATGGGCATGAGCTGTTATTTGCTGTTCATTCATGTTCAAAATAATTTGATTATTCCTGAACAGCCAGTTTGGCCTAGTTATTGATTGATGATGCTCAGAACATGTTTTTGTGTCTCTGGGATGGAGGCAGTGAATGTGTGAGAAACAAAATGGGAGCAGAAAGGGTTTTAATTGATGATGAGCCCTGCAGGCTGCCTGTGCTGGGACCCACACTGTTCAGGGACAGGTTTCTGAAGGTGTCCAAGAGCATTCTCTGTACAGGGCAGAACTTGAAGCCTACCTAGTAAAGTGTGGCTGGAAAATATCCTGCTGTCCCTCAGACAAAGGTGAGGTGCTGTATCCCAGGCGTTCCCGTGCTCAGCAGATTTCCCAAATTTATGATGTGATGACTGCAAGCTGCATGGGAATGGTGAGAACCCAGGCTCCATGATGACCTGTAGGGAGACACTGGTATGGAGGAGCTGGAGTTTATGGATCTGGGATCCTGGAGCAGCTGGGGGCTGCACGGTGCATCCCCAGGAGCTGTGGGGGAAAGGGTGACTTCCCTTCACCAATACACATTCAAAACAATCGCAGAGTAAAGGTTAAAATCTGCTAAAAGTTGCTGGAAAGCGTGTGTTAGCAGGCCAGAGGTGTAAAGGACACACTGTACTGCTCAGCCCCACTGATGTGAGCTGTCAGTGCTCACTGGTGCTGCTCAGGGCCATGGGCTGCTCTTGCAGCCTTCCTGTGCCCGTGTCCAGCATCTCCAGTGGGTTTAGGTGTACTGACTGTTCAGGCCTGTGGGTTCCTTACTGCTCCCTGCACCCACCACCCTCCTTTGGGACCATCTGGTCCCTGGGCTGGGCCCTGCAGGCTGCCCCAAAGCTGTGTGTGGGTGCTGAAAGAACAGGTCAGCAGTGTGGGTAATGGACAGATAAAAGCCCTTTCCCTCTATGCTACAAGGAACAGGATTGGTGACAAAAAGGTTCAAGTGCACTGATTCACAAGAGCACTCAGTAGTCACAATAAACTTTGTGGCACAGTTACCTTCTTAAATAGTATACTGGGGTGCTTGATCTTTAATGCATTAGGAGATGTAATGCACTGAGCTTGCTAGGACAGTGGGATTAATTAAGTAAGGACTGATGGGTTCACAGTTTGCATTTAGAACTTCTCATGAGGCTTTTGTTCATTGATATTAAACAGTTCATAATCACTTCCACTGGGTTCATTTAAAGATTGAAAATCACGGTGCAGATGTTTGTAAATTATTCACCCCAGAGTTTTTGTCCCCTATATCCATGTCATTCTCCTGATTTTACAGGTGAACAGATGGAGGCATCCAGGTTTGCAGTGTTCTTGTGTTGGTCAGGAAGCCATTGGTGGGGCTGTGGGTGTGAACCATTCCTGGGCATTCCCCAATCTGAGTTTCAGGTACAAGAACACCTTTGCCTTCAGATTTATCACACTAACATTATTCATAAGAAGAATCAAACACTGCACTGATCGTGCTGCTTTCTTCAGATCTCAGTTCCCTAAAGATGCCTCATCCAAATGCAGTCCCAAGCCAGAACTATGGGACTTGGATCTTCACAAATGTGATTAACTTCAGTAGTGTGAGTCCTCCCATTGGGATTCTTCATCATAGTACAGATAAATGTGTGTAATTGAAGAATCAAGGCCTTGGGCTGTGAGAAGTGAAGAAATCACAGCTTGAGGTACTGTATCTGCAGCTTCTTTGTGGGAGGTTTTGTATTAATAGTCAATTAATTCAGTGTGTCAAACAAATAAAGCTTTAAATATTCAGAGATTAGGAGGTGCCCAATAAAAAATTTACAGGAAAAAAGGAAGATTCCCTGATCACTACAGGGGCATTGAGATACTCGAAATAAAATAGGTAGGATAATGTAGACAGTTAAATACTTCACGTTTAACATGTCAGGAGTCTGTGAGAGTAGATTTTGATGTATATAAAAATGCACCAGGAGAGGAAGAAACTTCTCATCCAGCCAGACTTCCCAACCTGTGTTTTTATTTAAGGTTTTTACTGTTTGTGGAAGCTGTCCCAGGCAAACACTGTGCCTTATTTGTTTGGAATTTTTTTCTGGAAGAGGCAAGGTGTAATCAGCAGGCAATCTCCTGTAATGTGTGAGTTGGCAAGGCAGGTTCTCCACCTCTGCTTTGGATGGGGCTCCATGGTGAGTGGCTGGTTGGACTGCGAGTGGGAAACAGTGACCAGAGACTGGGGGAGTGGGCAGCATTTGTGTGAGCAGTGCCAGCTCCAGCACTCTGTTTGATTTGTTGTTTAAGTATTAAAACAATTATCTGGCCTCCTCTTCCTGATTTTATTAATCTTTCTAATGGAAGAGCTTCAGCAGAGTACAGAATGTGCGCGTCCCATATTGTCAGGCTGACAATGGATCACAGGCCCTCCTCAGCACACGCAGCTTCCTTAGAAGTGTAAACTGGTATAAACCCTTGGATCCAGCCTTGGGCCGTGTGAACACCATGTAACTAGAGCAGTGAGTTATTTAGGAGGTGTTCTTTTTATTTCATTAAAGTTTTGGGTATAAAACCAGTCCAAAACTAGAAGACCAGCAAAGAATTAGGTGTTATTGCAAGCAAGTGGATCGTTTTGTTGAACATGAATCTTCACAGGTAATCTCTGGAAATCTCTTCATATTAATGATGGTGAAAGAGGTGAGAGGAAAAGGAGCCAAATTTAAAAAAAAAAGTGAAATATGTAGAATCAATGAGCAAATCCCACTGAAAGGGTGCTGCTCTGCTTGTGCTGTGCATTTGAAGGAAATGAGTCTTCTAGAAAATAATACATCTTTGATTATGTGTGTGTATGTAGACAGGAGAGGGCTTTTTGAGCTATTACAGAAACTTTAGGTAGTAGTGTTTGAAAATAAATGGGTTTTAGGATTTGAGGTTTTTTTGCTTAGCATTGTTACTGCGCCTTGAGTTCATCTCAAAGCTCAGCCACCACCAGCAGAGAACAAAAAATAGGCAGAACTCTTTAGACTTTCTGATAATGACTGTAATTAGCATCACAAGCTATGGAAATGGTGATAGTCCCTAAAGATTTCTTGTCATTATCTCTGTTTCTGCCCTGAAAATAAAGATTTCTAAGACAGGGTATCTTGTGTATTTGGTACTGTCCCACTAATGGTAACATTCAGCCTCCAAGGCTGCATGAATCCATTCTTAATGCTGTGTCTGCTGTAGTCTGTGTGAAAGCTGTGTCCTGCCAGAGAGCAGACGTGCTCCTCTCAAAGAGGGGATGTTGTTCAGCATCCAGAATGAATCCTTTTTCATGATGTGGTCGAAGCACGTAGCGTGAGATTTTCTGAACTGGTGCAAATGTTACCAGAGGAAAGTTTGTTTTAAAATCCCAGGATGTCAGCGTTTCAATCGGGAGTTCAGTGAGGTCATAAAAGAAATTATTTTTGCCCTTAAACAAGTGCCAGAGCTGGGTCACCCTGCTGCAATAAGGGGACAGGGTTTGGTGGCACTGATGGCAGAGGCTTGGCTGTAGGGGCTGTTAGTGGTGAAGGTGAGCACACGTCCCTGCCCAAGCCTCCACCTGTAGCACAGGGTATTCAGCCCTCAGCCCCTAGAACTGAAAAGATCTTGTGTTCCTCCCCTTGTTTTTCAGTTTGGGTCATTAACCGCCGTGTCTGATGCATTTCTAAGCTGAATAATTTTGACAGCTGCCAATTTGGTACACATACCATGGGCTGAGCTGGGACCTACCAAGCTGGGGAGGGTTCTGAATCCTAGGCAGAGGCTCTACCTGGCATAGAAACAACCTCAGGCAAAAAGGGGGCCCTAAATACGTGTGTATCAGGGAATGAGTTGGTCAGAGAAAAGTCACCCCAAGCATCTGAGAAGTTTTCATCCTGGATAAACCTCTGCTTGCAAAAATCAATGAACACATTCACATTGTTTTCAAAACCCTCTTGAACTTTTAACAGCTCAGTCTCAGTGTCAGATTATTAATTGCGCTCTTCATTATCATCACAAATTATTTATTCTATAAATAATATATTTTTTTATATTTTCTGGGTGTTTTTATGTTGCTGTCAATTTTGAAATTGATTTGAGTATGACTAGAAGATTATAGGTTCAGGGTTTTGTCTAGAATTCTGCCAGCCAGCTGCAATGTCCAGTAAATGTAAATATTGTTATTACTTCATGTTAGTGCTATCATGATGGGACTTGAAGGATTTCATTCTGAAATGTGATTCTTCACACAGGCTGAGGCAAATCGTGTTCAATGACTGACCAAAGTGGGAAGAAGGCAGAAATGCCATCTCCTCTGAATTAATTATGAACCACACAGCTCTTGCTATTATCTGTTTACACATTATTGGCCTTGTGATGTGCTGGTGAGAGATTTTCTTTCACTGTCTGGTCCAAACGTACATTAAGTCCAATTTCATTAAGAAGCCTGCTCGCCTGCCTTGTTGAAAGGGTCATTGTGTTCGTTATTACAGTGTTGTCTTTGTGCTCACTTCCCCCAAATTCCAGTAACTATTTTGTAGAAAACTTGGAAAGTGAACTTTTGATGCCTGTGAAAGCTGCTTCATTGACTTTATTGACTCCAGAGCCTGAAGTTCTTTATCCACAGAGATCTTTAAAAGGACACTAAAAAGTTTTAGCCAAAGCTTATAGAATTTGGTACTTATAGTTAAGTATTATAGACCCAATGCTGTTCCCATGGAGACCTAATGGAATTTTTCCATTGAATTAAGTGGTAGCAAAGCATACCCTTTATTAAGTGGGAAAAGGACTGGACTGGAGAACTCCATTTGTTGTTCTCAGTTTTGTTTGTGTGCTTGCTCTTCTGTATAAAGAAACAGCGAAATCAAATTTTAGGTATTTTCAGTGAAATTTTAAGTATTTTCATTGTGATTCATCTGCTTCAAGCTTGTGTTTGGGGGTGAGGGGCTGTGTTGTCCTAGGGTCATAACCCATGAGGCAAAGGCAGAGCTCTCCTTTCACTTGCTGCTGGTGTCTTTCCCTGCAGTCTGGGATGTGAGGGGAGTTTCAGTCTCCCACGTCTCCTCCTGGGAGAGGCCAGAGCACAGCTGGTGCTGTTGGCAGGTGCTGTCAGTGCCTCTCTCAGGGGTTCTGTGCCACCTATTCTTGAGGACACCTTTAATGGCAATTTGTGGAAACACCAACTTGTTAGCGCTGAAATTCCAGTTATTTACTAATACTCAAAGAAATCCCAGGTAGACTCACATTTAGAAGGAGATTTCCCATGCTGGAAAGTTTGGGATATTGCTCAAAGTGTTGTTGAAAGTCCCTGATGAGCCCTGCTCCAGCCACGGCTTCGAGTGGGGGCTCTGCTGCAGGCACACAGCCAGATCCTGCAGTTCTGGGGTAGGAACTTACAGAAAAAGAGAAAACTGAGGCCTCAGATTGTACAATACGGTGCTGAAAAGTGGTTTTGGTTGAAGCTGTGTCATTAAATCCTTGGCTACTGAAGTCAACAGATTTATGATTGATTTAACCAGAGTGAGGGTCTTGTCTATAATGAGGTCCTTTCATTTTGTCTCACTGAGATTCCTCTTGTTCTTTCTTAGTGCCTTATGACACATTCACTCCATCCTTGCCTCAAACAAAGAGAAATTATATTATCATGATCGCCCTTTAAATATTTTCTATTTGAGGACCTACTGAAAAGGCTCCAGAGGCAAATTCTTGGTTTAGAAGTTGCTATTTATGTCTGGACACATCTGAATGTTGTTACACTTTGAATGTCCTGGATTGCTTGCTGCTTTCTTTGTGCAGATGGATGAGTCAAGAGAGAGGGTGCATTATTTTAAATTAACTTGAAATAAGCTTTAACCAGCTCGAGGTTCTACTTGTTACAACAGGTTCCTTTGATAAAAATACATAACAAAATAAGTGACACCACAAGGCAAATCCTTATTTATTGGTGTTTTTAAGCAGAGCAGAAACAGGTTCTCAATACATGACATTGGATTCTACTTGCATATTATAATTTGAATTATTATAGTGTCTCAGACTCCTGGACATGGCACAGAGCCTACATGGGCTCTACACAAACAAATCCAGTGCCTTGTCTTTACTCCAAAGGGCTTCCAGCACAGGTGCAAGGCAGGTGACAACTGGGAAGAGTCAGGCACAGAAGGGAAGAAAATAACAAAATCATGATTAGTACCAAGAGAACTACTGGTCTCTTTTTGCTAACTAATTATCAAACATCATAATAAATGAATAGTTAAGATTGGCAATTTATGTATTCCATTAAAAAATGTGCACACCTGAAGTAGAAAGCTAAATTGTCCTCAGTGTGTGTGTTTCAGCTCCTAAAGCAGGTCACACAATACAATTCTCATAGACTCGCTGATCTCCACCTTTGTTTTTCTGCAGTGCTGCATTTCTAAAAGTATTGTAAAGCATCACAAGTTCAATTGCTGCTTGTTTCTGTTCTTTCCTGCAAACTGTATTTGCTTACCAAGCAGCTGAGAGTTATGAGGGTCAACATGAAGAGCAGCCTGGCTCTCCAGCTGTACTGGTGCTCATCACCAGCAAAAGGAGGGACTCACAGCTCTTGCAGTTACACCTTCCTTGCTGTTTTGTAGGTATTCATGTCACAGCATTCCTGGGTGGGTTATACTAAGGAATACACAGTTCTCTAGGATTTTTATGTTATGAGAAACAGTTCCTCGAATTTGGTACAGGCAGGGCAGGACTCGCTGCAATATTAGTAAGTAAAATGTTGGGTGTGTTCAGGTACAGACATAGAACAGAACCATAGAATCATTCAGGTTGGAAAACACCTTTAAAATCATTGAGTTAAAACTGTTAAAATCTCCATATCTGCCCTGGACCTCAAGGGTGGAGCTGCAGAGACACTGAGTGTCTGTGCTGGCTCTGGCATCCACACTCAGCTGGAATGGAATCCTTGGGCAGCATCTTCAGCAACATCTCATCCTTAAACCTGGCAAGACAGAGGTCAGATGTATGCAGAAGAGTGAAACTCTGGGTTTACATCACTTGAAAGACCACAAAATGTCATTAAATCTCTGTATATTAATTTATCCAGCCTAATTGTCTCACTGCTGACTGCATGCTGGGTTACATTCATTTTCAAAGGATGAAGCAAATATTTCAAACGAATGATCAAAAGAATATTTTACTCTTTTCACATTCTGAGTATAGAGTCTATGAAACATTTATTCAGGAAATGAAGTATTAGGGCCTGACAGATATCTCTAGTGTCACTGAGTAAGCAGGTTATCTGGAGATTTCTAGTGCAAACAATCCCATACTTTGATGAATACACGAGTAATTGCCATTACAGAGGGTTGAAAGCAATATTAGATTGAAGTTACAGTCATTTCAGCAATTACAAATAAACTCTGAAAATGAAGTCCATTAAAATGAGAAATATCTTTTTTTCATCTGTGCATTTCTTAAGCAAAGAATAACAGAATTTTGCTTTAGAGTGTAAATAATATTTTTGTTGAGCAGGGGCTGGATGTAAGGGAAATAGATTGATGCCTGGTGTCTTAGGGAATTCTGCAGGAGGATCTGTGAAATGCTGCAGCCCTACATGGTCATAGCTTATGTTTGTCCTTGATTTTGTGTATAACATTTGTCTGGGATTTTGACACTTTATTTTCACTCAGTGCTGTCATCAAAATGATGCAGACCTTCTCTGTTAACTTAAGTGTTTAGGAGCTCTGAGACCTTAAATTGTAATTACATTGCTTCAAATGTCAAGTTCTTCAACATCATATCACTGCTGGTGATAGAAACCTAAGCAGCTTAGGTGATATAAACCTAAGGAGCTTAATAGCTGCACGATGCCATATAATGTGTGGGGAATCTCCCTGCACAGGGAATCTGATAGGGGACATCTGAGTCACGGTGACAGCTTCAACAAGCAGGCAGGAGGGGAAGGCAGGGAGGGTGTGATGAGCTCAGAGGAGGTGAGCTGATGATTTGCTATTTATAGATGCACCAAGAGGCTCAGAGACAGGAACTCCAGGCAGGGCCACTCTTCGCTTCGCTCCGAAAATGATTCCTCGTCAGAGCTGCAAGCAAAACACAATTTGTAGCTGGCAGAGTCTCAGGGTGCCCTTGTTGTATGAGCACATGGGCATGCCACAGCAGCAGCTTTTGATGAGAGCCTGAAATACAGCACATTTTAGCAATTCACTGCTGAATTTTATCTTTCTGTTCCTTTATTGTGTTTTGTTTTTACAGGGAAAGAATGGAATGATGCTGTGTATCCTCTACACCAAAAGCAGCCTCCTCTCACTATTTTAAGCTGAAGGAGGGCCAGTTTAGATTCAATATGAATAAGCTGGTTTTTTACAATGAGGGTGGTACAATACTAGCACAGGTGGCTCAGAGAGGTGGTGGGTCCATTGAAACATTTAAGGCCAGGTTGGACAGGGCTCTGAGAGACCAACCCAATGTCATTGATGTCCCTGCTCATTGCCAAGGTTGGACTGGAAGACCTTTAACAGGTCTCTTCCACCTGAAACTGTTCTATGATTATCATAGGGTACTATTCAGGAATTAATTATTCCAGTTTATTTACTGGAAGACTCTCTTCACAGCTAGTTCTGGAAACTAGAGCTGTAGTACTTAAATCCAGTAACCTTCCCTTCAAAAGAGACATTGATGGTTACAAAATCCAGTTGTATCTAGCATCCCCATCACCTTCAATCAAAACCAAAGAGATTGTGTTTGTTTCTGTTACCTGGTAAAAGGGTGTCATGGTTTAGTGATTTCCTTAAAAAATTAGGGCAGAAAGGGCAGACTGAGCTCAGAGTTTCAGCTAGAAGCTTCACAATCATTGCTTGGAGACCATGAGCTGTAGCTGCAGCACCTTCCCAGACCATTTGTGTCCCAGACAGGGCTTAAGAGTAGTTTGGGCCATTTTCAAGCCATGGTTTGGCCATGCCCCCTCTGCACCAGAGAGGTGCATGACATACTGAAGGTGACAGCAACCCTGTCCTAGCTGCTCCCAGTTCCAGAGAGGGGTCCAGCACCTTCCATCCAGCCAGGGAGACACCCCCTTTTTTTCTTGAGAAAGGAAAACATTCAATTAGGGGAAGCTGTAAACCAACAGACATGATAATCTTACAAGCAGGTTGAAAGTTCTGTCATAAAGCATTTCCTCAATACTCATAGAACCATAAAATTGTTTGGTTTGGCAGGGCTCTTACAGATCTTCTCATTGCAATCCCCCTGCCATGGGCAGGGACACCTTCCTCCATCTCAGCTTGCTCCAAGCCCCATCCAGCCTGGCCTTGGACACTTCCAGGGATGGGGCAGCCACAGCTTCTCTGGGCAACCTGTGGCAGGGCTTCACCACCCTCACAGGGAGGAATTTCTTCCTGATATCAAATCTAAATCTCTCCTCTTTTAGTTTAAAACAGTTCCCCATGGTTCCATCACTGTCTGCCAGTATAAAAAAATCCCTCTCCCTCCTTTTTATAACCTCCTTTTAGGTACTGGAAGGTGCTGTAAGGTCTCCCTGGAACCTTCTCTTCTCCAGGCTGAACAATCCCAACTCTCTCAGCCTTCACAGGAGAGGTGCTCCTGCCCTCAGAGCATCTTCATGGCCCTCCTTTGGACCTGCTCTAATAAGATATTTTCTGCCTTTCTGCTGCAAGAAAAAAACACTTCCTCTGCCCCCCCACCACATGACTGAATGTAGCTCTGCTTCTGCTCTGGCTTAGACCCATGCAAGCCCAGGATCAATGTCGTGCCTGTTTCACAGATGCTGAGCCCAGTGCTCAGAGCCTGCTCACTGTTAAACCCTGCTGAGCACGGAAGGAGCTCCTCAGCCCGGCACATCGGGGGTGCTGAAGCCAGAGAAGCCCAAATCACAAGCTAATAAAGGTCAGTCCCATGTGTACAAGAGCCCATCAGAGTTGAATTGTGCCCTGATTGAGATTATACTGGAAGGAAGACCTGGCTGTGCTGATGTTGACATGATTTCCTGAGAAGGTAAAATTCAGGCGTTTATTTCTGATGGTTTTGCACAGCGCAGAGCTCACAGCCTGATTTGTATTCAGCTGCTGCATATTAAGGCTGGTCATTGCTCTTGTAAATGGTAGATAGGGAGAATTGCTATACAGAGAAATATTTCCTCTGTTTTAGGGTGGATTTTAGCTGTAGCCCTCCGACTCCTGATAACCAAAGCCAGAGTGATGTGTCTGGCATTCTCTGCCCTACACTCCCAGTTATTTATTCTGTGATGTGCAGGAAGGAAGGAGACGTGTGCAATCTCCATTCTTGTTACCAGGAATTGTGCACTTAATTCTCTGTGCATTGTACTGAAAATGAACTAGTAAGATGTGTTCTGCATCAGCAAAAAGGCTCCCTTATTCAGCTGGAATGAGAACATGCACACTTTAACTTGGGAGTAAAGAAAATCGCTGTAAACGATTTCTTTAAACAGAATCTGTTGGGTTTTGCCTTCAATTTTTGCTGAGAGTGAAGATTCTGCAGAGTTTTTTTCTCCTTTTTCCTACCCAATTGCTAACCTTGCTGTTGCATGTGTTTCTGCTGCTTCTAGCACTTTTCATTCTGATGGCAGTT
Organism: Polioptila caerulea; assembly: GCA_013397295.1. Lineage (NCBI taxonomy): Eukaryota > Metazoa > Chordata > Aves > Passeriformes > Certhiidae > Polioptila > Polioptila caerulea. Next base: position 276,492 of record VYXF01010302.1, on the reverse strand, counting down.
TTTCATCTCTTCACTAGCTTATGGCTAAAACAGTCTTTGTTACAGGAATTTCATTTACTCGCCAGAATAATTATTTCCATTTGTTCCTGCCCTGGTCCTTGGCTTCCTCGTGTCTTGCCTTGATGGATCTGTCCTCCCAGTTCCTCTGCTTCATACAAATGTCTTTTCTGCAGGTGTTAACACCAGGTGACAGCACATCCCTGTGATGTATTTTAAGTCATTCTTAGCTAATATGTGGCCTGTACATATTAGGACTTATTATTAGGACTGGAATTTCCTGACTGGCTACTCAATTAATAAAAATGCATCAGCATACACATGCATAATTATGGAAAGTGTATAATTCTGTGACTTAGTCAGTCTGAAAACTTTGCAGAACGCTTCCCAGACGGGCTGTGAAGTAGCACTAATCAGAGCACAGACTCCAAACACACACAGGAATGGAGTGGGTTCTCCTCACACTGTTACTCAACAAGTCCCTAAAATAACCAGGGAAACACATTCAAATCGGGATCTCCTCACCCACTGTTCTTTTTGTTAGCTACTACCTAGATCCAAGGTGTTGTTTCTGCAGCAAAAGATAAAATAGAAAATTGCAATTCAGAGTTTTTTACTGAAGCAAAGTAATCTGTATACTGTGAGATTGTCTAACAGCACACACCTACAGCTTTATGTGGTGCCTAGAGCTTTTAAAATTACATGTATTGATGAATCTGAATGATCTGAAGCTGACAGATCTCAATTAATGAAAGAAGCACTAAAGTTAGAGAAAGAGTAGCTTCTTCTCTGCTCCCTCCACCTAACAGCTGCACACTGTTCTGTACAATCCCTGTCCCATCAAGGTGTGTAGGGTGAAGGTAAAACCACTGCAGTTCTGTGAAGGCAGGTGTTGGGGTACAGCGTGAGCACCTCCACACCAACCAAACAGCCACCTACCAAGGACCAGCGTTTGGAGCACAGGACAAGGCACAGCAGGGATGGCAGAGAATCCCTCTGGAGACAGAGCTCCCTGTGCTGGCACCTCACTGTGCTGTCCTGAGCCACACAGCTCAGAGATCAGCTACAGGAGAAAGCCACCTGCTACACCTGATCTCTAAATTTCAATCAATACAAGTTAATATCAATTTTTCCTGGTTTGGTTGGGACCACATTTGACTAACCTATAATAAGCCACTTTATATGTAAATCAGTGTCAGCACAGTCCTCGCTCCAGTCGAACTGTATCAGTTTATGGATTCACATTAGGTTCTGCAGCAATACAACTTTCTTCTGCAGCAAAGCCCTGGGAGAGTCATCAGCTTCCTGTGGCATCAAGGCGTGGAAATATAAAGTGAAGGCTTAGGACATTTCAGCTGTATCAAAGTTATGAATTCTGCCTGAATTCATGAGGCTGCTGTATTATTTAATGCCTCACTGTATAAAGACTCAGAGCTTTGTTTCAAAATTTATGTTGTCTGCTTCAGGCCTGAGCTTAAAGAGTTTTGAGAGGAGCAACCCAGTGTCACTTACTGCAATGATCTGCTGGGGGGATGTGAGGATGCTGACCTGGGCAAAAGGCAGAGGAAATCTGGGCTCTGCAAGCCACTGGCAGCAGTGGAAAAGCCCCAGCAGAAAGGAGTGAAGGCAGATGTGTACTTAAGGGCTGTGAAGAGGGGACGTATCTGGTGATGGGAGGAGTGGTTACAAACACGTTGCTGGCAGGAATCATGAAGCAGCCCATGCCCATGGAGGCCAGGAGGCAAATGACAAAACTAAAGCAGAAACCAAGTGATGATGTGGATTCTGAAGGGCTTGGAATTGCCTGGAGACGTTTAATATGCCACTTAAATCTGTGTGCACGCTCAGCCTGTGAGTGAGTAAATGCCTCGTGAGCCTTTCTGCCTTCCTCTGAGAGCCCTGTGCACCGCGCGCCGCTCGCGCTTTATTCCTCAAGGGTTAAACTGGGAACTGAAGTGCCCTTGACTCAGAGCTTAAGTGAGGGTGGTTTGGAGTACCCAGCAGTCTTATGGCAGCTGGAATGTGGAGTCTCATTCCTGAGCAGTAATACCCATGCACAGAAACCTGCAGAGACCCATTCACAGCAGCTCCTGGGTTTATGTTGGTCGTAAGCCCTCCAGTATTGATCAGAGGGGTTTCAAGGGTACTAACCTGCATAAAAGGAAAAGTGGTCTTTAAATACTAAATAAAATAGCCATTGAGAGTTTCACCACTACGAGGATTTTTGCTTGCTCGGAGCAATGTCCTGGCACTCATGGACTGTAGAGCTGCTTGAGGAATGAACCACAATGGATGAGAACACACAAATAAAATACTGACCTCAGCTCAGAGCTTCTAACTTCTACCAAAATCCCTCTGGCTGGTGTTTCACACTGGTCAGGCTTTGCTGGCAATAGGCACAGGGACCAGAGCAGACACTTCACACTTTATGAGAAGAAGAAAGACTTCACCCTTTATGAGAAGTAACCATGTGAAGTCAGAACATTCCAAGAGCAGAGGCCTCCTTTGGCCATTTCCAACCAATTAACATTGTATAAGTCAGTGCAGGCATCCTGGGTGGGAGATCTTCCCGGGATGCAGGGGCTGGGACGCTGACCTCTCCACACCCACCAGGAGCCAGGGCTGCCCACAGCCTCAGAGCTTGCTCCATGGCTGGCCTCTGTTAGACACCAATACAGAGGTACACATAAAACTGTCTTGCAGGTTATATTCAGTGAAAGGATGGTTCTCCTTCACCCTCCAGGGTTTACAGTGGGGATTTACACATCTAGGCAGGAGAACAGCAGGTTATGTGACCCTGTTCACCAACACATCCACACATATGGGACAGATTTCTTTATTTTTGGCTGCCTTGTGGCTTTTTTTGGTCTTCAGTCTGGTGACTCTGTCCTGCAAAGGAAGTGTATTTAGGGAGGTACATCTACAGTTGCAGCTTTTTCATCATGTTCACTGTCCCCTGTAGACAATATTTAACTGCTACTGCTGGAATGATTCTCCATGGTTCACATTACTAATTATTGAACACCCATTACAATTAAAGTACTCTCTTCCTTGCAACCCTAGGGATAAATTTTAGAGTATTAAGATTTTTTTTTTTTTTCTAAACCAGTGCAAAACCGAACTTTCTGTGTTGCCCCTGGGTTTCACACTGCAAGCTTGGTCAGTCAAGCATGCAGAAATCTGGTGAAACAAACACTGGAGACCAGGTTTTAAATGGCCCTTTCACCATCCAGAATTCTCTTCTGCTGGAAGTGGTTGCCCAAACTCAGCACACAAGGTTTAATAATAATTAATTACTCTAGGGCAGATAATGAAAAAAGTGGTATGGACAGACTCCATGTACACATATCAGTTGAAAGCATTAAATTTATTTTCTTCTGGTGCAAACCATCAGTAATCAAATTTCCATTACCCAGTGATGGGTGTGAATGGTCAAGAAAAATACTGAGTCGACAGAATTCCAATTAGTGATCTGTGAGTATCCTGCTTTAAATATGGCAAAGTAAGGAAATATTTTCCCAAGAGGATGGTCCTCAGATGAGTAAGTGTGGTTCTGAGTATTTCACTGTAGCAAGTATTTGGCAGGAACAAGATCAGTGAAACAAGCCTCTCTCAAGTGCCTGAAGAGAGGAGGAGAAGTGGTTTCCTTTTTAAAGGAGGCAGTCTTGCTCTGAAATTGTTCTATAAAAAACGGAGAAGCTTAAAAGTATGGTGAGACTGTTTCCCAAACATGGTTTTTCATGCTTTTTCATGTATATATTTACAACTCGATACTATTTATTCCATTCCTTCTGATTTGGAGGCACTGCTCAGCTTTGGATGGTTGTTTGTGCCAGGTGAAGGGTGCTGTGAGAAGCTACAGAGCACAATGATTGCTTGGGAAAACGTGAGCAGCCATCCTTGCAGCTGGGGAGGAGGCAGGGTTGGGTTTGGTCCCAAAGATGAGGGCGTCAGGAGAGGGGAGTAATTCTGACTTCACTGCGATCTTCGTGCCTTACACAATCACATAACTGGGGTTTGCCTCAAAACTGTATGTCCTAGCTACATCACACGTGAGTTTGAGACATAATTAATATTAATAAAGTCCATTACGTGAAATTAGCCATAGACAGGAGATTCTTTAAAAGGTGAAATCATAATAGTCATGATCAGAGTGTCTGTGTTGCTGGGAAACTGGGAGCTGTCCTGGGCTGCTCCTCAATGTTTGCCTTTCATTACAGATCTTTCCTCCCTTCTTGTGGAAAAGGAGTTCTAAAGGAGAGAAATGAAGATGACTACAAAGCAAAGTCTTTCTCTGAGTTTTGGTATTTTTTGCAGTTGGGTCTCAGGTCTGGCAGGTAAAAGGCATGTGGAGATTCCTTAGGAATGGTGTCCTGCAAGGAAAACCAGCAGCAGCAGCACAGGTGGGTGTAGGGCACGATGCTTGCTTGTTTGTTTGTTTGGGAGAATTTTTGGGGGATCCTCATTAGCCATTTTTCCATTTTGTCTCAGAAATTGTGGGCTTGGTTCCCAATCAGGTGTTGTACCTGCAAATCCCTCCATTTCCCAGCACAGATTTTGGCCATTGACCTGTGAACACGTCCTTCACCACTCCAATATCTACAGATCTGCTGTGAGCATTTAGGTGCAGCCTTCAAAAAAAGCAGCTACACACTCTTGAAAAACTTGCAGCAGAAGTACATAAGCTTAAAAAGAATGCCACAAGTGGCACATTGAGCTAATCAGGAGTTCCGATTGTCTCGGTGTTTCTGCGCACAAATCAGAAGGCTGAGGCAGGGAGCCACCACTGGAGCCTGATTACATATTTTAAGTGCTGCCTGATTGAATTAAACTTGGTGCTGTTTATGGCTGATTTTGAGCAAATGGGAAAAATCAGAGATGCAATCCAGGCACTTTAAGCTGATCCATATTTTGAGAATGAAAAATTCAGGACTCAGACCTAGATCCAATTTCTATCCCAAGGCCCCCGTCTTCAGAGTGGACTGATGCAAAATTTTTCAAGGAAAGTCTCTGGGCTATTTCCCTCTAGTAAACTTATATTTGCTTAGAACTAAGTGACTTAATTCTTAAGGGCTCTGGAAGGCTTGTGTCCTCGGCACTGGGTTCACCATAACAAAGTGCTAAACCCCTGAGTGGTTTACTTAGACACAGAAATAGGCATCAGAAGGTATTTCATCTGTTCTTACAGTACAAATCAACCTTTGCAGGTTGGCACATGCATTCTCTTTTAGCCTTTTGATTAACTGCATAGTACCAAAACCATACGTATTTATAGCTCACAGAATTAGATAAATTCTCCAGATGTGGCTTCCTTTTAGTTATGCTGAGATGACTGGAGATCAAAGCCTTTGATCTTCAGCCTGACTGAAACCTGCTGCTGATATAAGTCTAGAAAATGATGCAGTGAGGGGAACTGGCCACTCTCAACTTGCCCAGAAGCATCTCAAACAAAATGTATGGGAAGAAACTTTGTGAAGGATATTTCTATACACACCATTGAGTCTCTACTCCTGAAAGTACAAGGCAGTATCCAATGAACCTTTTACTCTTAACAACATATTTAAATAGATTGATTTTCTGTTCCAGCTCAGAAATGATTTAAGACTTTTCAGTGCATGCATATCCTCCATGATACACAGAACTAGCAGGAAATGTCATCATGAGCTAGTTTATAACCTCAATTAAGGCCATTTCCATTGCTCCAGATGTGTAGAGCAGACTTATAGCTGAGTTCCTGGTATAGTGAACTCCCTGATGCATCCTAGGCTAAGCACTGCCAGCTCAATGATACCTTCTTCATGACCCTTGGAAAAAATTATGAATAACCAGGGAATTGCAAATTCAGGCTGAATTCTGGCAAGATGAACACTTTGTACAGGTCTTAGCTGGTCAGGCAGATAGCACAGTCTGAAAACCCTTATCTGGCACCACAGGCTCTTCTAGCAACCCCAGCTGCAGAGCAATGCAAAGTTCTGTGTGGCCACTGCTGCCCACCTCTGCAGCTTCACGAGCCCCACAGCAAGGCCAGAAACCCTCAGCTCTTTGGGTGACACTGCCAAGAGAGCTCTGACTCCCATGGCCACATTCATGAGCTGTTTGCTGTAAAAGAAGCTGATAGAAAAACAAAACACACACAAAATTAACCCCAAATAACCAACTACAACCAAAAAAACCCACTCAAAAACCTTATATTCAAACTTCTGTAAAATCAGAGAATGGACAGATTTTCATTGGAGAGAAAAGGTAGAAATGTACTATGCTAGAGAGAGCACAGGAAATGCAATTTATTTACTAAATAATAAATTCTTTATCAACATCGGAAGAAAGAACTATAATGTTAAGATTACTGAAAATTTCCCTCAAATACCTGAGGGAAAATTAAAATGAAAAAGGTAGAAAACCACATGCAGCCAGCAAGAGACATCAGGGTCAACAAGAAATAGTCCTTAGGCCCACTATGAATGTGAGGAAGAGCAAATGAAAGGTTTGTCCTCCTGAGGGGCTCAGACTAAATGATACTTAAGGTCCATTCCAACCCATTTTGTGATTCTATGCTTCTATGATTCTATGAATTAATGCCTTTTTCACAATATTCAGTAAAAAGTAAGTAGTGAATAAGAGTTTACTAAATTAATACTAAGGAAAAGAAATTTCAGCACAGATTAGGGTAAAGTCAGGTTAAAAAATACTTAGATAAATTAGAGATTCTGAAATTGGCTGGGGCTGACTTAATCCTGCAGTCCTTGAAAAACTGTAATCTCAGAACTATTAATGGTATCTCTGAGTTCCTGGATGGGCTGAGGTGATACCACAAGACTGATGTGTTGCCTATCTTTAAAAGGTGGGAGAGGTGAGAGAAAAAAAAACAGGAGAATTGTACAACAGTCAGCTAACTATCAAAATCCAGAAAAATGCTGGAACAAATAGACACATATCTGAAAAATAAGAAGATGAGCAACATCGAATACAGATTTGCCAAGAACAAGTCATGTCACAGTGCTCTAATTTGATTTTAAAGGGTAAAAGGCCATGGGGATAGAAGAAAAAGAGGAGATATCAAATATATTGACTTCAGTAAGGTTTTTGACACACTGATGGTGTTCTTTTTGTCCCTTGCAGAATTTCCATTTTTTATATAATTTCTTTAAGAAATAATCCAGAGGAAAATGAAAATCTAACATTAACCAATTCAAAAGACCCTTTACAGTTTAATGATTCAATATAATGTATAAGACAGAGGAATAAGACTAGAATTTGTGAAGGGTGCCAGGACAAACATCCCCACACCTCTCAAGAACTCTTATGGGGGCAATACCCCCTCTTGGGTGAGGAGCTGTTTGTGTCTGTGCCATCCATGAACACCAGGAAAGGTGTGAGGAATGAGATGTCTCCCCATTGCAGGCTCACCTTAGGTAAGGAGACACAGACACCCTCTCTTCTCTTTTATCTGGTGTGGGTGTTTGGTTGTTGGGTTTTTGTTGCTTTGGGAGGTTTGGGGGTTTTTGTTTTGTTTGTGGGGTTTTTGTTTGTTTGCTTGCTTGGGTTTTTTTGTTTGTTTTTTGGTTTGTTTTCTTTTCTGTAAGTCTGCTGTTCTCAACTGCTCTGTTACAAACTCACCGAATGGAGACCACTGGAAATAGGGAATGGAAAAGGGTGAGACTGCAGGGAATAAACAATTGTCTTGTTTTGAAATAAGCACAATGCAATAGTGTGGAGGCAGCAAAGATGAGCACAGTAGAAAGAGTCAGCAGTAGGCAGAAAGACAAATGACAAGTGCACGGCTTACAAGCCAAAATATGGCCCTCTGGAGCTGTACAGAGTGAGTAATGGGCACTTGCACCAGGCATAATGTGTGGTCTGAGCCCTCTAACCTCTCTGGGCTGCTCAGTTGAACTGAAGCCAAGAGCAAGAGTGGTTTGTTGTCTTCTGCAGAGCTCAGGTATTGCCCTCAGACTGCTGCTCAGCCAGCTCTGTGCCCCTCAATGGAGCAGACTTTGCCCTTCAGCCTTTATGAGATGTCCTGCTGTCATTCCAGACCCAGCAGCATGCAATCACCTTCTGCAATTTTATCTCCCTATATATTTTTATGGCATCACCCTCTGTCCCACTCCTGTCTTTGTTTTCCCCTCTTGGCCTGCAGCTCTGGAGCACACAGCTGCCTCACCATCACCTCTATCTGTAATGAAAAAAAGTTTACAGTCTCCAAAAGCCCCTACCCCATATGGTTCAACATCTGATTTGTTTCAAGTCACTTAAGTCACAAGTTGAAAACCCTCCCTTGTGCATATGCCTAGGAGTCAGGGGGTGGATTTCCCCAGAAAAAAACCCTCCTGTTTGCCTTTAAAGGGAGCAGCTTTGCCTTTGATGTAGCCATAAGCGAGGAGCTGGCCTTGTCTCACTGTGTGTTTCCTCCACAGATACCTTGACTGCTGGGCATTATTTACAGTTCATATAGAAAACTAGAAGCAGAGTCTTACAATACACTGCTAACCCTGCCCAGGCTGGATTTAGTAACATCTGAAGCACGGTGCAGCTGCACATTTGGGTATTGTCACATCCAGGGTACAGATACTGCCACATATTCTTCACTTTTAAGGAAAGTGAATGTTCCCACTGTGGCAGGCTCCAGGGTCAGGTGTGGGCACTAACAGACATTAATGACCCAGAGCTGGGTCCCTCTCTGCTGGGGACACCCCTCACCCTCTGCCCAGGAGCCCATTTAAGCCCAACCCAGGACCCTCCATCTCTCCCTGAGCTGTGTCAGGGAGGTGCTGGGCTCCAGCTCAGCTACAGACTGTGCTGGCTGTACATCCCCTCCCTCAGGCCCAGGTCTATGGACCTTCTGCCATGATGGACCTGCTTGGGAATTGCTGGATGGTGTCTGACCTGGATTACCTTCACTGGATCTCACCTTGACCTGTGCTGTGTCCTTTGAGCTGCCCCATCTCCACAAACTTGCCTGATGATGTGGGCTCCTGGTTGAGCCTGGCTGTGTCCTGTGGGTCTGCTCTGCTCCCCTTGCTCAGGTACTGAGGGCTCTGCTGGGTGTCTTACCAGGCTGGGCTCCTGCCTTCAATCCCTATAAGCACTTTTAAACCTTAAATCTCTTTGTTTAAAGTTAAGTTTAGTAAAATGACTCATGGTAGAGGCTGAAGAATTCAGTAAAACATGATTCTTCCCCAGGACTAAAAGGCTTGTGCTGGGGAGATGATGTTGTCCAGGGCCACCTTTTAGCTGGTAAATGAAAGTTTTATTTTTGGGTGTAGGTGGATTAGGTTTACTACTGCAGTGTGGGGTATGACATGCCCTTTTTTGGGTGCAGAAGGGCAATGGGAAGTTCAAAGGGATGTGGAGTGTTCAGATGCATCCACAGACTCCAGCTGACACAGGACCACCACATGCTCCCAGAGTCCTGTACTCCTGAAGTATTATGAATTTTTAAAAAGATAAAAATTCTATTTATAGGTGATATGAATGGTTAAAAACACAGGTACTGTGTGTCTAGGTTGTCAGTCTGGAAGATGTTGCCTGAGCCCCTGACATCCCACCCAAGACTGACACCCAGGGATGTTGGTATGACCAGGAAGGGAGGCAGAGTCAGTATCACCTGTGAAGCAGCCTTCGAATGCCATGTTCCTAAAGAAGGCTACATGATATGAAAATGGTGCATTTTATTCTGCTGGATAATTGAACTGACCAATCCAAATGACTGAGGGTTTATCCCAAACTGAAGTTGAATCTAAATTCTGACAGTTACTGCTGCCCATGGCTTGCTTTTACACTTTCAGCCGTTTCTGGTGCTTTTGCTCCCCTCCCAAGTAGAGGCTTTCTCTGTGAGCTCTGCAGACCTGCACTGTTGTCTTGTGGTTAGTCAGTTGAGCATCGCTCTCATCTTCCTGCACCTGGTACACACCCACTATTTTGTCTGGATTAATCACTAGCTGTAAGTTACAATCCTCTGCATCCTAACATTGGCACTGAGCTCTGTCAGGGGAAAACCTCTTTTCTGATTATTAAATTGTCTATCCGAAGTTGAAGAGTGTGTTGCAAGCTGAAATGCTGATAAAAGCACTAAATGTGGAGCTTGCTAAACAAAGCTATAGCAGCAATTTAGCTCGTTATCAGGCAGTAAATAAGACTTACCTGCTATTCTTTGATCAACCTTTTTTCTGTTACGAACTGCATGTGTTGACAAATTATGTCACCAAAAAGAAATCCAAGCCTTTGATGAAATAACAGGAAACATGCATGTGCTGGAAGTTTAAAAATGCATTAAAATAAACTGCTGTATGACTTTGGATAGCGGTGGTGGATTTGCTTAAGGTGCATGAGGAAGGGCTGGGCTGGACATGGGGGGCCAGGAGAAGTTGGCCTAAGCCCCACTCAGGTTTTGAGCAGTGTTTCCAGAACACTGGAACTGCAGCCACCAGAGGTGATTGATTCTGCTTTAGGTTTGTATCAATAATCTGGCAGTTTCTGTAAATGGGTGGAAATGGATGTGTCTTTAGAGGAGGGGTGCCTCAAAGAGAGCCACACCGTGCAGTACCTCATTGTGATAAGCAACTCTTTAAGGGTGAGATTTGGATCCATGGCTCTGACATGTGAAACTTTATTATTATTAGAATGCTAACAGTGGTGCTTAATGGGTCCAGTGGAGCTTAGACATGAGTCTTGGTCAAATTCCAGCTTTCTGAACCATTTCCCAGAATATTAGACAGAACTGAAACCAATAGGTTTCCACGGCTGCTTCTTGAAAAACAGGGCTGGAGAGCCAAGTGAAATGAGATACCACAAGGCAGAAGTGTGAAGTTGGAAAGCACAGATTTGGACCTGAACTCCCCCAGAGTCTGGAAGCTTTTGGATCCAAATTCTTCCTTTGCTCCATCTCAGAATGTGAGGCTGCCCCTTGCATCCTCCCTGCCTTGAATTCTTCCCAAGTGCAGGAGAGCGGCTGGGACTCTTTCTGAGGTCATTTTTTTCTGCTGTAACTGAACTCTGCAATCAAAATCTCTAAGAGCTGGTTCTTCCCTAACTACAGGCATGTGATTGAGACTGGCTTCTGTCAAGTGTGAAAGGTCTCAGACTGTACCATGCTGGGGTCCAGCTGGCTCCTTCCCCCGTCTCCAGCAGCCTCAGTCTCACCCTGTCTCACAGGCTGCTGAGGAGGATCCAGGAGATGTGGTGGCATGCATGTGCACTAAAGCCTGTTCCCTAAGAATATTTTCTCCCCCCAGATATGTTAGGCCAATACTTAAGGGGACTGGCTCAAAACTTGATCTTTTCCCAGGCTGTGGCTCTGGATACACAGTCACATTTGCCCACACAGGACTTGGGGCTCTCATTGATTGTTGCTGATTTATGAGCAACCAGGATTTCTTCCAGCAGATCTAACAGTGTACTTTATCAGTTTTGAATTCACCTCTTCACCTTAATGAACCTTAATTGACCACTAGATCAGATATTAGGAAGAAATTCTTCCCTATGAGAGTGGTAAGGTGCTGGAAGAAGTGCTTCCCAGAGAATCTGTGGCTGCCCCATTCCTGGAAGTGTTCAAGGCCACATTAAGGCAACCTGCTCTAGAAGAAAGTGTGGCAGAGGGGTTGGAATAAGATAGGCTCTAAGGTCCTTTCTAGCCTAAACTGTTCTATCATGATTAATTAAAAAATATTACAGTTAAATTATCCTTTATGTAGTAATACATTCAAATTAATAAGGGTTGAGCCCAGAGGAATTAAACAGGAATCTTTCACATATTTTTCCAGTGGCTCCAGCACTCATTGATCTGAGTTCTCATCCTCTTCTGCTGAACATTTCCCAAGTGAATGGGAGATACTCTACCAGAGTAGCACTTCAAATTGACCTTGTCCAGCATACTCTAACCATGGCTGCTCTGGGAGTAAATTAATTTCTCCATCCCCACTGACTGGCACATGCAGGATGGTCAGGTAGACCCTGCAATTAACAGGGAGAGACTCTCAAGTCATCTTAATCTCTCTCACATATAGTGCTCAATAAACACATCTGATTGCAGCTTTGATGGAGATCCTGGAGCTCCAGAGGGCTCATGAAATCAGTGTGTTCAGTCAATTTTTAACCTGCAGAAGCAACCAGTGAAAGGTGTAGATCCATTTGTTGGGAAAACAGCTGAATTAGAGAAATGAAACATCTCACCAGGAAAAAATATTGTTTGACAAGGTCGGGAGTAGCAAAATACTTTTCACGGTATTTTTCTGCCTGAGGCACCTCCCTTTTGCTGCCGATATAATATACAGGAGGGATGATGGTAAGAGTGGTGAGATGGGATTATTGACAGCTTTCCCCTGTTCTTTCTTCTTGGCCTTTCATCACAGCCAGCAGCACAGCATGGGGAAAAAACCCTCAATGGGAAGCTCCTTTGCTGCCTTTTTGCTAAATTAACCTGCACAGGGGTGATAGCCGTGGAGGAGGAAGGGGATTAGCCTTTCCAAATCCCCCTGATCCTCAGTTTTGCAGGAGTTTTGAGATTCCTCTAGAGACATTTTTCATTTGCAATAAGGGCAGAGGCATCCATGGGCTCCTTCCAAAGGTCTGGGAAGAGTTACTAAGGAAAGCCAACCTACTGCAGCCCCTCAGGGGAAACACTGGGGGCTTCCAAGCTGGAGAGGTTGCTGACCACCCCCTCGGCAGTGGAGGTACAACCAGGTGGAGCTGTGCCCCTGTCTGAGCCTGCTTTCTCCTGCCTCCCGGCTGGGGCTGTGCTGCACGGACTTGCCAGCTGTGGCTGCCCACAGAAACAGGCTCTGTAACCTAAAGGGAGCTTTGTGATTCCAGACAAGCCTTGCTGCACCACCTGTGCTGAGGCAGGTCTTTCTCCTCCCCTCTCCTTAGAATTCACCCGTTTGTTTTGTCTGCATCTGCTGGATCTGGCAGGAGAGTCTCTGTAAGTCCGAGGAGTAGGAGGTCACAGCTGTGCAGGAATAGAGCACCTTTTTAATTTAGGAAAGGGCTAGAATTGCCGTGGGAAGTCTGGGAGGGATTTCTTCTAAAGCTTTTTTGTACCATTTGGGTGATGTGAAGAGGACTTGACATAACCTGACTTCATGAGAAAGCCAAGCCCAACAGTGGTAAAATGTCTGTGGTCTCCAAATCTGCCCTAATTTGAACTTGAAAGTGAGCTCCAAAGCCCTGCTGCTCACTTTTGAAACTACAACCTTCTCCTTGTGCAAGTGAAGTTCAAGCAGTCACCAGCTTGAAGGCTCTTAGATCCCCATCCCTGTAAAGGATAAACTCTGCCTTCCCACCACCCTGCTCTGCAGGGGAACATCAGTGCCTGTGGACGAAGCTCTGGGAGGATTTTTTTGAGCTTCCTGTAGTTATCTCAAACCTTCATCTCGAAAATGCAAAGGCTTTTATAGACTTTGTATTCTATTAGTGTAACACCGAATGCCCTCGTTCTTCAGGTATTTATAGCAACTTCTGCAGCTCCCATAATAACTCTTCGTGGCTCAGCACCTCGCAACATGATGTCTTGTTATCCCCATTTCACAGATGTGGAAATAGGGCACACGGAAATTAAGTGATTTCTGCAGGATCTCCTGTAAGCCACTGCAGTGCCTTGACTGTAACACCACCTTCATCTGAGTTTCAGCTCAGGTAGGAGATTGTGGGCTTCTGCTATTCTCTTCATTTAAGATTATATAAAGAGACATAAATACTAATTCTAGAGCAATGCCCTGATTTTTAGCAGTTCTGAGGAACCTCAGCTGTCTCTGGACTCAATGCAGACATCCAGGAACTCAGAAAATCAGGCTGAGTTTTAGTTGCTTAAATACTGGTGGTGATGTACTGGCTGGCAGAGCAGGGGATTAACAGGAGGTGGAGGGTTTGATTAATTCTTACAGCTACCTTTGGTCTCAATCAGGAGCTGAGCTGCAGAGGAGCCAGAGCCAGCCCCTGTGAACCAGGGCAGAAATGGAGTGCAGGGCTCCCCAGGAGCTGTGTGGGCACACATGGGATCATGGCATGGAGCAGCAGGGCTCTTCCCCCTGGCCTGATGAGGCTGCAGGATCCCAAACACTTTGCTCTCCCTCCAAGCCTCAGTTTCCCCACCCACAAATTATGCATGGGAATAGTTCACCACCACATGGAAGTGACAGACAGCTGGATTCTTTTCCAGTTTGAGTTTCAGGTCTTTGACTATGTGACAAGAGTGTAATGTAGGGGCTGGACTATCTGGATACTTGATAAGCATGATGTTGTTTTGCCAGGTAATTTGGTGATGACACATTATGGATTAAGTTCTTTATTCCCTAACGATGGAGCAGCTTTGGAATGCACTGTGCATGCAGGCAGTGAAGGATGACTGTTGGGCAAAGGGCTGGTGTTGATACAGGAATCTTTCCCTAAGCTGATGGATAAACTGCTGCTGTGGGATGGTTTGATGCATCCAGAGATGTTTCCTCCTTTTGTTCTGCACAGCAGGCAATTGCAAAGCTTGTGCATCACCAAAGTCCCTGCTTTGTTTGTGCCATCAGGAACAACTCTGGCTAATCATAGAATCACAGAATGGTTTGGGTGGAAGGGATCCTAAAGATCATCTAGTTCCAACTGCCCTGTACTGGGCATGGAGATTTACACTAGACCAGGTGAAAGGTCTAATGAATGGCACTGGGCAGAGCAGGATCAGCAAGTGCTCAGCATCAATCCCCATCCTCCTCAGAAAAACATCCACAGCTGAACCTTCAGCTTTTCTGAGGAGAGCCTGCCTTGTCTTGAACACACTGTACTTGAGACCATGTGGGGAAACTCCAGGAAAATGCCTTCTCCCAATAAAACTATTTGAAGACGGCCGTTCGTAAGGTTTTCATTAACCTTGCTCTGGGAATGTCTATTACTTCCAGCCACGGTGTCTGGTGCTGCTCGGTACTGAACACACGTGGAACAAACCATTCCTGCCCCAAAAGAGCCAGCAGTGCAAGGCTGTGCCTGCGTTGGAGACGTCTGCTGTGGCACAGAGACATCAAAGGTCTGCAGCGCCTTCCGTGCCAGTGTGTTACACAGATGGAATCTTGGAAAACTGGCAGGTACCAACACAGGACAGTTTAAGAAGGATTATGTTTGGTGCAGCACAATAGTCCTTTATAGCCAGGGCCTTAATGTGCTGCTGGTTCATGATGGCAATTACTTGGATTAAGTTGTACCAATTTAAACACAGTATTAATGAGACAGAGTAAATGGAATGAGCAGCCCTCGTCCCGTGCCAGCTGCAGGGGCACTGTCAGGCTTTTGGGATGCAAAGCCTTGGGTGTTTGTGGCACTGGGAGGACATTCACAGCCAACATCCACACAGTGAACACCCACCTGCTGTGGTGGCCTCTGCTGCTAAGTAGAGCAGGATGGGGAACAGCAGCACTGCTGGCATCCCAGCAGGCAAGCTGGTTCCAACCCCCTCACAGGCAATGACAAATACTTCATTGTGGGAGAGACCAAGGGCTCAGAGGAAAAGGTGAAACAGCAAGGCTAGAAGTGGGACATAAAATCAGACTACAGCTTTGCTGTGTTTGAATTGCATTGTTTAATTCCACTTTCTGCTGCTCTAAGGCTAGACATCAAATAGAATGTTAAAATTATTTGAAACCACGCTGCAAGTCTCAACATCAGAATGCCTATTATACTTATCTGTGACCTTCTTACCATTAAAACCACCATATTATCATTATTGTACATTTTCAGATTATTATTAGGCTTCTGAACTCTGCTGCAGCTTGATTTATAGAAACTGCTTAGTCACTGGCAGCAGTGCTGTGCTGGGAGTGGGAGAGATGCTCGCTGGTGTTTCAGCAGAGGCTCCTGCCAAGAAGCAGACACTGCCCTTGACAGATCATTGAGAGCTGGTGAGCGTTTCCCTCTCATGTAAAATTTCTGGAATAGCTGCAAACCAAACCAACCTTCTTCCCTACCAGGAGAAGGGGTGAAAAATCTCATGGCCCAATTTATGCATCCCCTCCAATCATTTTGGGCAGATTTATGTTGCCCTGTGTGCGGAAAGGAACCTTCTGTTTGCTGTGTGCATTGCTGGGAGCACTGCTCTGGACTTTGGGGAAGTAGAGCTCCTGTGGAATTGGGATTTGGGCTTTGGAAGGAGCAGTCTGATGGGACAGAAATAGTCAGCAATGCAGGAAGGAGCCAGGTCAGGATGGGAGGTGGGGGGGCTCAGCAGGTCCAGGCACCCGAGCACTGAAGAGCACATCCAAAATTAAATACAGGGGAGAGTGCCTGCTGCTCCATGACATTAATGAGGGTGATGGTTTCTGTGACCCCACTCAAGGAGCAAACACTCTGAGCAGAAGTTGCAGGACAGGCCCTTACATGAAGGGTGTTTTCCCTGGGTTGTACATGCACCAGGGCATAGTAAATGCTAATAATTTACAACCCTCCAAACAAACCAAATTACAGACCTGTTTCTTTTAGTTATTTGCTGAGTAGTGACTATGCTGAGCTCTTTATAAAGCGTAGACAAAATCAGTCCTCAGCCTGTATGCCCTAAACAGGTAGAGAGTGATGCCTTGCTCACCACTGCTTCAGTCAAACTGCATCATCCCCAGTGCTGGTGCTCCAGCAGCCCTGCAGGTCTGGCCCTCCAGAACCCTTTAAAACTGAACTGAACTGCAAATAAAACAATAGGTATCAAACACTTCCATCCTTATTTGAGGAAATGTTTCAGCATCATTAATGAAGTGTGCCTGTTTGCAACATGCTGCTATCCTGGAGATTTAAATCCAATACTTCAAAGAACACACATTGGTTAAGTAGCTTAGTCTTTAGTTTCATTCACACTGGAGTAAACCATTGCCAGATATTTTCAGGGAGCTAACAAGAGAGAAACAATGGCTCTATTTGGCAGAGTCCAGTGGATGAAAAGTATCAAAGTCCTAAACTGCTGAAAATAGTGAAAAATAATGGATTAGTTCTTCTCTCTTGACTCAATACCTTTATTCTTTTTGACATTTATTTTTTTATTGCCTTTTCTCCTCTAATGCATTGTGGTGACTCATGTGAAAGGTCTGTAATAATGTTTCATTACTGTGAAGTCACCGGATAACCACTACTCCTGCTCAGGCCCTGCACAGCTATGTATGTTTAGAATATAGCCAGAAATGGGCTGACATTAACAGAACAGGGTAAAATAAGAGGTGGAAAGAGCACTTAAAAGCAGGTACTGAGGAGTCACACACCCAGAAAACAATGGTTTGTGTATCTGTTGGAAATCAGGAAGGACATGCAATAATCGGGGTAATATACAGAGCTATTTCATGGGATAGCTGGTGCCACAGCAGCTCACTTCTGTCTTTCTCCTGTTCAAATAATTGCACTTGCTCACAGATACAATGCTTGAGTCAATATTTTCAGAACTTTGCAACTCACTTAGGCCCAGACCATATCTGGGACTTTTTGCTCTCTCAAAGAGCAAGGCCCATTTCATGTGATCCTGCAGATGTGCAGGGCTGTGCTGCAGAAGCTGGGCTGAGCTGGGATAAGGCTCTGGAGAAGGGACCCATTGCTTGGTTCAGCCTTGGATTTGGTGTTCAGGAGGGAGGTGCCACCTCCCTTGAAGTCTCTGTGCCCTGTTCTGAGTTTTCTGGCTCGTTCAGATGCCTGGGTGCTGCTGTAAGGAGCAGAGTCCTCTTCCCAGGGACTGAGCTTCGTTTCCTCTCTTAGCAAGGACATCCAAGGGCCACATTCCAAGTAGAGACATCATGGCTTTGCCTAACAATAAACCTATGACTTAGGGCATTTGGGGGCATGAATTCAATAAATTTGTGTTTTATTAAACACAGTGTTGGCCAAGTCCCTTCTAACCAAAGGCCATCTCTTCTGAAGCAATCAGGGCCCTAAATGCAGCAAAATAGAAAATTTGTAACTAAAAAAAAAGAGTGAGGAGTGCTGGTTTGACAATATTACACAGTCCTGTCCCAGCCTGCATCCAGTTCTCAGCTATTCTCTGCCTGCAGTCCAATAGTAAAGTCATATTTATTTTCTTGGCTCTGCTGTGTTAATGAAAAAGCCACTTAACAAAACAAATAGAAGGAAGGACATTTGCAACCAATTATGGTATTGCTGATCAGTCACATTGTGCTGGAAATTACACGCTGAAGTTCAGCCCAGGCAGCTGATCAATGACCTGGTAGCTTGGCACTGGTGCATGCTATCAACTTAATAAATCAATGTAATTCCAGTCCCCATGCCAGCATGTATATGTGTAGTCAATATGACATCAATATTATATAATGATGGTTAAAACTAATTGCCCAAACACCATGGTCTCTTATCTGCTGTGCACCCCCACCAAAAACTGATAATGCTCTGGCAAGCAGGGGGGAATTTGGTACTGGCTGTTCCTTAAACATACCCCTGGGCATCATTTAAAATCATGGGTTTAAAGCATTTTTTTTTTTTTTTTGAAACCACAAGGGAAGTCAGCACTCCAGCATGTCATTCAGGGTTGACCAAATTGCCAGCCAGCTCTCTGCCTCTGGGAGGACGTGGTGTGCACGCCGGGCCCTGGCACGCGCTGCAGGAATGGGGTTTCTCCTTGGTGGCAGATGCACATCTTGGCTGGTTCCTTAATCTTGGCTTCCTCTCCTTAATTAGCTCTGACATTTTAGCTGTTGTAATATGGGTTTGGCTTAGGAGTTAAGGCTGAAAACTCTGGGAGTTTTTTGTTGGAAACGAAGTTTGGTTTAAGTGCAGGGAATCTGGGATGCTTCTAACTCTGTTTAAGCTTTGTGATGGGCTGGACCAGAGAACTACAGGAGCTTTTGAGAGTGCTGGTGGTCACTTCCTCCCACACCTGATACCACCAGTTTCAGTGCTCTCTGCTCTTGTATTTCACTCTTGTCACAGAATCTACAAAGAACACAGAAACTGCATAGTTCGTACTTATAAAAAAACCTGCAATTTATATTAACTATGTAGAAACAGCTTTTTTACGGGTACCTGGACACTGAAGACATCCTAATAGGATTTTAGGAAGTCCCAATCCTCTCCAGCCAAGTGATTCACTCATCTCCCCAGCTCTAATGTTTTATACATAATATTTTACCTGGAACCACAGCAACATCCACTCTGGCAAATACTCCAAGACTCTTACTTGGCCATGGCTTCAGCTTTTCTGGGAACATACTGTGTCCCTGTGTTATGAGGGACCTGCTGTTTGTCCCACATCATGACAGCAGGAAAAGGGACATTTGGGCAGTACAGACCCACCCTGGCACAGCAACTTTGGTTGTGTCCTCACACCTCAGCTGCATTCCTCAGATTCATCATGTCTGGGAGTGACTGGAAAGGTACATGAGAGGCTTTCACCTCATTCCTCTGTGCTTAATTCTCTGTGCTTAATTCTTATTAATTCTACTACATAAAGGATATTTTAACTGTAATATTGATTAATCAATCATCAATGAATCATGATAGAATTGTTTGGGTTGGAAGGGACCTTAAAGAACATCCTGTTCCAACCCCTGCCATGGGCAGGGACAACTTCCATTATCCCTGGTTGCTCCAAGCCCCTTCCAGCCTGGCCCCGAAGACTTCCAGGGATGGGGTAGCCACAGCTTCTCTGGACAATCTGTGCCAGGGCCTCACTACTCTCACAGAGAAGAATTTCTTGTAATATCCAACCTCTGTCAGTTTGAAGCCACTCACCTTCATCCTGACACTCCAGGCCCTTATCTGATCTGTGTGATCCTTCCCCCCTCTGCTCTGTGCCAGTGCCAGCTGCAATTCACTGGTGGTTCCCAGCTCTGCTGCACCCTTCCTCCAGGGAATGCTCTGCTATCAGTACATGTTTATATTCTGGGAATATGGACAGGAATTGAGGCTCGGCTCTGCAAGGTGCTCTGCAAAAGTGGAGGGGAAAAGGCAATCCCTGCTCTGAGTGTCTTACGTTCTGCAGGCACTAGGAGCCAAGGGGATATACAGCACATGCCCAAAATATATACACATATACACACAAAATATGTGTGTGTATAGATACACATATATAAGGCAATGACTTTTCTTTAGTAGTATAATTTGGTTTGGCTAATGCTTAGCTGAGAGCAGAGATAGGCAGCAAGGAAAGGAGGGAAGATATTCCTGATTCACGTTGCCCAGCCACAGCCAAAGCTAAGTTTGGCTGGGTTTTGGGCAGAAGTGAGTTACAAGGATAGTTTTGAAGGAGGAGAAAGGAGTGGCTGGAGTTCAGATTTTATCGGGAAGGTTTTCCCAGGCTTAAAAGAAAGCTGGGCAGAATGTGAGTCTGAGCTTTGGGAAGGAGCTGACAGAAGGATTACAGAGCCTGGTGGGGTAAAGGTTGTGGGCTGGCTCTGTGTTGTTGGTTCAGCCAGGTAAGAGGAGATGTGCAAAGGTAACAGGAATAAAGAGCAGAAGGCAAGAAGCTCGTAAATTATGTAACTGAAGGACTGGTATGGCTGTGGAGGGAATTGATGTGGCCTTGAGGGTAGCTGCTAAAACTGAAGTTTGTAATAACTGATGTAAGAAGAGGGAGGCTTGGAAGAGATTATTTTAAAAATAAAGTTTTAGACATGATAAAAAGAGCAAAATTGAGACACAGTTCCAAGAAATCCAGCCTGGTATCATTTGGGTGAGAAGGAAATGAAGAAAAGAAGAAGGATGGCAGAGAACAACTTATTCCTGACTGATTGTGGGGCGTAGAGGGGTGGAAAACACTGACTGGACTGCTCTGTAGAGCTCTTGCAGTCTTTTTGTGTTATTTGGGTATTTCCCCAATTTATTTTTTGATTGATGATTTTTTAAAAATATGATTATTGATTCTTGTGACTTACCCAATGTCACAAAACACTGGGGACTGTGGGTGTACCCAGCCTGGTTCTTCCTCATGGGACACCAGCTTCACACAAACTTGGTTTCTTTTAACATTTCCAGAAGTTCACAGCAGAAAAATACTCTGAGAAAATTTTGTCTTGTGTTGGCTTATCCTTTATAACTCTGGCCATCACTCAAATAAAAAATGGCAGTCGACTGTGGAAAAAAAGAAAAATAATTGAAAAATAGATTCTTACTTATGTTTTTCCAAACCACCAGAGCAGTTTACCATTTCTGGGAAAAGATGCAATCAGGCACCATTTCCCTTTCTAAGCAGAATAATGCTTAGATGAATCTTTCAAAGAAGACACTTTTATATTTGTCCTGTCAAATGGAGAAGATAATCAGCTTTTTCTTTCTCTTACCTTAAATATTTACATCTATAAATATTAAGTAGATTTGTTTTCCTTCCTTAGTTTGTTTAGTTTGGAAAAAAATTGGGATTTTATATTAATTTTTTTTTGTTTGTTTGTATTGGAGTATAAAATCAGGGTGCAGAACAGTAGGAAATGGGTGGGGGGATCTATCAGTTACACTTGGAGGGCATCATATCTCAGTTTGGTATGATGGGAAGGAGGTGTGAAATCCTGGATCCAGTAGCATCATAGCAATACTTCCTTCAGTTTTCATTACCTTTATTAGAAAAGAATAATAGAATAACGTGTACTCTTTCAAGGTTTCTCCAAAATAAGTGACTTCTTTGTGATCCTCTTCAAACTGGGAGCCGCCTTACCCTACCTGAGTTCCCAACCACACCAGCAGCAACTGCGTTTCTGTCTGGAGAAACCTCCAGCACAGCCTTGGCTCAGCGTTTCCTTGGGCTTGCACGAGCTGATCCCAAACTCCCCGAGCAGGTGGGGTGGGATGCTGAGGAGCAGTGCTGCTCCTGATGACACCTGAGCTCGTGTGGCCCTGCTGAGGAGGGAGCAGCTCTGTGTGCTTGCAGCATCCCCTGAGAGCTCTCCTGTGCAGCCAGGAGCTCTCCTGGGGTTTGCAGCAGTCTCTGTACCTGCCCCCGTGTGCTGTGACAGACATTTCCTCTCGACAGATGGCTGGAGGGGGAGTGATGAGCAAGGTGAAGTGACGCAGCCTCAGACTCTGGTCCCCACCAAAAGATGAAGTTCCCGAGGCTCCAATGTGCCCAGTGAACCCACAGATCTCCAGGAGCACTGTCTGCTGAGAAACGTGGCCCCAAAGGAACCAGCCCTGTGGCTGTCCTTGGTCTCGGGTGGCACACACAGACGGGCATCTCCAGCAGCCTGGATTCCAGCTCCTGGCTCTGCTATCCCAGTGACGGCAGCGCATTTGCATGAGGAGCCACTGGGTGAGTAATACCTGCCTCTGCAGACAGCAAATCCTGCAAACGCTTTGTGGTAAACCTGCTGCTGCTGTGGGAAGGGAGGATGCACTTTACTCTGAAAGCAGAGGATGAAAGACTCTGTGGCAACGGCTTCGCTTTGAAAGGGCTGAGCCCAATCCCTGCACTGTTTATTATCAGAATCAGCGATCTCCAGAGCACTTAATGCCCCTGCCTGCACCGAAGGAGGCCAGCACACACCGCAGCCTCGCAGCCTTTCGCTGAGTATCTCAGTCTTACTTCAGCAGTATTGCTGCTAACTGCAATAAAATAGTGGGTGTAAGGGATTCACCTGTTTCATCACTTGTTCAGGCAGGCTCAGGATGGTTCACAGTGACAGTAACAACCTGAAATGGCTGCATTTCCCAATTCCTACGCTACAGGTGTGCAGTGAGGCAGACCTGCGCCTGTCAGCACAGAACTGTCTAAGAATTAACCAGATTTGCACCTTCCCTATCTGTCTGCAGATAAGAGCGTCACCTCAGAGACAGGCAGTGGATATTGCTGATAGACTGAACTCGGGTGCTGGGTAACTCCTGACTTTGACCTTGGCCACTTATATCACTGGAGCAAAATTCTGCATGCTTCTGTTTGCTTACATGGAGATAAGGATACTGGTCTCTGGATTAAAAGTGTCATTAAGGAGGCACATTATGATTATAATTATTATTTTACAAGCTGAACAGTATGCAGAAGCTGGCAGAGCTTCTGCTGAGGCTCTTCAAGGAGTGTGTGCCTTTGCAAAAGGCTGGAAGAAACTGTACAGGAGGATTTTCTCATACATAAGCTGAGGAAAAGGATTATCTGTGAAACAGCCAGCAGTTTTTATTTACTGTGAAAATCTGAGTCTCACTCTCAATTTCCCATCAAGATAAAATGCAGGCATTTGGTTAAAATGGTAACTTAATGCTCCAGAGGTTTAATTACCACCACTCTATAATCAAAATCAACACAGAGTGCAAGCTGTAGCTCCCAACTCCAACAAGAAATGCAGCTTCCCACAAAGCAGTCAATAAAAAGAAGATATATAGCATGTGCTTGGATTTTGTGGTCCTTCCCACAGCTGAACTTGCAAATCTGCTATTGCTAATGGTTTTCTTTCAAACCTCAGGTTCTCCCTTAGCTTTTATCAAACGCCACAGCTCCTTACTTCTACATTTTAACTTTCTCTGTGTATAATATCTATATACAAGGTACTGAATTAAGGGAATTCACAGTGCTGGAAGCTAAGTTTCAAATTTTTTTCCTGTACCAACAGAAAGCACTGAACTAATCTCAATAGTGGTCATTATTGAAACTCCATAAGGGCCTTGGTTGGAAAAAGTGTCATGAAAGCAGGGATGTGTTCTGGGCTGGGGCTGGTGTGATCCCTGGCATGGACCTTCATAGATCACATGATCCATCCTCCTCTATTGCAGTTCCTGGTGCTTTTCTTTAAGGACTTTGGGACTTCTGGATCATAGGACCAGCCTGGGTCTTGCTTAGGACAGTTTTCCCTCTGCAAGTTGAGATTTCTTTTCTCCAGTGCCTTCTCCCAGTGCATTGTCTGAATTCTGAATTCTCAGTGAATTCTGAATGAGGCCATTGTGCTGTGCCAAGTGATGATCCCTGTGAAAATTGCACATGCTCTATGTTTTGTCTGTTCCTCTGTTCCCTTACAAGTCGGGTTTCTTGTGAGCAAAGCTTTTACCTGTCCTGCAGCCACACCCCTGCCAGACACCAGGCAAAAGTGTCCAGCAGGGTACTGTCAACAAAGCAGTCCTCTGCCAGGGGCTGAGCCCTGAATTTACATCCTGGGATGCTCCCAAATGCTGCAGTAGCAGACACAGAAGTTGCTCTCCAAAAAAACTTTGCCATGGTTTCTGCCCTCTAAGCAAGGGTTAATTTTCCTCTTCATCAGACCCCCATAAAAAGCAGCACGTTTTGTGACTTGCTCCTAATGACTTGTGGAAATAAGAGATACCCTATTAGCAATCCTTGTCCAAACAGTGTTGGACTGGTTAGTGCCAGCACTTTCCATCCAGCACTAGTATTTGTTTTTCCATGCTCTTAATCTTAGAAATTGAATTGAGTCTGATAAAAGTGACTTCCTGAATATTGCATAACAGTTTACGTCTGTCAGGAGGGAAGACAAACAGACCTGACCTTGAACTGGAAAAGTTTCCTCCCAGCAGGTAAAAGCTTCCAAAAGTCTGAGCAGGGGCTCCTTGTCTCCTCATTGTCCTGGGACAGCAATGAGGCTTCCCTGGCAGCCGTTCTCTCCATAAAAAAATCTCTGTAAAATGCTTTGGATCCTCCTCTGGGACCTGAGAATCCCCCAGAAAGAGCTGCAGCAGGAAGGCAGCTTCATGTTCTTGCTCCGAAAAGGAGGCAGAGGAGAAATCCTGTCCGTATCTGGCAGGGTTTAGCCTCCAGGGATTAATTAAAGGCTTTTTCAGTTTTTCTTTCAAACCTCACAACATCCATCCCCGCCTCACTGAATAGGGAAAAGGGAGAGGCATTTTCTCTGGTGAAGCACCAGCCTGTTTCAATTTTCAGTTTTACATTGCAGTAATATGCTTTTCCTAAGGGAATACCACAGGAAGGGCAAACTTTGGCTTCTCACCATTGGAGCATTACGTCATTAAAACGAGCTGGAAATCTGAGCAGCGGGCAACACAAATTCCCTAAACTTAATAATTCCTCTTTTCTTGGTGCTTCTGTCCCCTCTTCCCTGCCCACAGGCAAGGCAGGTGGAGGTGTTGGCAGAAGCAGCATGGATGGGGACAATGATATCTTTATTTGAATGAGGAGTGGGTGATGATGTTACAGGAGCAGGGAGGTGTCCTGCATCTTCTGAGCTGCTGGGGCCAGGGTTAACAGAGCTCTGGGGAAGCAAAATCCTTTCTCCTTTGGCTCAGGCTTTTGGTGGTGGCTGCAGTGGGGGGAGAAGGTGCCACCTGGCTCTTAGAATTCCCTGTGAAATATTTGAGGTCTTTTGCACAGGTTTCCCACTACCAGAAAAGTGCAGGATTAGGGAGACTCTTGGTTTTGGGCAGCATCCTGAGGAAGCACCACAGCTCCCAGCTCAGCCCACCCTGAGTCTGTGCGTGGTGCCCTGCAGGGCCCCCGGCTGTGCCCTCCAGTGTTTGTTTTCTGACCCCATTACCTATTCCAGTTTGGTTTTCAGCTGCTTAGGCTTGATTATTTTAAACCCCTCTATCTGATTATCAGCAGCCCAGCCAGGCCAGATATGGGGATCCTGGGGGATCCCCGGCAGTGTTGCAGAAGGATAATTTCCCTCTCATTCATGCTTCTGAGGGTGTTGGTCAGCTGAGAGGGCAGGGGGAAGAGTTACAGGGCTGTTCCTGAGGGGGAAGGCAGTTCCCTGTGCAGCCCCTGTGCCACAGCCTCCCAAATCTCAAACTTTGCTGCAGGATGGAGTACCTTGCTGCCGTGGGCATGAGGGGAAATGTGCCCTGGCAGGCGCGCAGCACCCCCAGGAGATCTCAGTGATGGGCACCACGGCACACACTAACCCACGCTGGCATGGCAGGCTGCAGGCTGGTACCCAAACCAGACACCCCTGTGCAACCCTTCCAGAGCTGCCTTGCTCTTGCTTTTCGGTTTTCTATTGTTGTCCTAGAGCTGTTTTCCTCCTCCTCCCCCAGCAGGATGAAGAAGCCTCCAGCTGGCCTAGGAGGCTTATCAGCTCTGTCTGGCTGGGTGTTAACAGTTTATTTGCATAAGTACCTGTCCCCGTCATATGCCGCCTGCCTTTGTGACTCACTGTAGTTGTTTATTTTTCCTCCAGCAGCCAGGCTTGCGGCTGCTGCTCCCCGAGGTATGCCAGGGCAGATGCCACCACCCCAGGGCACTGCGGGATGCCTGGCACGCTTGGGGCAGGAGCTCACCCTCCCTGGCTCACCCGCTCCTCCTGCCCTGCGGGACCAGCTTGGAAATTAAATGTGTAACTGGTCGGGTCCTGATTTCTCCTGGCTGTCAAGATAAAATTAAACGGAACCCCTCCATTTCACACCTCAGCAGCTGTCCCTGGCTGGGGAGAGCAAGGCTTCACCTGGGACCACAGTCCCAGCTCCTGTTGCAGGGAAGGGTGATGCACCTGGGTCGAGGGCTGGGTGCTGGGTGGCTCCCTCCTCCCTGCTGTTAGCCCTCATAGAGCCACAGAATGCCCTGAATTGGAAGGGACCCACACAGATCATCGAGTCCAACTCCTGGCCCTGCACAGGACAACCCCAGAAATCCCACCATGTGCCTGAAGTGTGGTCCTAAGGGAATCTGGACATTGTCCAAATGCTCCTGGAGCTCTGTCAGGCTTGGTGCTGTGACCATTCCTCGGGGAGCCTGTTTCTGTGAGCGACCACCCTCCGGGTGAAGAACCTTTTCCTGATATCTTTATTTTAAGGAGCTGAGATCCTTACAGTGTTTTCTGAGCTCAGGTCTCAGCTCCAAAGGCAGAGGCAGTGTAACCTGCCAGACAAACTCTTCGGGCTGTGCTAAAGCAAGCACTGTACAGCTCTGCTCCAAGTGTTGGTCGTGACCGCAGAGTCACCTCCTCAGCTAGGAGCCAAGCGATCTTGTTTCTGCTCATTAGCTCTGAAAGGTTTTTCCATCCATAATAAGAAAGTCATTAATGTTAAACTTCCGCTGCCAGGTAGGATTGATTTGAAGATTATAACCACTATGAAAGAGGGATGCATTGCATATACAATGTGCTAAAGTCCTGGCATGCAGGAATTGTTGCTTCAATGGATGCCTGTCATCTGTGGAGCTCACCAAAGCTCATCCATGGAGCTCAGACAGATATGGGGGTGCTCAGCAGCCTGGAAGGGCTAGCGAAGAGCGGTTACTTTCAAAGGGAAAAGGTAAATTCAAATCAGTAGCATCCTCTGCAGAAGTGCTGTAATCCCACCCCAGGAGACGAGAGCATTGGTGATCTAACACGTCTCCATGCTCTTGTTGCTGTGATATTTAACTAAGATGGTGCACAGCCTTGAGGTCCTCCGTGTTCACAGATGGGAAATGCTCAGTGTGGGACCCGCTCTCCAAGGAGCTACCAAGACTGACATATCTTCTCCTGTGGCCCAGAAACCTGGGTGCTGTTGTGTGGTGTGTTCTGCTCATGTGTTCTGCTTCCCCTCCATGGCTAATGTGTCAGTGAATCATCTGTCCAGCCAGCCACTTCTTGTATGTAAAATTTATTTTAGACGTATATTTTTGGTGTTCACCATATCATTCAACACATAAAGTGCTTTTGACAATGTACCAGTTGAGCAGTGCCAGGTGTGCATTGCTCCTCTGACTGGGAGATGGGATGGATGGATGGATGGATGGATGGATGGATGGATGGATGGATGGATGGATGGATGGATGGATGAACTTGGTGAGAAGAATGAAGGATTTGTTTCAGCTCAGCACATCCAGTGTGAGCTCTGACTGTGTGATGTTACAGGGCAGAGCAATGTGTGTGAGAAGGAAGTGAGCATGCAAAGGCAGATAACCAGTAATTTGCTCTGAGTATGATCATTGAAGAGGATCAGTGGATTTGGTTTGTCCAAAGAAAAATGCAGAGAGAGAAAACAGAAAGAAGCAGCCAATACACCATGTGAACCACTCAAAAAGTGGTTAAATGAGCAGCACCACAGAAAAATAAATTCATGAAGCCAGGAGAGTGCTGCAGGAATCTCATTATAAATATCATGTTAAGTTGTATATCAAGAAATCCTCTACTTTCCATCTTTATCTCTTTTCCTTAAATGCATTAGCAGCTGAGTTGTCCTTCTGGCTACTCTCAGATCTTTCTGAGATGTTGTTTCCCATTTTTTTCCAGGTGCTCCCCTCATCCAGGCTGGGTTTACTGCATGGGAACATTGATGGAATGTCCATGTCAGCCCCCCCTATGGATAAAACCAACCCTGTAAGCAAACCTTCATAATTTTATTTATGACTTTTGGAGGAGATAATGGTTTTCCACTTTGAAAAGAAAGCTTGCTACTTCAACATTTATTTTCTATAAATGCCATGGCATTTATATTGCAACAGGAGACTATTCAGTGACATTATCTGATAAATATCGTGTTATACAGCTGCAATTTACAATGCATATATTTTTAACGGTGCTTCTAAGCTAAATTAAATGCTTCTAAAATATGGTACTTAAGGAAAACAAATGTCTGTTCTAGCAATTTTGTTTTTCAGGGTGCACTATTTTTTTAAAACCAGATACCATCTTCATCCTGTCAGGCAGTAAATTATGCACTTGCACTTTCATAAACTCTCCCCTTGGGAACTTAGTCAATGAAATGGAAATGTCTTTTTCACACCCTCCAACTCCAGAGAAACGCAGGGAAATAGCCAACTTGGTTATAAACTGAATGTCTAGAGGGAATCCATATAAAATGTGGATTAATGCAGTCCTGATGCATGTATTGTTTAGCATATGTACCATTCACTCAAATGGTGCATTGAGTTGTGACTGGGATCATTAATGTCTGCCTTTTTTTTTAATTGGGAGAGTAATTGCCCGTTCTGTGGTGGGATCTGCAGGTATGAAGCACGCACTGGCACTGGACTGTGAGCCTCCCTCCCAAGCCAGGACACCTGCAGGAGGAGGAAAGCTCTGCTGGCCTGCTCAGGGACTAAAGCATGACAGCATTTACACCTCGGTTGATCTTTCCTGTGTTGTGGGGTGGGAATGGGCAGGACAAGAGCTTGCAATGGCATGTCCTGCCTGTGGGATAGCCTTTCACGAGGGAGGGCAGAGTAACTGAGGCAGCTGAATTCGATGTTTCCTGCAGATCCCTTCCAACTAAATTATTCTAAATCTATCTCTCTTTTCGCCATCCATCATCCAGAACCATAGAGTTTTGACTGTGGCAGCCAAATGTCTTCATATGAAGCCCTGTGTGGTCCAAGGAGTTGTGTTATCCCCTCACCACATCGCGTGTGGGAAGTGTGAAAAGCCAGCAAATGGCAGCAAAGGAAAGAAAGCCAGGAAGGGAGTTGCAGGGGAGTCTGCTGAGATGCCCAAGGATCCCTCAGCAGCTCTCCAGTCCCAACAAGGGCACTGAAGCTGCTCACCTGATGACTACTGATGATCCTCATTTCCCCCAGCCTACCTTTAAGAGCCCTCTAAAAGCCCCAACTCTTCCAGTCTGGGGAGTGCATGAAACGTGAGATGTATTAGATGCATTCGGCATTAGCAGCAAACTTAGAGAAAACAGGAAAATCAACAGCAGCAACAACAACAGAAAAGGAAACTTGAAATTTGGCAGAAAAAATGCAGTGCAAACCCCAAAAGAACGTGAGTATCTCGGCACAAAGCCACTTACGGATGCATTCCTTAAAGGTAATCCCTTCAGACAGTGTGAGGCTGCCATTTCTTTGAAAGATATTAAGGCAGCTGTTGCTAGAACAGAGAATTACTGAGCTACCTGTCAAGGGATGGACATTTGTAATGCTATATCTACTTTTTTTTTTTTTTTTTAATTTACAGTTTATTTTGATACCAAATTTCCAGCTACTGAAGGTAATTGAGACTGCAAACAAAATCTCGCTATCCACTGATCTGCCAAATCAAATATTTTCTCCTGTAAGTATAGTGTTTTTCCTTAGCTTCAGAGAGGAAAAGAATTATGCAGAATGAATGAGAAAGAAAAGACTTTTTTTTATACAATGACCATAGCAGCCATCTCTCCCTTGATCTGTCGTAGCTGATTCTCGAAGATGCGAATGATTATTATTGTAATTTAGAACAGAGCTTGTTCATTTTCCTTCTGCTGCATCTGCTTACTACTCTCCAAATTAACACATATTTTAATAAAAACTAAATATCCTGACTATAGCTGGGATATTGGATGACCCCAGCTGAGATATGGATGCAGCAAGATTCTTGTCATCTTTGTGTTGCCCTCCTGGAATGACTGTGCGCTGTCCTGGTCCTCAAAAGGAATTAAAGTAGCCATGAGACTGTTTCGATGACTTCTGGCTACCAGAGGCCTCAAAAGAGGGCATCTAAGGCAGTCAATTAGCAGTTGTGTGTCTCCTGTGCTGTTTTCAAGTTGTGTGGTGTTTCTGAGGCATCTCTAGGAACTCGCTGTCACTGGAGCAGCTCCCTGTTCCACGATGGTCCTCCCACACCCAGCACCAGGGCTGGGTGGGTGTCACAGTAGGAATGGGCTAAGCTTCTTCACTAGATAATGACAGAAAATAGAATAGTTCTACAGATCTTCAAAATGACATTGGATTTTTGCTCTCTTTGGGCTACTTGCACTCCCATGGACCAGTCCCATCCGTCTGGTTCTCCCGTAGTGATAATTGAATTGGATGCCAACATGGCAACTGGGCTTTCCTCCTTCTCTCTCTTGTCTGCACTGAGATTTTCACTGGTACCAACTCTTACTGAGAGGTTTTTTAAATCAAAGCGTTGAAGATGAACTATTTCATATGCTTGTTCTCCTGAAGTTGCTTTAACACTTTTGTAGCTCTAAGGTGAGCCAATTCACCCCTAAAATCCAGGTTTTCGCACCTAATCACTCCAGCACAGATGCTCCTCCAAGGTGGGAAAGCAGCCCTGAGGTGACAGCTCTGCAGCATTTTGGGGGACTCAGGGTAAGTGATGGGATTTAATTCTGCAGAACTCATACAAAACTACAGACTCTGTCCTTCACTTCAAAACATCTGTTAATTCCACTTGTGTGCCCATCATCGAAAGGCTGCCTATATTTTTCCTTTCAGGTTTGCGAAAATAAGCACCGGTGAGTGAAGATGAAAGAGAAATGTTGCTGGTTTCTTCCCTGGAGATCGTATTTCTTACTTGTTGCATAACTGCTTATTTTAGCATCAATCAGCCAAGCCTTTGTTGTGCAGACAATTCTGTCCTTTTAAAGGATTTGTGCAGTATTGTTTCTTCCAAAATGCTTTTTTTTTTGTTTTTATTATTAGATTTATTTCCTCCCTTAGTAAATGCCAACTGACAACACCCTGCAACACCCTGTCAGAGCTCTTCATAAGTGTTACATAAATGTCATACTATGTAAACTGAGTGTTGTATATAACATATACATGACCTTTCTGGAGAACCATCCATCAGGTGCTGTCTCTGTGTGTGTCACGTTTATGCATTTGTACACAAGCTGTGTTTAAGTGTGCATATATGGTAGCCAAAAATCTATTAAGGGGAGTACTCAAAAAGCACAAATGTCCAAACTCCTGTCAGTGCAACTTCATCTACACCCTTTTGTTGAAGGAGAACAAGACTTTAATTGCATGTTCAAACACTCTTTTCCTTCTGCATCGCTGTGTGTGCAGTGAGATGGTCAGTGAGGAGCTCAGCAATGCCTATTGTTCAGCACATGAGCCTAGGCAGAGCACATTATTCAGCGCATTATTCACATGTCTGACCACTTTTGGATTTCACAGCAATAGAAAACACAGCTCCAATATTTCTCTGTGCAGTTTTCTCCTCTAAGCAGAGCAAGGTGCTCGTGTTCTGGATGGTAAAAACGTACCTAGGTTGCAGCGAGGCACGCTGTGGACCTGCCATGCCATGCCATGCCATGCCATGCCATGCCATGCCATGCCATGCCATGCCATGCCATGCCATGCCATGCCATGCCATGCCATGCCATGCCATGCCATGACCTTCTTTCGAGGCGTACTCCAGAAATCCTAAAGAAATGGTCCAGAGGGTGGTAAGGCTGTAGCATGCTGTACAGGACCAGAGCAGGGACATGCAGGTTCCTCAAAAGACAGACTTATTAATTTCCTCATGGCTCTTTCTATAGCACTTTCCACTACACTGCCTCAGAGCTTCAGCACCTTCATTAATCCTCCCCAAACACTCATTCTGAAGATGGGTCAGAGTGACACATGGATGGATTAAGGTCAGTTTTGACTAATTCAGGGTACTCCATCTGAAAAGCTTAACGTCTGCGTTTTCAGAGCATTTAACATGATACAGCACTTCATACATGCAAGCACAGCACCCACTGCTTCCAGCTGCACAAAGATGGATGTCAGCAATTCAGGCTAAAGGTTTCCAGCCACGGACCTGCAGTGTGGGCAATACAGCCATCAGCAGCCAAAAGTTTAGGTTAATGACTTGTAGTGTTACACAGCCTGTGGCAAGGGCACGGAAAGAATCTGTTTCTTTGGGAGAGTTAATCCTTTTGTCACAGTCTGTCTGTGTCCTGCAGCCCTTGAGTCACTCCTTGGGCAGCCTTTGGTTATGCAGATAAGGTGAGGATCTGGCCAAAATTTGTTTCCTTTTTGACTTACAGAGCAGATCCGTGCTGTGCAGGTGTCACAGAGAAATCAGATTGTGACAGTGTAACTAAGAACTGCATTAGAGTATGTGTGTGCACAAGAAAATCTCCAGAAATTGATATGGAATGCCTCACTTTGGACACTTCTGATGTCCGGAGCAGGTAACACAGCGACCTTGGCAACATCCCTTAAGGCAGACTGTGCTGTAGATGAGCAGGGATCTGTAGGTGAAGTCCTGTCAGGGACAGGGCTCATGAGTTCCACTGCTCTTGTAATCCCAGGAAAAGGTTTTTAGCCAGTAGCTGATGCTTCCCGTTCCCCGGGAGGCTGCTGAGAAGGCTCTGAGCACCTGAAGCAGCAGGTGCCCCAAGAGCAGCATTTTGAGAGATTTCAGCTGCCAGAACTGAGCAGGTTTATTGCTGTGTACTGAACTGCTCACCAAAACCCAGTAACGTGACTAATTTGGGTGAATTCATCTAAAAGACCACAAAAGGCTGCTTCATGCCAAATTTCAAGACCCTATTTCAGTGTTAGTCCTAAGAACCACAGCAAGCTCAAGAATGACCAAAGTGATGCTCTTCTACTCTGCTTTCATCCTTGGAAGTGCCAAAGGGCTTGGAACGTTCGGAAAACATCCAGCACAGGCTGCCAGGGAAGAAAGTTACAGCCTAATTCATTCAAGTTTGGTAATTCATAAGAAGCCACAACAGGGATATAAGTTGGGGAGCATCTGGCTATTGTAGTTCTGGTTCCTAATGGTTTATAATTGGTGATTCACAGTTTTAGGGCTGACCAGCTTAACGAATCGTAAGAGATGATGGCAGATTGTCACTGAAAGAGAGTCTTTAACTTGAATTTTAATCTTCTGCAGCAATGGTTTAAAACAGTGCAAGCCAACTTCTGTAGGGCCCCTGGGAGTTGAGGAAGATGTATGCTGTATATCCAATTATTATTATTATTATTTTAATTTAAGAAGCCGTTTCTATCCCGAAAGCACTGCTGTCGTTGTTTTTAATCCTGCGGAAAACAGCTGGCAACAGGCAGCCCTGAACCACCCAGAGCCCAAAACACTCGTTTGGGGAGCGCACAGCAGGGTCCTCCCGCGCGGAGTTGGGCGGCAGCCGCGCCGTTCCGCACCTCTCCGCGCAAACTCTGCGAAGTTTTTTGGGGGAACACACACAT
>VYXF01010302.1:163405-241436 GCA_013397295.1 Polioptila caerulea | reverse complement strand
CGCCGCACCGCGCCGCTGGGTCCCGGGGCTGCCGGCTCCCGGAGGCACCGCCGCGCCCCCCACGGCTGCACCCGCGCTCGGAAACATCCCGCGTCCCTCCGCGCCGTTGTCCCTCCGCGCCGCCCCTCCTTCTCTCCCCGGCCACCTGCCCCCTCCCCAGACTCCGTCCTGCATCCTTCGGGGAAGCCGGCGGCGCCCGCGCCGCCCCCGCCGCGCTCCGGCCCCTTCCCCACCTGCCGAGCCGCTTCCCAGCCAGGATGCGGGGCTGGGAGCGCCGCCCCGGCTGCCCCGCGCCCGGGGTGGGAGCAGCGAGCTGGAAGTTGGGAAGCGCTGCAAAGGCGGGAGGCTGCTGAATTGTCAACCTCGATCGCAGTTAGGTGAAAAAAAATTCTCTCCATACCTATACATTCTGAGCGCTTTATGAGTGGGAAGAGAAGGATGGCATAGCATTCACAGGGAAAATTCTCAGTGCCTTCTCTGACCCACAGTGAAAATTGTTTTGGAGGGCTTGAGCCAGGACCCTCCGACTGCCTGGACATTTCCAAGAGGAGATTTAACTTGGGGGAAGAAAAAAATTATCTGATCTCATCCTTCTCCCCAGGGGTAAAGAGCCCAGCTTTTAGGAATGGTGTTTGACCTTTAAGCATTTATTGGCTACTGGGGTTAAAATAAGCTTGAGATAGGAGTAAAAATAGCTTGCAGAAAGGTTAAATCGAAGGTTAAATTTGTTTTTCTTAAGAAAATTGAGGCTGATGTTCAAAAATGTAGGCTTGGAGCAAAAGATGGAGGGTATGCGTTAGGGGGTCTGTCGGCAAGGAGGTGCAACTCCTTTAAAGTATTGATGGCTGCTGATAGTGTTTGACACCCAAGTTCTGAAAGTTGGTGGGTGGGTGGTCCTTCAGATCAGGTCTGCTCTTTACCTTTGTGTGGGTTTTCATCTTTCACAAAGATTGGAGTGTCTGTAGCTCCTGTTGATTTCCTCTGAGTTTTTGATACTCAGGAGACCTGCAGGATGGGGCAGCTGGCTGTGGGCACGGAGCTGTGCCCGCTGTCCCTTCTCGTGCCCTGTGTCCCTGCCTGCACCTTCCTCCACGGAGGCAGGGGTGGCCCCAGTGCCCTCAGTAACCTTTCTGATTACCTGTGCTTTGTCTGGGCTTGCTAAAGAAGAAAATAGATAATTAGAAGGTAACCAGTCAGAAGAGGCAAGTAAAGTTATAAACGTGAGTAGTAAAGAAAAAAAAAATCCCCTTGTAGATGTGGGGAAAGGCAAAGCACAGGAAGTAAACGAGGGCTTGTTTTGTTTTAAATTGAAATGAGATTAAATTTTGCCCTGGGGAGCCAAGACAGCAGAGTTGGTATGGAGGAGAGGAGGGATGGCTTGCTCCTCACCTGGGCACCCGAGCTTTTGCTGGAAAGCTGGGGCTGGCAGCAGCCTGTAGAGGAGGCGAGGGACAGACGAGCCCCGGCAGGCAGGAGCAGGCTCCTGCTGCCCAGAAAATGGTTGTTCTAGGTACCAGGATCCTGCCCTTTAGCATTTACACTTTGCAGGGCTACCAGGAAGGTTAGGAAAAGCTTCCTCCCAGATGCAGGGGCTGAGCACCACAATTTGCTGCGGGTCTTGTTGGGCCCGCAGCTGTGCATCCTTTGGTCCAAAAGTTTGTTCTTCTGTTACTATGAAATTGGGGCTGTGCCAATTTTGGGGATGCTGCTGCTCACTCAGAGCCTCCTGTAGCAGCACTTGGCTCCAGAATTTGTTCATGGGAAAAGGCAATGGGACGAGGACAGCCCTCCCACGGTGTACAGACTGGGATGTTCCAGCCCTCCACCCTTTTTATTACACTTTCTAACAACTGGCTGGTGTTCCTAGACAGAGGGAAAAACACGTTTAAGGCAGAGGGGAGCGCGGAGGGGATGCGTCGGGAGCAGCCCCAGGGCTCGGTGCCGGCCGGCGGGCACCGGCGCTGGGACGGGTCCGGGACGGGGTCCCCGGCGCGGGGTCGGTGGCCGGAGCCGTGTGCGTGCCGCTGGGGGCACTATGTTCTGTTTGTGTTCCTATTTCTGGGCTGGAAGAACAAACAGGGAAGTGGTTTTTCTGCAGTCTCATTGCAGCTCACAAACAGAGCACATCATTGAGCCGGTGTTGCTCACAGCGTCAGAGGTGACGGCGCGGGGACCGAGCGCGGCGCATCCCTCAGCCTGCGGGGAGGCTGCGAAGAGGTGATGACCTAATACTTTTTTCTTCTTTTTTTCTTTTTTCTTTTTTTTTTTTTTTTTTTCCCCTGCAACTTAATGCAGGTTTCTGTGCCTGTTCCCTGTGGAAGTGGGGTGCACAGGCATGTATGAATTTCTTTTATTTGCTTTCCACAATTCAGAATGCTTCGTTCTTGGAAACAGTGGAAACAGCCTCTGCACAGGGTGCTGGGATGCCACTAAAAATCTCCAAATCGCACGTGGATTTGATGTGCTGAAGAGTTTGCAGGGAGCTGGGAAACATCGGGGGTTCCCCAGAGCACAGTGCTGGTGGAGGGGTCTGCAGAGAAAGATTTCTGTACTGGCTGAAGGCTGGATGAGGCATTTCGGTTTCGTGTGGATGGGGCCTGTCCCTGGCGGTGTGCCCCATTGAGCTAAAGATCTGGGCACAGGCATCTCTGTGTGCCAGGAGTAGTTGCCTTTACCTCTCCCAGGTTGCATGGGCTGGGCAAAGTTGCATTCCCAAGGGCTCCTCTCCAACCTTCTCCTGCTGTGAAGCAGGACCAGCCAGTCTCAGGCCATCATCTCCATTTTAACACCAATCGTGGTGCTAATTTGTCCAAAGACATAGTGATTTACATTTGTTTAGGCTGATGAAGGGCCATCATCTTCCTTGGTTTAGCATTTATCTGCCTTTCTCAGCTTGAACAAAGGCAATGCTAAACATGTGTTGGTTTGCAAGCAGTTCAGTTTTTGGTTTCCAGGCATTAGCCAGGGCTATGCCTGTGGATTTGAGTTGCAGACACTTCAGGGGGATGTTCATTTGTTTATAAAAGAAACCCACATCTGTTTCTGTTTGAATTTTTTAAGCAAGCCTACATAGAAACCTTTCACTTGGTTTCTGGCTCTGTAAAAACTAGATTTTGGGCCAAGTTTGACCTAACAGTGACCTTTTCAAAGTATTACAAATTTTTTTGGTATTTGTTTATGACTTTATTAATGATGCCATGTGGGGAATGGGTCAGTTAAAGGTGAAATTAACTTCTAATGTAAACAAAAGATTAATTTTGGAGCAGGGACCATATTTTGTGGGGACTTAAGTTGCTCAGTAGTTCACCAACTGAATTGCTCCTGAAAGCTTTTGGGAGCTGGAGCTCCAGCCCTGGGAGGGATGTGGGCAGTGGGTCTTCCCCACACCCCCCTCTGCGGGTGCCAAAGGAGTGGTGGGAGCTCAGCCACCATCAGACTTTATAACTCTGGGATACAGATAGGGAAATGGCCCAATTACCCTTCTACAGTAAATTCCTCTCTTAAGTGCCATGCAGTTTACTACTGTTTGGCTGCTCAAGATGAGTCCCTCAGAAAACAGCATCTTCTTAGCACAGCCTGGAATGTAACCATTTTCTGAAATGGCCTGGTTTTGGCCAAAACTTCTGCTCCCTTCAGGCACACAGTTCCTTGTGTGCCATCCCCTGCCCAGCCTTTCAGTGCTGCTGTTCAGAGATGTCTGTACTTTGCTCAAGCCAGAATTTCATTCAGAAATTTAATGCAGTTTGGTTTGGAGGATGCTGTCTTGGATCCTGCCAAACAGTGGCAAAATGATTTACTGAAGTACAGACACTATTTTTACCTGCAATGTGAACCACTTCTGTATGTAGGTATCAATTCATCTTGTTACATAGTGAGTGTGTGAATTCTGCAGGCAGCTGTAGGACAGAAGCAGGATGCAGGGACCAAGTTCAGTTAGAGGGATGATCAGTGCATCTCCTCATTATACCAGCCAAAACTAGTGCCAGCCTTCTGCTACCTGTGCTGAGCATTGATTTCAAACCTTTTTCCCTGCCTTGGAAGGAGAGTGATGTCAGTGATGCCGTCTTGCTGTAAAAGCAAAGATGGGAAACCTGGGAAATCTCACTGGCTGTCAGTAGCATTCCTTTCCTTCAGCTCAGGTGGTTTTTTATCTCCTTTTGGCTTTGGCTTATTTAATCTCTGTGATTAGGAACTCCAGAATCAATAAAAGCATTGCTCTGTCTTTGTGCTCCAAATGTCTGCTTGCCACTTCAGACCAGTAGGAACCAGTTTTAAAGGTTGAGATAGGTTTTTCACTAAAAGTAAGTAAGCTGCAGTTAGAGCTATCTTCAATTTCATTTCCCTCCAGCAAAATCTAATGGCTACTTGGAACAAGGCTGGTTTAATAACATCTGTTTCTCCTTGAATCACTAGGGGAAAAGTATTGATATTGCCATATTCTTAGGGAGTGTTTTAAGTCACATTTTGACAGGGCGATGCCTTACCACAACACTGATAGTTAAAATGTTTAGGATATTTTGTAGTATCTTCCCTTATAATGCTGTGATAGCACATATATTGTAAAATACAGCTATTACAAGGTTTTTATATGCTTATGTGGTACATTTCCTGATGTTTGGGGGGAAGTGTCATGCTTGCTGTCCCAGTCTGTGTGCTGCTTGTACCTGCTGCAACCAAACCATGCAAACCCAGTGTTTCATTATCATTTCCACTTAGCGGGTGTGGAAGCAGTAGTGGGTATAATGTAAGACATTCAGATTCTTTGAAAATGTCTGAGAAAGTACTAGGAAGATTTCCTTGAGGTAAAGATTGTTTTCTGTGGATGTATTTTGGCTTACAGCCTGTTGGATAGTTGTCTGGTCCACAGGTAGCCCTTGCCATCCAGAGCTGTCCAAGCTCTGTATTGGGGGCCGTGTTGATCAGCCACCAGCCACATTGGTAAAATTTGGATCTTCAAAAGTTAAAATACCTTTCTTCTTTTTTTTTTTTCCTGAAGCACCTACTTTGAGTTCTGAGTGCTTGGTTCCCAAGGGGTGAGTTCAGGAGAACCTGCTGATTTCGAGCGCTCCTGTGGCGTGTTCAAAGTCTCAGAGCAAATCAGCTGGGCTTGAAACAGGTCTCCTCATCAGTGCAGTGGTACCTGCTGCTGTGATTTTAGCTCTCAGAGGATGGAGAAGTCATGGCAGCTGTGCAGAAGCCACTTACTCACCCCGGGGAGCTGTGGTGCCAGCGGTGCTGCCAGGGGGGAGCTCCCTTGCACAGTGATGGGAAGGGCTTCGGGCTGGCCTGAAGTGACAGATACTCCCGAAGTGTTAAAAGAAGTAGATACAGTCTGAATGGGAAGATGAGTCAGAGGGTAAAACCCCAGGCTTGTGGCACACAGGGGTTCTCTTCAGCTCTGGGATGCTCGTACTTCCCCCTGCAGACATATCGAGACTGTGCAGTTTCCATTCCTCTGTCTTCACACTTCTTAACTTTGCAGCTCCTACAGGTGGTTCATGGGACATCTTTTCTCCCAACAGCACTGCAGTCCCTGGTAGGGTATCCTCCAGTCCATGTTGGAGCTTCCTCCCTTGGCAGTGCTCTTGCAGAAGAAGAGACATTTGGATGCAAATCCTGCACAGACAAATTTCCCTGCAAAGCTGAGTGATCCAAATGTACCCCCTGTAACTACTGGGAAAAGCTGGTAGAAAGACAATTAAATTTTTTTAAAAATCTGTGAGAATTGTTTTCTGGTTTTTTTCAGTCTCTGGGTAGTTGTCTGTCCTGAGGGTAAGGACTGACTGGTACTGGGGTAAAAGGGTGTGCAGATATTCAGATAGCAGTGCTTTGGTGCTGAGTTTTCTGGACATGAAGTGTAATGCTCAATTTCTTTTTTTACAGATGGAAGAAAAACGACGCAAGTACTCCATCAGCAGTGATAACTCAGACACCACTGACAGTAAGACCTTTAATTCAAAGCTTTGAACAAGATTCACCTCCAGCAGTCAAAACGCTTGAATAATTACTTTACAAAGAATGGAGGAAACAGCATTTACTGGGAAGTCTCTGCACAATGAATAGTGTGCAGGGCTGGGTTTGTCAGAAACCAGCAGCAGCAACAAGCTGATACCAATTTATTTAAACACTTGTCTGTGGCTCCTCTTAACTGATGAGAGTGTCTCCCTCGTGTGAAGATTCTAGGCTGCAAGGAGAGCTGCTGATTGCAGATCTGCTAACGAAGCAGCAAACACCCTTTGTAGATGAGTTGTCCTTTCCTGTGGGCTGCAGCCTGGGTCTAGTTTTCTCTTGACTTGGGTTGTACCAGGGGAAAGGGAAGTTTTTACTGAAGTCAGAGTAAAACTGGAGCCGCATTGTTCCCTTCTTGCAAACTGAAGAGCGATGCGGGAAAAGGGATAAGGCTCAAGCCAGCAAAACTTGTAGGCCCACGCTTGCTTTTTGACATCTACCTCAGTTCATCCTCATTCAGGAAGGCACAGAAGCATGTGTTCAACATGTAACATGTGCAAATGTGCTGAATTTTGGCTATAAATAGAGCACTTTCCTCTCCCACTTGCCCCAGGGTTTCACTCGCTGCAGTGCCTCGGTGTTCAGTACCCTCAAGGCACCAGCCTAATCCCTTGTCTGGACTCTGAAGTTTCTTACTAGTTGCTCTTGGTTTCTTACAAATGTCACAGTAATTTCATCTGGGCCGTGCTGGGAATTTGCTCTCCACACTTCACAGGATCTTGCTGCTGGATATCCGAGAACGAAAGGGA
The DNA here is from genome assembly GCA_013397295.1 of Polioptila caerulea. Taxonomy (NCBI): domain Eukaryota; kingdom Metazoa; phylum Chordata; class Aves; order Passeriformes; family Certhiidae; genus Polioptila; species Polioptila caerulea. The sequence continues at coordinate 234,678 of VYXF01010302.1, read as the reverse complement.
CTTTAGTAAAGACACTAAACTTCTGGACTTTTTCCTAACAGGATGATGGAGAGATTACAGGGGGGTTATGGAAGGGCTGATCTTGCTGGGTTTGGCTGCTGTTCCCACAGCTTTAGCCAAAAAAATTGTCAGTGTGAGTGGAGTTTGCACCACAACTGCCAGCGGGAACCTGCTGTTCGGCTGCCAGCGGGGACCCCCGTCCTGCTGGAGCCCTGGGGGGCCTGGCAGCTGGGCTGTGCCTACGGAAAACGTTTCAGGCTCTGTCAACACCTCTGGCTTCTCGTAAAATGAAACATCTCTATCTCAGAAAGGGGTTTGTTTTGGAAGCCATGCTCCAAACTTCCCGTCTCCTAATCCCCAGATGCTCAAAGGCTTATGGAGCCGAGCTGTGCTCGCTGGCTTCACTGCCTTTCGGGGGTAAGGCATCTTTAATCATGGTATTAAACAACATGGCCTTATCTCTGTGGGGCTTGGATATTTATGCTGCAGGTGATATCTAAGCTGTTGACAAATGCTCTCCTGCAGGATAGTTGTAAACAAGAGTGGTGACCTTCTTTTTCATGCCTCTGCTAGGAAAGGGTAGTTGTGGTGTGTTATCCAAGCCTTTAAAGCTTGGATACAGGCAATGTGATGTGTAGTGTCACACTGTAGCTTGAAAAGGGGGGGGCAAGGTGAGAATTAGTGGCTGATCTGTCCATGAAAGCTGTGGTGCTGCTGCTGCCCTCCTTGGAGAATACCTTTCTTCTTAGCAGCGTGTCCATGGGGCTGCAGCGTAGGGGTGTCTGCTCTGGGCTTTGTCTACACAGTCCTGTTATGCTCTGAAATGTTATGAAGAATTTCATTTATATGGAACCCTCTTTAATAACATCTGGCCTGACACTTCAAAACACAAGCTGTCTTTTGGGAACAGGTGATGGCCCCATATTTGGTCTTCATTTTGTGAAGTACAAAAAAGTGCACTGCAAGTAAAGAATACAGGTTGAGCTGGTGCCTCTTCCTCTGCCAGGAAAAATAGGCATGTGTAATTTACGGGGGCTCAGCTGCCTGAGCTGGTGGAAGAACAGACGTTTCCCCCTGCAGTGGTACCACAGCCTGATCCCTGAGTCAGCTCAGCTCCTGGCCAGAGCCCTTCCCGAGGTCTGCATCTACATGGCTCCACCGTGTTTGAATGTTGCTTATGTGCACAGTGTTGTTTCCTCCAAGGATAAAATCAGTGTTAAATAGGCCTATTGATGGTTATTTTGTTGCAACCTCACAGAAACAGTTTTATATACTGGAATATGGAGGGGTCCTCCTCTACAGAAGACTGACCTGTCATCATTATTGTACAGAAATTCCAATAATCAGTTTGTTATTTATTATTAACAAACACAGTGATAATGACACAAATGGGTTGGAAGTAAAGCTCAGTAAGGTAGTGGTTCCAGTGCATTTCAGCTTTAGCTACCCTTCCCTTTAGGGGGTGGCACCAGTAGTGATGATACTGCACAAAAAAATGTCATGTCACAGTATTGTTTCATCTTAACGCTGACCCAAAGTGTTGGTTGAGGCTGGAATGGTGGGCTGGTGACAAAGTTAAGGAAAAGCTTTGACCTGTCCCTGTTGCCTTATTGCAGGTCACACCACATCCACCTCCAGATGCTCCAAAATTCCGAATACCAAATCCCCCTGGTCACGGCAGAAGGAGAAGAAGCCCTCTGAGGTACGTGGGCATTTAGGCTTTTCCCAAAGCAGAGTTCCAATGGGGCTGTACTTGCCCAGATGTGGCAGCCAGCGTGCCCATGGCTGTGTGTGGGCAGTGGGTGCCAGGACAAGGTATCCCTGAGAAGCCAGAGCCCATGGTGCAGAGCAAAACTCCCAACAGTGGTGTCAGCCCCAGCTCTCCTGGGGAGGGAACTGGTGGGGATACACAGTGAGCATCTCTGGTGAAGAATTGGGGTCCTTGTGCCCTCTCCATCCCTACTGAGGCAAGTAAAGAGAAGTTAAATTTGGTGGGACTGGGAGGTCCTACAGTACTGGGGTGTCTGTGTACCCAGATTCCCTGGTTTGGGTGCCCTCCTGGGTGCCCTTTTATTGATGGCTCAGGTCACAGCACTGATGGCAGGGAAGGGTGATGTGGAGGCTCCTCCCCATGAACAAGTGGGAGGTGTGGAGAGCTGTGAAATGAGAGACAGCACAGCTGAGTTGCAGATTGTGTTGTGTTGGTTTCCCCCTGTCACAGGGCTCAAGGACATTAAGCTGAGGCCATCAGTGTCTGATCTTGGTGCAGGGTTTCCCCTCGCTGGCATGGGCAGTGCTGCCCATTCTGGGGACACTGCCCAGGTTCACCTGCTGGCTCTGTAGTGCGGGGTCTGGCCTTGGGTGGGAGGAGCTGTTTGTCCCCAGGACTGTGCTGGAAGGGCTGGTGCTGTGTCCTGTTTCCCTTTCGTGCCTCGGATACGTTTCCACTAACCATGGAAACTATACCAGGCATGAGCTGCTGTTGTAGCAACCACAGTGTTTGACAGTGGTCATCCTCATTTCAGCAGCAGTGTGAGCAAAGCCAGAGGGACATTGTTCTCACATTCCCTTCCCTCTGGACTGGGGTCTGGAGTCAGACAGTGCTAAGTTTAGAAGCAGATGAGGCTGGCATGGCTCATGTGAACTCCCCAAGTCCTCCTCGTTTCATCTCTCCTAATGCTGTGGCCTGGTGAGCACAAACCTCTGTAACATCCTCCTTTTGCATCAAGCTGAGTAGAGATTTTGAGGTTTTCCTGTGGTCACTGTCTGAATTACAGCTGCACTTGCTTCTTACTACACTGACAGGTTTACATTGATATATCTGTGTTGGCAAAGGACACAGACTGAAAGAGATGAAGTTATTTGGGTAAAGAGAGGGACTGGAAAGCTGTAACTACCAGCTGAGTTAGTTGGAAATACTCCAGACAGCAAGAAGCAGGGGTGCAGATGTCACTGACTGCTAACAAGGCTGCTGGAAAATTGAGTAGCACTGGTAATGTTGGGTGTTGGTTATAGATGTGTCTCAGTGTGGGTGTGGGGGAGATTTTGGTGAGCTGAATCCTCCTTTGGAAAGTGAAGCATTTTGGGCATCTCCTCCTCCTGTGGCACTGTTACCCCCCTCTGAAATAACTGCCTGTCCCTGTGCCTGGTGTGTCCATAAAGGCCTTGGGTGAGCTCTTTGTGTGCTGTCAGTAGTCCATGCTACAGAGATGCCTCGTGTTAGATGTGAGAGGATGTGACTCAGTGTCACGACAGTGGCATAGGTGCCACCCTGCTGCTGCCCAGTAAAATCCTTCTCCAAGAGTTGGGACATCTTTCTGCCTCACTGGTGCAGACATATTCTTGTCTTTAATATGAGTTAGTTTAATCAGTCATCTAGGATTTTACTTGGCTGTTACTGAATATAAGTCCAAAATTCCAAGTGAGGATGCTTCTGGACATGATGAAGAATGGTAAGACCTGGATCCAAGTTGCTGCTCTACAACAGTTGGAGTGAAAGTAGATCTTAGTCCATGGCACCTGGGGAGACGTCAGATGCCTGCAGAGGGCTCATCCATCTGCTTACTGCTTTGTTATCCCCTGAGGAGGGTTCTCAGTGAAATGTAGCTGTGGAACAAATAAAGTGGAGCAAAAGCTGAACAGTGCCCAGCTTAGCAACAGTTGGGACAGAAAGTGAACCTCTGTGGCTTATGTGAACTGAAACTCCAGGGGAATTTGGGCAGGTGATGTATGGTTACTCAAGCTGGAGTTTGGCCAGGATGCTCAAGCTGACAATCCATCTCTTACAAAAGCATGGTGGACACAGAAATAGATGGAGCAGTCCAGATCTCAGCTGTGCTCCCCTCACTGTGCATTGCCCCTGCACTTGCTGGTGTCTGGGTCTGCTGGAAATCAGCACCAGCTGGAACTCAGGGGTCAGAAGATTGTTGGAAGTTAGATATAGTATCACCCCAAGAGCTGCAACAATGCAGGGAGATGGTTTGGAGGTCACTCCAGTACAAATTTCCTCTCCAGCAGCCATCTTCTAAACTTTTCCATGAGTAACCCAACTTCTGCTCTTCCTGTGAGCACCTATGAATGCGTCTGGTCCGTGTGTGGGATCCTCTGCTTGTCATCTGTGAAACACTGCAGGGTTTGGCACATCCTCCCAGGGCACTGGGGGATTTCAGGCATGGACTGGGACAGCCATCATGTCCTGTTGGAGCAAGTACTGAGAAATGTAAAACACAAACTATGCCGCTATCAAACTACTTCACATGAAATAGGGAATCACCTTTTCTTTCGTCCGTCCTGCTGAGGATGGAAACCACAGGAGAATAATAGGGAGAGCAGGATGAATGTATTAGCAGATACTGAACTCCTTGCCATTTTGGGTCCTGGCACACCTTTTCAAACAGTATCTCAAACTCCAGGTTTACACATGACTTGTAGCTTTATCAAGAGCTGCAGTGGGTGCAGTCCTGGGGGATGGCCATGCTGGAGGATGAGCTGGGGAAAGAGAGGCTTCATATGTGTGTGGACCCACCAACCTGTCCTGCCCTTCTCCAAATCATGTCCCCATTTCTCTGGGAGCTGCTGTCCCAGAGAAACATGCATTCCTCCTGACAACCCGGGCAGGAGATAAAAAAAATCGAGAACATTACTGTTACATAGCTATTAGTCAGGTCAGGGGGTGATGTTTATTATGAAAGACTCTGTGAGAAGGGATTAACTATACACATTAAAAACCATCCGATACAAGGCATCTGGAAAAACAAGCTTCTTAACGTGGAAAAGTACTGAGCTGTTTGTAAACATCCACGAAGGGGCCATTGCCAGGGAGGGTGATTATATTTATCTGCCTGTCACGGGGCTCTGCCTGGGCTCTTTCCTGACTGTCCCAGGCACCAGGCCTCTGTCTTGGCTCTCTCCCTCACAGAGGTGACAGTTGTCCTCCCCTGCCCTGTGCCTGGGCAGCAGAGCCTGCAGGGCTAAAACCTGATGCTGATGGTGCCCTGGGCATGGCTCTGCTGCACTGCTTTGCCTGAAGGCAGAGGATGAACGTGGGCAGCTGCCAACAGCTACTTGCATCTGCAGTGATAGCAGTACCAATCTGGTGATTTTAATTAATCTCATTAGCGCTCGTTTGTCTCTTAACTTGTCTGCAAATGGAGTGTGGTGGCTGGTACCCATCTCCCTGGGTCTCTGCAAGGAGCTGCTGGTCATGCTCCCCACCCTGGGAGCTGGAAGGAGGGAATGCTCACTCAGGTTATCCCTGCCGTGGATCTGAATCTGCAGCAGGGGGTAAGATGTGCCTGAAGGACAGATTTCTGCTTCTGTGAGTGGCACATTAGAGCAATCCTGCCCCCAGCTGTAGAGCTGCTGGGGATGTGAGCACGAGCCTTGCTGGTTTGACTGCAGTCATCAAGCCTCTCTCCTGTTCCTGACAGGGAACAGTTGTCAGTGTCTAAGGAGAGAATCTAAGAACAAGGCAAGTGTGTAATGAAAGTCACTGGTTCTATCTGCCAGCTCCCAGCCATCAGCAGCCCGGGGACTCCCTGGGATGCTGCCTCTGAGTCACTGCCTTAGCTGCTCTGTTAGTCATTGCCTCCAGGGCTATTTGGGATCCACAGTGCTCACCTGCACTGCTGGGATGTATTTTGGAGGGACAAAAGCCTGCTTTTTTTGTGCAGAACACCTGCCTGCTGGCCCTCCAGCCGTCCTTTCTCAGCTGAAGAGCCCTGTGCAGTCTCCCTGTGCTGTGCAGGTGCTGCTCATCCCACCGGACATCCTCCATGGCCTTCTCCCTCACTCCGGATCTTTGGGAGGCCAGGGGACTGCAGCTGCAGGCAGGGCTCAGGATGAAGGGGAAACCACAAATTTATACAATTTACATTATTTTCTGCTTGCCTTGTTTAGATACTACTTCTGTGTTTTGAAAGGCACCTTTTTATATCTCTTTACAAGGATTTAGCTCTTTTCCCCTCCGAAAAGTAATTCTTACTGCATTGGATCATGTTTTTTTCTTCCTGCATTAGGTATATAATGACCCAGTGCAATGTGAATTTAGTTCTTGTACTCTTCCATGATTGGAGAAGAGGTTTAATGAATGTGGCCAAGCAAGACTGGACATGCTTTTATGGGGCTGGATGGGGAGAAAATCCCTCTCTGTTGAAAGGTTTGACTGCAGTTTGGCTTTGTCAGTTTTCCCTTGCCAGCATGGGGATAACAGATTAAAACCATTGTCTTCTGAATGCTGAGAAGGGCTGGGCAAAAATGCTTCTTGTTCCTGTTTTGAGTTCTGCTGTTCATTGAATCTTTAACATCCAACATTTCAAGAGGAAACAAGACTAGATGAAGGGATAAGAGGTTGGCTCCCCAAATGGATGTAAGAGTTCAGGATTTCTTCCCCACAGGCAGATAATATCTGGTTGCACACACACTCCTGGCATTGCCACCTTTCAAAACCTTGCTACCAAGTATTGATGCTCCTTTCATTTTGGAAAGGGCTGGAAAAATGTGATAGCAGGGATGTAGGGCTGGGAGGTCCAGAGGGGAGTGGGGTGGGGCAGTCAGGGCTGAACTGACAGAGGTGCCATCTCGAGCTGGTATCAAGACAGTTTGTACAACCAAAACCTATTCTCAGGGCTTCCATTGTTCCTGTTGTTTTCTCTTTCTCTAAAAATCCTTGTGACTCATAAGCTATAACAAACAATTTTATGCTTGAGAGAGTGAAGGGCTAACAGAGCTGGCTGGAAATGAGGAGGGAGTCCTGCAAATGAGGCAGCTGGAGACTTCCCCAGTCCCAGTGTGGATGGAGGAAGGTGGTTATGGCTGGGGGTATGCAGGAGTCAGCTGCCAGAACTGCAGTCAGGGAGGGAAAAAGCAGTGCTGAGCCAAAGCCTGAAGAAAACTTGTTATCTCAATGTCAGCAAGCAGTCCCACACCCTGCCTGCAGTGACCTGCTGCTGCCCCTGCTTGGGAGCAGCACTTGGAGCACCCACTGCCCCTGCATGCTGTGGAGGGGTCATCACTGTGAGATCCTGTGTGCTGCTGTGGGTGTGAAGGTCATCACTGAGAGGTAACACGTGGCTGCTGTGGGTATGAGGGCATCAGGGAGGATTACAGGTCTGGTGGGTGATGGAGGGGGTGAATTAAGAGGTGAGATCTTGGATGCAAGCTGTGACCATCCCTTCTCACCTCTCCTGCCCGCCCTCACCCTAGTGAGCTCTGTGTTTTCTGCATGCACTTCATTTTGGGCTTCTCTTCTCTTACACTATGTACCATTGCTTTGCAGCGTGGAGTGCTTTGGAAAGAGTTCTTTTTGCTAAAATTTTTTAGGGACAGAGATGTTATTGTGCATTGAAAAAATGGCATCCCATCCTGGAACTTGAAGGAGGAAGGACTGAGCTTATTCCTCTGCCCCAAGGGCAAGGTCTGAAAGCTCCAAAGTCAGCTGGGTGCAGATGCAGGGGAAAATGTGTAACAGAATTCCCGCCAGCTCAGGAAGCCTGGTGTGCAGGGAGCCGGCCTGCTGCAGCCCATCTGTGTTGGGCTGAGCCCCTGGTCCCTCTGGAGCTGTTTTCTCCTGGGCTGGTTTGCAGCAGGTGCTGGAGCCGGGTACCCACGCCCGGGATGCCGAGGCTGTGCTGCCTCGCCGGGCACGGCTGTGCCGGATCCAGCACAGCAGTCCCTGGGCTGGCTGCTGCTTTCAAAGCTAATTAAACCCAGTGCTAGACGAGTGTTTCTTTTCATTTCGATTTAAAGCCCAAAACAGATCCGGCTCTTTGGCTCTCACCCAGGAGCTGGTTTCGTACAAGTGGAAAGTCGTTACCACGGGATCCGAGTTTGGTGTTTTCGGGTGGGTTATTTGGGGCAAAGGGGATGTTTGGCAGGCTCAGACGTACAATACAGTCAGTGGAAAAGCCAAGTCCTTGACAGAGCACATGGAGTGGGAACTGAATGGCAGGGAGATTGCTGGCCACTTCATTAAGAGGGGTTTGTGAGTGAATCACAGAGCCTAGAAATTGATGTGAGAATTGCATGGAAAGGTGGTGGAGAGGCTCTCAGAGGGGCTGGATGGTGATGAGGCAGAGGAGGAGAATGCTAGAAAGCAGCACAGCCTGGGAGTGCTTAGCTAAGGGAGGGAAGGGGAGCAGCATTTCTGATGCCTCATGGTATGTCCATCATCCTTCCTGTTGTGATGAGGCACTGTGTGCCTTGGCATCTCCCAGGGGTATGAGTTTTTCTCCGAGGTTGTCCAACTGTTGAACAAATTGATGCTGGTCCATGGAGAGCTCCCAGGGATGCCTCTCAGCTGTCACAGGGCACAGGGAGAGGCTGCAGGGCTGTGTCCAGTGGGAGAAGCAGCAGATCCTCGCCAAGGTGGAGCAGCTGATGCACAAGGTGCCATGGGCTCAAGGAGGGGCCAAATCCAACCCCTCCTTGAAGGTTTCTGCCATACCCACTGGAGTGTCCTTCCAGTGACAGGCTGGATCCGAGTGACACATTGGGATGTGAACGTCAGAGGATGTTACATCTAATTAGCTGGGGGTTGGGTTTTTTTATTTTTGAGAGGTAAAAGCAATACAGCTTTTGCTTCAAAATAGCAAATTACAGAAATTACAAAAATACCAATATACTGTTGGGCAGCTCCATGGCTGTGGTATCCCAGTGACCTCTCATGCTGCTGGACTGCCAGGACTGGCTCTGCTGGGGAGTCAGTCCATCACCACAAACTGGTAGGCTGCAAGGATGGGGAAGTAGTAGGGATGAGTAGTCCAGGCTTCCCTGGCCTGTGAGATACAAGGGAGATGAAGGTGTTCTCCATGTTCTTTTCTTTGCCTGGAGACTGAGGCTGCACAACCACACCGACCTGGTGTGGACTCCGTGTCCGTTTCTTCTGGAAATATGAAGGAAAAAATACCTTGGGATTTTGAAATGTCATGTTCTTTTTCCCTCTTTAAAGCTGACAGTAACAAAGGGAGAGGCTGGCCCTGGGCACTGGTGTGATGCATCTCTGAGCATCACTAAACCTCCATGAGGTTCCTGAGCCAGCAGAGGTAATAAAGGAACATCTTGGTTTGGCCTTTCCTGTTGCTGGCAGATCGATAGACAATAACTCAGATCCCATTCAGGACTGAAAGGGAAGGACAGAGCCTGGCCAGGGCTGTGGTGGTGGCGGGGGGAGCGGTGCAGGGCAGCAGACAATCCATCAGCTCCCACGGCCGGGGAGAAACAGTAAACACTCCTATTGAGGGAAAATTGCTTGTTTTCTGGTACCCAACTTTCTCTTCATCGCCAGGTCCTCGGTTCATCAGTGCCCAATTTATCCTTTATTTGGTTTTCATAAATAATTCAGAAGAGTTTGAGTAGAATAATTGAGTCTTTTCCCAACCCTAATCCCAGACAATTCAAAACAAAAAGACATTTAGATTACAATTTGAGCGTATTAGCTGTTGGGAGATTTCCAGACAACTGATCTGCTTTCCTTTACAATTTCTGTGCTGTTCTATCATTTCTAAAGTGTTCTGCTTTGATAGTTAATAATTTGAGCATATCCAGTTCTTCATGAAAAGACAGAGGCGTCGCTGTGATAAAGTGCGGGTGCGCGTGCTGCCGTCGGATGGGTGAGCTTATCTGTTTTCCAAGAAGGACTAAATAAATGAAGTAGTGAGATTGCAAATCCAGCCTGTGATGCGCCTTATCTTCAGGGAAATAGATACAATCGTGCTTATTTGGCTTAAAATTAAAACTAAGCTTATATGCTGATGCGAGCTGAAAAGCCAGATGGGATAAATTTGGGGAAGACTTAATGCAGGAAAACACGAGCCTGGGATCTGCACCATGCAGAGGGGAGAAATTATACCAAGGGCTGGTCCCATTGCTGTGCAGGCTCCTCTGTCTCCCTCTTCATCAGTAGGAGGGGGTGGATGGGCCAGGATTTGGACACTGTTCCATGGGTGCCCAGCCCTGGTGTTACCCCGAAGAGACAGGGCTTGTCACCTCACTGCTGTCACCTGGTGCTGACCTAGCAAAAGAAAATGGGGATCCTTGCTTGGGGTAAGGCTCTGGGGAGGCCACAGCTGCTCTAGGTGCCTGGGGAGGCCTGAGGGCAGGGTAGTGGTATGGCTGGACCCTCCCAATGGTTGGTTGTCCTGGAGAGGGCAGTGCCATGTTCTCCACTGCGCTGGAGCTGGCTGCCAGGTCAGGGCACTGCAGTGGAAGCAGGAGCATGCTGCCATCCTGCCCTGCACTGCCAGCATTGCCCTGAGCAGCTTCCTGGCAGAGCTGGGTGTATTTTTCTGCATGAAAGAAGGATGCAATGCTCCTGCACCCCACAGCATCAAAGGAAGTGTCCTCAGGAGGCAACTGAGCTGGCATGGAGGGAGGAGGGTACTCACATGTCAGTAGGATCCAGTCCAGGTCATTCAAGAAAGCTTTTGGGTGCCCTGCACCTTTGGAAACCGTTCCTGCATGGCTTTGCCCACAAATCCCAAGGACATGTGTCTTCAAAACAGTATTTTCTATTACAGTATTGTGCTGTTGCCAGGGGAAGGTTAGATTGAATATTAGGAAAAAGTTTTTTACTGAAAGGGTGGTTAAGTGCTGCCACAGGCTGCCCAGGGCAGTGGTGGAATCACCATCCCTGGAGGGAATTAAAATGGCTCTTGGGGACGTGGTTTAGTGCTGAGCTTGGCAGTGCTGGGTTCACAGCTGGACTTGATGATCTTGTAGGGATTTTCCAAATTCATTGATTCTGTGGTTCAGTGATTGTGTGGTGCTGGTGGCCGGAGCAGGCACTGACCCCCATGGTGGCCTCAGCCCCCTGTGCTTCTGGCACAGGGGAGCATCTCATCCACCCAAACCAAGAGCTCTGAGGAGTGAGGGGTTACTCAGGTTCATGTTGTCCTCATTGGAGCTGGGCACTGAAACTGGGTTAAGGAGATGTTGTTGACCCAGGCTGTGACCTGTCAGCGCAGGGCTGTCGAGAACAGGGTGTATTTCTACCCTTTGTTTTAGAAAATTCACTATGGTGGGATTCCTGTGCTTGTTTGGATACACAGACCCACACTGCTGGAGGGACTATGATATCTCACATATCCCTTCTCATGTTTAATTAATGCCCGTCTTAATATTTTTTTTTTAATTTCCCACACTGGCAGTGTGTTAAAATGTTACTGTGGGGTCTGTAACCATGTGTTTGTAGTGCACAGAGACTTAAAGGACCCTGATTTTTTCCAAACTGAGCTGATTGTAATATATAGGCTGTTAATTGTGTCTGTTGAAGGGTGTGTCAAGACTGTGTCTGACCAACTCAAATCAGGTTTATACATAGTCAAAAATGTCTCCAAACAGCTGCATCAGGAGGAAAGCACCAGTAAAATTCAGAGGTCCCAATGTAGCAAAGGTTGTTTATATATTGTATTTAACTCTAATTAGGTTAGCAGCTGAGACTCTGAGGATTAAACAAACTGACCTAAATACTGGTCTCAGTGGTCTTAGTTAATGTCTAGTTTCCTGCATTTCAGTCAATTTGGGTTCCCAAATACTCTCCAAAGTATGTTATCATTGTATCAAAAAATGTAAAACTATACTGTATTATTTCTTGTGATTCTGACAAAGCTATTCTCATTTGGACAACAGACTGTGAAGAGATTAAACAATATCCAAAGAAAACACCTGATCCATCCCAGCCTTGTGGGAGGAATGCAGAAGTAGCAGGGATGGAGCGAGATGGTGTCCAGGCAGGATTGCTGGCACTGGCAGTTATTATTCCAGCTATTACCAGATGGTACAGAGGAGAAATCATCCATTTTCATTTACAATTTATTTTTGTGCTGCAAGAGGCAGGATTGCTCGAGTCATTGCTGTCAGGCAACCCTCTGGAAGGAAAGCCTTACTTACCGTGAGGGATATTTTTAGAATGAGTTTTTCATCCTTGTATATTGGGAGAAGATGCTGCAGGGCCAGGAGTGAGATGCAGAATGAGCCCATTCACTGACTGAAGGACTGGAGGATTTTCCTGCAGGAGGGGACCAGTGTTGATCTCACAAGGGGTTTATTGAGTGAGGAAAAATCTGTGTTGGTGGATGTGTAAGCAGCACCTAGATGATATTTTAGCTGGATAATTTCTGTCTTCAGCTTTTGTCTGTCCCTGTTCAGTATAAGGTGTGATGGAGACATGAAGGTGCTTGGGGCAGTGAGGTGACCTGAAGGGGACACAAAGGTGCTGAGGGATGGTGAGGTGATGTGTGGAAGATATGAAGGTGTTTGGGACAAAGTGGCTCTGTGTTTCCCACATCTTCGTTCATGTCAAGAGCATAATTTTCTTGTGGCCTATGAAGGCCAAATGTGGAGAAGCCGTACAAGTACATACCTTGGCATTTGGAGTAGATTGGTGTGGTTGTGCTGAAACCATCGATTCCCTAAGACAAAGCAGCCTGTTTCTTCAGTTTAAAACTGATTTTTGGCCTGCATCGTGTCCAAGCTCACACGCTGTGGCTGGATTTCCTGACTGCCCACTATGGGGGACCTTGAAGGGGTTGCAGCTGCAGGGCTTGGGCTCTTGGCTCTGCCTCGCTGGAGGGGAGTCTCTGCCTGTTGCCATGTTCTGCCCAAAACTTACTCTGCAGGGGCTTAATCTGACACCCTAAAGCCACTCCACTGGTGATGCAGACCCCCCCGTGTGCTGTCCCTTGGGGGCAGGTTCCCAGGGACACCCTCCCTGGGCACGTGTGCCCCCAGCCTCTGCTAGACCTGTGCACTCAGGATGGGTTTTTTCCTGGTGCAGGTTTTCCGGACGGATCTGATAACAGCCATGAAGATCCCTGACTCCTTCCAGCTGAGTCCTGACGAGTACTATGTCCTGGCTGATCCTTGGAGGCAGGAGTGGGAGAAGGGTGTCCAGGTGCCAGCAAGTGCTGAGGCCATCCCTGAGCCTGTGGTCAGGTAAGTGAGCGGGGTCTCCTCCATCTGATTCTGTCCACGGGGCCCCCTCTGCCTGCTCCTCTCTGTGGGGTGCCCTCTGCCTTGGTGTGGTGCACACTGTCTCAGAGAGCACATAAAGGTGATGCTCGGGATCCTGAGCTTGCATGGGGATGCATGGGGACCTCCCACCACATCCTGAAAAGTCCCTTTCATGTGTGTGGCTTTTTTTGGGCAGTGGCCAGCTGGGACAGCTCGCTGTTTGCTCTTGGTCAGGAAATTTTTTTAAAAATCTGATAAAATCGAAGGAACGCTAAAAAAATAACAACAGAAAACCGCGCAGAATGCCAGCCCCTGTCTGGCTGCTTGGTGCTTCTCTGTCTAAGAGCACGTGGTTGTACTGCTGGTATTTCACGGTAGGGGAGCAGGAGTTGGCCCTTAAATTAAAAACTTCCCTCTTTACCATGTTTGTGCGGATTGGAGACGTGCTGGGCATGCTGAGATTCAGGGCTTGGGAAAAGGAGCCCAGCAAACAGAGAAGCATCTCCCAGACCTTGCAGAGACGACGTCTGTCAGCAGAGATCGGGGGCTCATTAGCTATTTTAAAATAGGGAACTGAGTTTTAAAATAGACACTTAAACAGCTGCTCAGGCGAGAAGGAAACATGGGGGAGCTGCTACTCCCTTGACGTGTGTGGGGGATTATCCCAGGGCAGTGGCCAAAGCTGTGGGGGAAAGGTTGGTGCTGCCAGCGGGGAGAATGGAAAAGGCTGGGAAGGGACCCCAGAACTTGAAGGATCAGACCCCCAACTCCCCACAGGGTTTACAGGAGCTTCTCATCTCTCACATGTTCCCTTTGTGACGTGTGACACCGTGCGTGCATCCTGCAGAAACACTCGTGAAGCATCGTGCCAGGGTGATGCTGGGGCTGCTCATGGGAGCAGGGTGGCTGCAGGGGGATGTGTTTTGCCGAGGGATTTGGGCATGGAGCAGTGGCTGGTGGAGGCTCCACTTGTCCCACAGCAACAGCAGCTGCTGCTGCTGCAGCTGCCGACCCCGCTTCTGAAATAAACTTTTGTGTACGCTCCCCTTCCTCCCCCGGGGAAAACAGAGAAAGAAATGAAACTTTAATGAGTCTGAACACATCAAAAGGGAAGTTGTAAAGGGGGCTGTTGAGTTGATTTAATCCTTGGGAAAAAAAAAAAAAAAAAAAGCAACCAAAAAAAAAGAGAAGGGAAAAAAAAAGCCCGTGTGTGAAATATCTTTTTTTAGTTGTCTTTGATAGCTAACCGCAGTCTGGCCTTGCCAGTGCTCTGCTTCCCAGCTGAGGGCTCGTGCTGGGGCTATTTCCAGCCAAACAGTGATGGCCTGGCACTGCCTGGACTGGTGGTGCCCATGTAGAGCCGGGGGTGCTGCTTCCCAGCAGTGGGATTTGGCATCCCAGACCTCAGGGGCTTCTGGAGTACAGGACGGGCTGGAAATGTACCTTTTGGCTTGTCTCCAAGCCCTTGGATTTGGGGGTCCTGGAGCAGCTCTGCTGCATGTTTTCATACATGGGTGTTCCCAGAGCGACGCCTGGAACAGGTCATTCCCTCCCAGGTCCCCATCCCACTCTGTCCTGCTCTGGCACCCCCATCACCACAGTGATATGGGTTGTGTCCCCCTTTGGTTTCTGGAGGAAACAACCTGGTGCTGCCCACTCACCTTGAGTGTGAAGTTTCACTTCCAGTGTCAGTTTATTCTCTGAAGGATTTCCTAATTCTTGGGATTATTTTGCTTGCTTGATTTGTCTCAAAATTGGCACTTCTCCATAATCTTTGATGAACTGCCTCCTGAAATAGTTCCAGCTCTTTCTTCAGTACCTTAACATTGTTTTGGTTTCAAGCCTTGCTCTACAAAGAGTTTGTTTTATTTTAAAGCAGCAGATATTAAAAAGAAGTTCTTTCCTGTGAGGATTTTGAGGTGCTGGCCCAGATTGCCCTGAGAAGCAGTGGCTGCATCTCTGGAAGAATGGCCAGGCTAGGCAGGGCTTTGAGCAACCTAGGACAGTGGAAGGTGTCCCTACCCATGGCAGGGTATTGGAACTAGATGACCCCTTTAAAGTCCTTTGCAACACAAGCCAGTCTGTAATTCTGAAATCTGACCCATTCTCTATGACCTCTCAGAGATATTCCTTTCTGACTCCATCACTCCCAGCTAATCCCAGATGGATTTCTGCAGCCCTTCTAGTTTGTTGTGTGCCCTGCTCATCCCAGGCTGCTCCTGGGCTGCTTGGAAATTGTGCTGCTTGCCCACAGCTTCAACTTCCTCTTCTTTCTTCTCCTGTTGCTCTTTCTTGCACTGTCTCAATTGCCTGAACCATCTCTCTCTGCTGGCTGGACAGCAAGGATGGCCTGGAGGGCTTTGTCCTCGGATAGACACCTGTTTGGGATATTTTGCCTTCCCCAATGTGATGGGAGTGAAATGAAGAGCTCATTTTACAGCAGTGTTAATGGTTGCACCTGGTTTGTAGCCATGATGCACATCCCAGGGGGACAGGCAGTGACACTGCCAGATTTTTTTTTTAATCAGGACAGCATGCACGCCAGAAGGCATAGCAGAGATGGTGTGCTTCTGCTGAGCAGCTCTCCCTCCCTGCCCTCAAGGTTTTCCCACTTGGGCCACTGATGTGAGAATAGGAGGGGGAGAGGGCAGCATGGGAGGTGGAAAGGGCAGTGTTGGACTGGCAGGGACAGTGCAGTCTGCAGTCATTCTGCTATCTCCAGGGTTAGACAGCTCCTTCTTGCATCTTGCCCTGTTTTGGAGAAATGTCAAATGTTTTTTCACAAGAGATGACTATTTCATGTGCCTTAAAGAGAGCAGCCTTAAAAGGCCTTGCAACTCCATTTGCCTCCCCTGTTTAATTGCTTTGATCCACTCCAGTCTCCATCCCAGGAGCAGACACCTTGCTGGTCATGCCTGAGCTGCTGCTTTTGCCCCTACCCTGTGGCTGATGCCCAATGGCCTTGGCATTGCTTTCCTCCTTTGCTTTCCTTTTTCCCTGCTCAAAAAATTTAATCTAAACCAACCATCCTCTCTGTGTTGGTATGGACAATCCAAATTCCTTTAATCTGCTGAAAAAAGTCCCAGCATTGATGTTTTTTGTAGACTGGAAATGTGGAGCCCAGAGGCTGATGCTCTTCCTCGCTGCCAGCGCTCTGCTTTTCCCCATCTCAGAGGTGTAACAGAGCATCCTGCCCTTAGGGAGGGATGCCTGTGCTAATCCAGTCCTGATGTTGTCACTTGTGACAGCCACTTCCACGTGAAATTCCTACAGGGAGCTGGGGGGGCTGGGGAGGAGACACAGGAGCCCTGGGAGCTGGCAAGCAGACAAGCACTGCCTGCAGAATAATCGCCAGCCCATCGTGCTGGTGCTGAGGAGTTGGTTCCTGGGCTGAGCCACGGGCAGCCAGTGGGTTGTGCTGGGGAGTGTGTGGGAGCACATCCACCCAGAGGTGGGTCTGCTCCTCCAAAAGGTGCCGTGCACAACGCTGCTCCTTTTCCAAGCCGGCTGCTTGGAAACCGGCTCTCCCTGCCCGCGCCCTGCCTCTGGGTTTCGTGCCTCCAAAGCTGAAAATTAAATTAGATTTTTAAAACATTTTGTTTTACTGGAGCTGTAAAATGTCAAAAGCTGGGGGTGAGGCAGAAGGCAAGAGCTGTATTTTAAGGAATGCTTTCCTCAGAAAGCAGCTGTCTCAAAATGCCTCCACTAAGAGCCACCTTAAACTCCAGGGTCCTTTCTAGGTTGGCACAAATTGCAGTGCAGTTGTGAGGAAAGCAGGGAGGGAAGAGGTGCAGCATATCTTGGCTTGTTGTCCCAGGAGGATGCTGCTGGCAGCCACCTGGATGCCAGGGTCATCAGAGGCAGCACAGGAGATCATTTCCTCTCCACGATCACTTCTGGCTCATGGCTATTCAAAAGGGTTTTATTTTGTATGGAGACATGCATGAGAATTGCCTGGAGCTTGAAGGGCTCCTGTGTGGCAATAAAAGCCACTTTCAGTCAGATGGGAGCTATCAGAGGAGTGAGTAGTCAGGGCAGCTTTCCCTTCCAGCAGGCAGGCTGGCATCCCCTGCCCACGTGTCTCCTGGTCACCCACCTGTGATGTGGGTGCTGGTGACACTGCATCCCCGTGGTGCTGTGTATTCCACCTCTGCTAGAGCCCATAGTGGAAGGATCTCCACTGGCTTTCCTGCACCAGAGCTGAGCCTTACAGCCCCCGTGTGAGCTCTGCAGTTATTTTACAGTTGTGTAAACAGAGGCACAGAGATTTCCAGCATGAGGAGAGTCAGATGCAAGGTCCTGGTCTGGTGTGGGGTGCAGCTGGGTGTTGGATGCAGAGTTGGCTCATCTCAGTACAGCTTCAGGATTAAACAAGGTAAAGTAAGGGTAACAGTTATCAGTAGTTTGGGAGCATCAGGGCTTTGGGTACCTCTCCTGTTGTAAATGGGAAGATGTTTCAGATGAGCTTTGTGTTCCTGGAGTCACACCATAATAAACTCCAAAGGACATGGGCTTTGCTGGTTCATATGGGTGTTAGCAGGAGGCTGTGAAGCCATTTTTGAGCAGTGGATGTGCCTGGACCTGACGTGGGCTTGTCCCTTCCTACTGGTGGCAATGCTGGCAGCATGTTGAGCTTGCACGGTGGAGCATCACTTCGTAAAGCTGCGGCACCTATGTGGGATTTTGTGCACCTGTGCAGGTTTTATTTCCTCCTTTATTTAATGATTTAATGTTCTTGGCATGTGGCTCCTTCCCCAGGCTGACAGGGATGCAAGCAGGATCTCAAGGTGGCTCTTGGATCTCGCATTAAGCCACTTTAGTATGTGCTGTAGATTCTGTTTCCTGTGAATTTGCACACAGCGGGAGGACGAGCAGGAAGGCTGCTTCTTGCTGGCAGGCTTCCCAGATATTCTTGGCATTGCAGATCTATACTTGCATCGTCGCTGTGGCCCTGTTTTAACAGAAAACAGAAAGTGCTGTGGTAACAGGAAGGCACAACCTCGGCGAGCACCAGCTCGGCGATGGCGGCACCAGCGCAAACGCCGTCTGCCACGTTGGCACGGTGGCTGTGTCCCTGCCCTGTCCTCCTCCCTCAGTCCCCTCTGCTCTTCTCTAATGGCCACATGCAAGGTCAAGCAGCTCCTTGCTGTGCTCGTGGGCACACATCCAGCTGCTGCAGGGCTGGCTGGTGTGATGGTGTGGCGCTGCCCAGTCGGTGTTCATCTCCTCCAGGCTGTGTTGTTCTTTGCTGGACTCCCGTAAGGAGTTGCCCCCAGGTCTCCAGGAGCTCCAGCAGCTCTTGCCAAGGGTGTGTAGTTGCTGGCAGGTCCTGGTTTTGCAATACCAGTGTCACTGGAAGAGGAGGCATGTGGAGCAGGTCTGTCTGTGGGAAGCAGTGCTGGAGATGAATGTACTGAGGCGGGGAGAAGGATGAACTGGTGCACCAGTGGTGGGTGTAGGACTGGGACACATCCCTGCCCCCATCTTGCAGTGAGAAGACACCGCAGCTCCTCCTCTCAGGGCTGGGTGCTGCATCCAGAACACCCAGTGCTGTGAGGGAGCAATTCCAGCAAAGAGAAAGTCCCTCCAGGAGCAGTCTCTGCTGCAGTGTGGAGCATGGTAGCCTGAGGAAAGTGGCCAGGCTGGCCTGGCAGCAGGGTGGCACGATGCAGATGTCCCAGCTATGCCTGCACGTCACCTCTGCCTGTCCCTCGGGAGTGCTGGCGGGCAGCCAGGCTGTGTCCCTGTGGCTCCCAGCGCGGGGAGGGCTTCCCGAGGCTGCGTTCTCAGTGTGTACTCGATGAACCAGCACACTCTGTTCTCGAGTGGTGAGATTGGACTTCCTTTCCTCGGTCGGCGACGCAGGCTGGCTGTTGACTCATCAGCTGCTTCCCTTGGGCTTTGCTGCAGAAGGGGCAGGCAGGATTCTGCAGCAGTTTGAGTAGCTTTTGGAGCAGAGCTTTTTTTTTTTTTAACATAATCTTTTTCCTTTTTTTCCCCTGTTTTTTTTCCTCTTCCCTCCAGCTCATCATGAAAAATGTGTGAGTTTGGAGCTTGCAGATGGCATGCTGGCGATTTAACAAAGGGCTATTTCTTGGGTTGGTTATCCCCATTCTGTGGCTGCCTGCCCTTAAATATGCCTGGGTTCTGATAGGCTCCAGAAATACATGTACACTTCCCTCAGAGACTGTGCTCTGATCAAAAGAAAATCCCAATTGCCCTAGGCCTAAATGTTTTGATCACAAGCCCTGGGCCATGTTTGGGAGAAGATGGCTCCCTGCCTGCCTGTTCCTGGGGACCCCCACAGTGGCTGTGGTGAGGATGAGCTGGCCATTGGCACTGATCCAGGACTGCAAAATAATCCTAGTGATGTAACATCAGTGAGTTTTGTTTCCCTAACACTGGGAAAGGGAGGTCTCCAGTCAGATCTGCTCAGGCAGCCCTTGTCCCTGCAGGCAGTAGGGAGGGATGGGCTCTGCACGGGGTGGTCTGTCCTGCCAGTGCTTCAGGTACCTTGTTTAGGGTGGGATGAATCACATCCCTGGCAGCAGGGGGTCTGGGCCATGCAGAAGGTGGTACTGGTGCTGCAGAAGGTGGTACTGGTGCTGCATGAGGTTGTTGGCTCATGCCCAGTGCCTGTGAGTGCTTTGCAAAGGAGTAAGTGTGATTTACTCTGCCTGTTACTTGTCATCATTTCTGGTTTACTCTCTGCTTACTGACAAGTTCTTGTGTGGGCTTTCAGCAAGTCCTCACCTTTATTAGTTTGCTATGGGAAATGTGTTAATCCAGCCTGTTCTTACCTCATTCTGAGCCACTTGGACTTTTATTTTGAATGTTTGCTAATCCTCCCAGTGGATGCCTGTGGTTTATACTGGATCAAGCACACAGAAAGTCAAGTGTACTTCAGCAGCAAATGTATAGAACGAGTGAGCTTGATTTCCTGCTGCTCAGTAACAAGGTTTGCAGCTCTTGGGACTGACTCTGGTTTGGTACAGTCTTGGGAGCCTCCATATCTCACTCCATTGCCTCTGCTCTCCATCCAGAACCATGGATTTAGTGTGTAGCCAGGCAAACCCTGGCTCTGATTGCTGGGCTTGCAACCGCAGCACTAATGAAATCACTTCTTAGTGATTTAGTGCACCTTGAGTCCCCTTTGAACAATGCAAGGAACTATTACTTTAAGTGCTCTCCAGAGTGATGGGAGGAGCGGGATAGCCCAGCTGCAGGAATAGCTGCTCAGTTCTTGGTGCTGCTGTGGGTAGTCCTGTTGAGTTCAGGTGAAGTATTGCTGGAAAGTCAGCTTCACTGTGTTGCCAGGACCTTGGGGAGGTGGAGGAGAGCTGGTAGGTGGTTTCATTCAGTGCACTTGAAGATCTCGAAAATCTGATCTAGTTGAAGGTGGCCCTACTCGTGGCATGGGGCTTGGATTAGGTGACCTCTAAAAATCCCTTCCAATTCAAGCCTTTCTGGGGTTTCATGAAGTGCACCCAAACAGACGTAACTGTGCATGGATGGAGGAAGAGCAGACGGATCCCTCCTTGTTTTCTGGGATGGGCTGTGTGCTGCTTCGAGTGACTCAGCGTCAAAACTGTCCTCATGTGTTTCAGGGTTCAGCATTAGTTCAGTGATCCAGAATGCATTAAAGGAGTCTGGATGCTGCCTTTCCAAATTCCTGTAAGCTTTGCTTTCACTGGGCTGGGTTTCTTTAAGGAGACTCGTGCAAAGACACGGTGCTGGTGGATGGGAGTTGTTATCTTGTGCCAGTGTCTGGTTTTGAGCTTTCCCACACTCAGCTCTGTGAGTAACAGTGTCAG
Organism: Polioptila caerulea; assembly: GCA_013397295.1. Classification (NCBI taxonomy): domain Eukaryota; kingdom Metazoa; phylum Chordata; class Aves; order Passeriformes; family Certhiidae; genus Polioptila; species Polioptila caerulea. Next base: position 213,916 of record VYXF01010302.1, on the reverse strand, counting down.
GGGCATTTGTCCAGTTCTTGATCTGCCATGGCTCATGCTCAGACCATGGCAGGTGCAGAGCTGCCACCATTGCTCATGTCTTCTGTTTCTGGTCTCCATTAGTAGGTGGATACAAAGGCAAGTGGAGCTGTTTGCATTACTGAAGTAATTATGGAAACATTATCTGGCTGGGATAATTAATTCCAGATGCTTTAATGTTAGTAGCTTGGCCTAAGTTACATAAAGAAGCAACATTTTTTTGTGTTTTTACATCCAGAAAACACACACTCAAGTGTCCCTGGCTTCTCTAGTAGCAATTCCAAGACATATATTGCTTAAATGGAAATCAGCAGAATACTAGCAGCCTGCAGGCTGGGTTTGGGGAAGGTTGCTGTGTGACATGAGTCCCTGAAGGGCCACCAGGTGGGTCAGTGATGCTGTAGGAGAAGGGGGAGAGCAGAACCTGTGGGTGCTGGGGCTGGCTCTATTGTGCTTGCCTGCAGGGAGAAGGTGCTGTGTGAACATCTTCTGCAGCTGCCCTGGCACTGGAGGCTGCAACGTTTTGCTGGGTTTCAGAGCCAGAAGAGCAGCACAGGCTGTGTCCCCTTCCAGCAGCAGAGCCCAGTACCCCTGCTGCCTTCAACACCTCTGTTAGAGCTGATGGCACAGAGAGAAAAGAAAGAGGGGAATATGGAGAAGATCCTTGCACAGCATCAGAAATTATGTGTATATTTTGCTCTCAGCCCAGACACTGCTTTTGTCTAGTTAACCAGAAAAACATCTGTGTTTTGTTGTTCCAATCAGCCCACCAGCAAACCACTGCCCAGCTATTGCTGTGTCTCTGCAGCCGTGGTTTTCCTCTCTCAAGTTGTGGAGAGAAACCCAACTGTGCTATGGTGCTCTGCCTTGGGAAAGCAGACACTGCTCTGCACCTGAATTTTTCTGTACCAGGTCCCTACTCCCATCTACATCAAAATTATTCTCTGGGCACTGAATCAGAGTTGCAACTTAAATTATTCATTTGTTGAGCTAAATCTCAGGGAGATTTAGGCTGGAATAGAAACATGAGAAAGACAGGGACATCAGCACTGGTCTTTCTCTAGTCTGCTGGGTATCAGGCTTTTTATGTGGTGATAAACAGCTCAGAAGTGGAATTGGAAAAGCTGTCTGGGTTTCACAAGATGGCTGTTTAGTGCCTCCTGTTCGCTTGTTTTCCTCTTTTTATCACATCAAAGAAGAGTGAATCACTTTCTCCTTAGAGGATTATGTTATTCCAGGGCCCTGGAAGGACCCACTATGGTTACAGGCTATTACAGAAGGAGATTTCAGGTGGGGAGGGAGCAACTAAGCATTCTTCTTACTGCACCTGTTAATTGTAATTGAGAGCTTCAGCTGCATTTCTGTAAAACTTCCAGAACCTGCCTGCAGCTTGGGAGGAGCCACCCTACCCCATCCTTAACAAACAGGATTGCCACAGGGGGATTTCCAAGCCCAAAGAGAGAGCCCTTGAATGGTCCCAGATGTGCTGGCAGCTGCGGGTGCCGAGGCTGTGCCCTGCGGAGCTGTGCTGTGCTGCTCACGGATCAGAAGCTCCCGATGGCTGGGGATGCTTTAAAAGCTGATAATGAGAATTTCTGACATTCACTGGACAGCGCCGAGTGTCGGAATTCAGCTGGGAACGACACCGGCGGCAGCTGAGGGGACGGTGGGCGTAGCTGCACCACTGTGTCCTGGCTGGTCCCTGCCTGCAGGAGGACAGCAGGGTCCCAGAGACATGCCGGGTCCCTGACGCATCCTGTGGCATCCTGTGGTCCCTGACGCATGCAGGAGGGATGGGGAGTGCAGCCTGCACAGCCACCCAGGCATTACGTCACCTGGAGCTGCACTCACTGGCTGCTGGCACCCGGAGGGCAGGACGCTGCTGCAAGCAGCATTAACCCCTTCCTGAACATCCTCAGTGCCACTTGGGGAGCACAAAGGGACCTGCACAGAGCTGAGCGTTAGCCACCGATGTCTGTGCAGCCGGGGGGTGCGTTTTGGGCACAGCTGCTCCTGTTACTGGAGCCTGGTGGATCCTCCTGGGGCCAAATTCAGCTGCTTTGTCCTCTCAGTACAGCAGCAAAAGCCAAATGGAGCTTCATGGCTGAACTATGTGTGTCACTGCCTGTGTAGGTTTTTGGGACAAGCACTTAAAGGAAGGTTTAGGTTATGGCAAAGGGCAGGGCCAGCCCAGCCACCCACTGTGCCCATCAATGACAGGGGGCAAATGGCACAGTGCCACTGAGCTGCTTGCTCAAGCATGGATGTGCACAGGAAGGGTTGATGTGAAGTTCCTTCCATCAAGCTTTTGCTAGGAATGTGCTTCTTACAGCCCCTGCCATGAAGTTAGCCTACAAATGGTGCAAAATGGGTGGCAGACCAGGCCATCAGTCATCACAGGTTCCCTTTCCCAGACCCACAGGTTCCTCTTCTCGTGCCTGCTCTGTTGATGTATGTATGATGAATTTTCATGGATTTTCAGAGGCTGTTGCCAAATCTTGAGGGGGTTTTGGCTCCAGCAGCCAGTAAGGAAATACTGCAAATCATTTATTTTCTGCACAAAGTGGTCCCAGCGATGCCATCTCATTCTGCTCAGGTTCTTGTTTGTTCTAAAATAAAAGAGTTTGGTGACAGTGGTGTGTTGAGATACACAGTGTCACCTCTCTACTCCCTCTCTGGGACCAGCTGCCTCCAGCCCTCTCTTCTCCATCCACAGGTGGATGAGTTGACAGATGCTGGGTACCTGTGGTCCCTCCTGCGGGGTCCAGGGGCTCTGGTGTCAGGTGGCTTATGCCAAGGGTGACAGCAGGGTGCCCACAGGGCTCTGAACTCTCTGTGCTGGTGATCAGGGTGCTCCAGGTACTACCTGGAGTATCTTCAGGCAAGAAGGGGAGGGGTGAAGTGCACAGGTACCATTTAGCACCAAGACCTATATCCTAAAGATGCTTTTAGGTTCATCCAGCTGGTCAAGTCAGCTTGCATGCAGGTCTGAACATCAGGCCAGTTAATCTAAAATCTAAACATATATTACCTTCTTGGCATTCCCTTTCATCTTCATACTCAGCTTTGGGAGTATAGTTTTTGGCTCATGGTTTTACAGCCTTTACTAGAAGCCATAAAAATACAAGAAGTAGGAGTAACATGGTCTGTAAATCTGGCTGTGGGTGTGCTGAGGGTCACAAACCTTTGTATGCTTTGTGGCTCATTATTGTGACCATCCACCACTGTCTCCAACCCCATCCTTCATTAAACCCCCAGACACCTTCTCTAACTTAAATTCTTAAATTCTGCTCTGCTGTTGAGAGGCAATAACATCTATAAAATCTGTACCTTAAGTTCATAAGAAAATGGGGCATCCAGTCCAAATGGCCTGCTAGATGCTATTTTAATAAACAGAAAGTGAAAATCATCCCTTTAAATTGCCCTTTTAAAGCTGTTGTGTGCCACAGGAGAATTCCCCCATAAACAGAGCTGATGGTAGGAACAGTATCAGCATCCACTGAAGGTTGCTGGCAGAGCTATCTTCCCACTGCCTTTCCTAAGCTGACTTATTTATGGACATTGGATGAGACTACTTTAGGCTGGAATGGGGGTAAAGAAAAGATGACTGACTAAAGCCTTCGTTGCAATAAAATTAAGTATTTTTAGATGAGAAACACTGTGCAGGATTAATTATTTCTATCTGATATATTAAAAGGGAGCATATAGAAAAAATGCCTTCTCCCTTCAGCCAAGTGAAGCATTCAGTTTACAGAGATGATTAACCATGGGAATTTGCTGAGTATATTTCATTACTGTGTAATCTTCTCCAGGGATAGATGCGATTCTCAAGAGTGTTGGGGTCCACTTACTCCTTTTCCTCAAGTGCCCTTGAGACCCACTTTCAGACTAATGGCCTCAGGTTTGTTGTGATTTTCAGGCTGATCCCAATTTTCAGCCTTTCGTTTAAATGAGCCCTTGATTGATACAGGATTTTTTTAAAATGCTGTGTCTCTGGCTGGCTGGATAAATAAAGGAGTAAATGCTCCTCCTGTGTAATCGAGCTTCTGTGAATGGTCTGGCTCTTGGTGGATGCTCTCCCTCTGTGATGCTTTGCCATGATGGTGCAGGGAATTTGGGTGGGTTCAGTGGCTCATGGGCAGACTCCTCATCGCCCAGCCTGGGTATTTCTTTGTCCACTGAGCAGCTATTTGGAAACATGGTTTCACAATGGATTAAAACATGTCCCTGCACAAAAGGGGAGCCCTGATGAGATCCCCAGCTCTTGAAGCCCAGCAGATGGTTTGAAGCTGGTGAGGGCAGCCTCTGTACTTTGCTCCCTTTTCTTGCTGTGTCTCCGCTGCAGGGTTTGGACAGTGCAAAGCTTGCAACTTTTTGGGCTCCAGTTTCTTGAAGCTATTGGAGGTGAGGAAGGGTGCCCAGCTTGGTCTATTTTCTGTATTGCTGTGAGGCAGGGAATGTTCTTTCCCAAAGGATTGCTTCCTTGTCTTAAACTGAAGGATCTCTTCCTTCCGAAGTTCCTCCTAGCCTTAGGCACTGTCACTGCAGTCACTGATCTTTATATCTCAGCACCAAGAAGCCCTTTGCAGGTGTGTTAATGTGTGTCAGGAAGGACTGGGATGCTTTTTAGGAACGTGATTTTATCCACCAAAGCAGATCCAGGAATCACTGTGAGGCTGTGCACCTCTGGGCATTGCATCCTGCTTGGTCTTCCCAGAGGCTTGGGATGCCCCATGTGAGCCTCAGCATCTGGCAGCCTCTAGCTCCCCTCAGGGTGGGAGGAATGTTCATGGGAACAGGCACAGGCTCTCTTAGGGTTTGCTGAATTGTTTGCAAGCCATAAAACCCTTGTGTTTAACTGAGTGCTGCAGATGAGTCAGGGAGTTGATCTGGACCAGGCTTCCAGCAGGTCTTCATAGGGTTATACAAGCTTCTCACTGTATGAAAAGTAATTAAGCAGCTATTTCAGTTTCTTTATTTCTGACCTTCTCTGTTTGCTGATATTTGAAATGGTGAGAAAATGGCACGAGCATGTCCCAGTGTCCCCAAGCCTGAATTAACTGCAGGGGATCCCAGCCCATGCTGCCAGATCAGCATGGGGTTATGGGGAGGAAACTTGCAAAGTAAAGTTTAGTGATCCTCTTAAGAAGATACTTTCCATATTAATACTTATTCCTTTGGAAAGTGGCTGCTGAGTGCTGCAGCATCTGATCATCCCTCCCTGATCCCTGTGTTCCTAGATGGGGAGAGGCACCTGCCATCACTGCATTGGCACGTTTCAAACCTTTTAACAGAGTGCTGGTGAGCTTGTTAGATGTTTGTACCTTCATTACCTTGATCTTCATCATCAGTGACATGGTGAGAGGCAAAATGTCACTCTGTAAGTGCCAGTTCCCATTAAACCAAAGCAAACTGCATTTAATTACAGTGTCAGAAAAAGCTGGATGTTGAGCACTGGTGGAGCTGTTACCATCAGTGAGCCCCCAAGCTCCCTGTGATCTCTGCATCACCAGGGACTGTGCAAAGCCAGGACCTGAGAGTCTAAACATGCATCCAGGTTTTGGGGGGTTGGGAGCTCTGGGGAGGTGGGTGCACGACTCGAGGGGAGAGTCACTTGTCTCCTGTCTCTGAGCATCAGGTTCAGCAAAACTTCTCCATAAGACACCTGCAGAAGAGAGGTGGAGGCTGTGTGCCCAGGTGGAGTGGACGTGCCCAGGCTCAGGCAGGTGCTGTGTCCCACACACCACTCTTGGCGGGCAGTAGCACCATGTGAGATAACCCCAAGGGACTGCTCCAGTCACCTCAACATCCTTATCACAGCCAGTGCATTTCAGTGCTGTCAATACAGTAAATGACCTGTTCAGGATACTCCTTTGATATGTACACAGAGCATTAATCTTAGCAGTTTTCTGCCAGGGTAAAAATAGCAGCTCTTTCCTCCTGCCATCCCAAACATCCGTGGCTGGCTCAGAGTCAGAGCATCACCTGTTGCAGGGGCTGTTGGGTGAGTAGCTTGTGTAACTCGGCTTAAAGAAGGCTTATGGCCCTGACCTCGTGCCTGCTCAGGCAGCCCTTCCCAACAGAAGTGTCCATTGCAGGTGCAGGACTGTTTTTTCTCTCCCGTAACAAGGCTGTGCCCAGCCTGGCTGCTCCCACACCAAGCTTCTGTTTCTATGCAGGGGTGACCTGGGCTTGGGCTCAAGGGTCAGAGAAGTTCAGTCTGATGTGAACCAATGAACATTGCACCAGCAGCTCCTGCTCTATTTTTTTGTTAATAGCATCTTCCAGTGGCTAAAGGGGCTACAAGAAAGGCTGGACGGGGACTTTTTAGATGGGTATGTAGTGACTAGACCAGGGACAATAGCTTTGAACTGACAGAGGGCAGATTTAGATTAGATATTAGGAAGCAATTCTTCCTCATGACATTGGTGAGGCCCTGGCACAGGCTGCCCAGAGAAGCTGTTGACTGCTCCATCCCTGGAAGTGTCCAAGGCCCGGCTGGATGGGGCTTGGAGCAACCTGGGATAGTGGAAGTTGTGCCTGCCCACGGCAGGGAGGGTTGGAACTGAATGATCTTTAAGATTACCTCCAAACCTATCTATTCTGTGATTCTCTGATTTTAGGGGTTTGGGAGCTCCTTAGATGCCAATCCTGATGCTGTGGCTGAAGCATGCCTAGTTTCAGTGTCAATTACTGCTGTCTGCAATAGAGGTGTCAGTGAATCCCCAAGTCCTGTCCTAGATTACAGTGAGATTATTTTAAAATGTGAGGACTGAGAGCTGTCCTTCCACGTGGCTTTTAGTTCTTGATTTGGAGATGTACTCAGGATATTGGATTGCATCTTTACTTTCAATTTAGTGGTGGGTGAAGTAAAGCAAAAGAGATAATAAGATAATAAAGGAGAAACATTTCTTGATGTTTCTCTTTCTGAGCCATAAATTGTTGCTTCTCCTGCTGGTGGCTCTGGAAGTACCTCCAGTGTTTGTGACCACAGAGGACAGCAACTGAACTACACATCTGGATCTGTAGAAACTCCAGGTTAATTTTCCTGCCCTGCCACAGATTTCACTCTGACCTTGGGCAAGGCAGGTAGGGTCTCATTCCCAAGGACAGCTGGGCTCAGGTGTCTCTCCTTGGCTCATACAGACCTTGGAGCATCTGGTACCACAGTTCATCTAGTTCTGTGATGGACACCATGGCCTTGCCCCAGACACATCACAGAGCACAAGGCACTCGATGCTCTGACATGAGCTTACACGGCAGGACAGAAGGCAGATAAAAGTCTTCCAGGGATCAGTGGCCTTCCCAGCTGGCACTGGTGCAAGAGCAGGGCTGGGTCCTGCAGCTTTACGTGGGGAGAAGCTGTTTGGAAGGGGCTGAGGTGCTGCAGCGAGTTGATGTTTGGTTGCTGGTTTTTTGCAGCATCTTTCTGGCTTGTTATCTGTGCCAGGAGGTGGATTTCAGAGGAGGAAACGCGAGCTGAGCAAATATTGCAGCAAGCTCCAGTTCCCAACTTCACTGAGATCTGTCAGCTGGCACCACAGGCTGCTTCTCATTTGTCCTCTGCTGGCATGACATTAGGCATGACACTGTTGACATGTGCATGGCAAGTATCATGCATATTGCTGCAGAGTTGCCAAGGAAAGGCAGAAGAGCTGACAGCCAGTGCCTGGTTGCTCTCTGTGCAGGGAGTTTGCAGCAGATGAGGCAGCTCCTCTCCCCTTCCCTGTGGTTGTGATTAGAGAGCACTCAGAGCAAATCTCATAGGCCACTATGGGATGTTCTCCAGTGCCAAGCATGCCAAAGTGCTGCCCAGCACAGTGTGGATGTGGCGCTGCAGTGTACGGCACACTGGAGATGTTCATGCAGGAGTTAATGGCTGGGGGACTTGCCATCTGTATTTGGATCATCATCTCCTTTGCACCTCATTTTTCTCGTGTAAAGAGTTAATTCCTGTAGCTGAATGGGAACACTTGCTGTAGTTGCTCTGCTGGGGCTGTCTGTCAGTGCCAATCCATGGGCTGACTTCAGGTGCAGTGGCTTTGCTTTCCTTCACAGAGTCGGGTACCCAGCGTGCTCTCACCCTCCATGGCAAGAAACAGATTTTTCTGAGTTGTAGCTCTCTCTCAGCCTCCCCTTCTTTTCTTCCAGGATCATCCCCCAGCTGGAGAACTCACTGTCACAGGTTTCACCGAGCAGCCTGCCTGGCTCTGAGATTTCAGAAGCTACAAGGACTTACTTGCAAGGAATGAGCCGCTATGACCTGGACGAGCTCGATGCCTGCTGGTTGGAACTTGTTAACATGGAGCTCAAGGAGATGGGTGAGTACTGCTGGGGTTTTCTTCCTCTCTGGCCTGGGTATCCCACAGTGGGCATTCCGACTTTTTGAGTAAGCATGTGGAACTAAAGGCCTTGAAGAAGAAATGTCAGAAACACTGGTCCATGATTGTTTCCTGTTCCAGGCATCTCTAGATATCACAGCATAACATTGCCTGCTGTTATATCACTGCACATTCTTCAAATCCTTTAGTGGATTTTGGTCGAGTGCAAGTACCTGAGGTTGGAATTTGACCATTGGCACTAGTGCTTAGCATGGTCTGCTGGGCAAATTTGTTGGCACAGACCCATGGGTGTGTAGTTCTGCCAGACTGTTGAGGGATTTTCCAGTCCTTGTTAGGGAAGGGTTGCTGTGGTGTGGCTGCTTCTCTGCAGGTGAGAGTAAGACCTCAATAAAGCATTCACCTTGTGAGGTCAGTGCAGGCTCAAGTGTGCCTATATGAAGGGTTAGTCCTGGTGGCAAAGGCCTTTCAAGAGTGGGAAAAGGGATTTTACCAGGTGCTTGAACAGATGGGATAGTCCACTGTGGAGCAGGAGGGTTGTGCTGGCTCTCACAGGCAGCTGGTTGAGGGCTGCAGCAGGATTCAGGATGAAGTCAGGAAGATGCAGTTCAATGAGCTTGCATGGAGCACAAGCAAGCTCAGAAGCTGGCTATGACATTGACTGATCTTGGTTTTGGAAGATCTGTCCTTCTGTTGTACTGATGATTTACAATGGAATTTTGTTGCTGTGACCTTAAAAAGGTTGTGGAAGCTGCTTTCACAGTTTGTCTGATTATCTGGTATAGATATCCTATATATTGGATTTGCCATAATCTCAACATTGTGGAGCCTGTAGCATCACAGAGAAATGACAAGTCAGTTTTGCCCTCATTAGCATTTGTCCTGTATTAGCAGCCTCAGCTCTGTCATTAGCACATGCAGATTTTGAGGCACTGACAGCTACAGTGAAGTCCTTGGGCAGAGCAGAGGGTGCTGCTGGATAAAGCCAAGTGCTTCAGTCCTTCTCAGGTACCTTGCAGAGGATCCACTCTTCCTAACCCTGCACAGCTGCTGTTGCTGCATCTAAAAACCACCTTCTACCACACTGGGCATCATTCTGATCTCACTGTGCCTACACTATATCTCCTGCTACATTTCCTTTGCCATCTCCACAGCTGCATGGCCATCAGAAGTGTCTCTGGGCTCCAGAGAAGGGTTGTCTGTATTTCCACTTCCACTTGTATTTCATAGGTTGCTAGAAATGAAGTAGGCAGAGATTTGGCTTCTCCAGCTCAGTTGGATTAAATTTGCCTTGCTTTATTATTTCTTTGAAGTATTAGATTTCAAATGCAGTGTCCAGATGTGGAGCTTCTGTGGTGATGGAAGGTTGAGATGACTGGAAGGTCCCTGCCCTAGGCCAGATGAGAGCTGACTGCTGGCTGTCCCCATGTCACCTTGGGGCTGGCATGTGCCAAACCCATGAGTGCTGGAGTAGAGTGGTGGCTTCTCCAGCAGCACTGCCTTGGCTCTCACTGAACTCTTGAGTTTAGGAGGGGAGCTTGAGCTTTATCCAGCCATACCCCTGCTCTGTGCAGGCACGTGGGTGGGCTGACACCTCAGCATCCCAGGGAATCCCAAGTCAGGACACAGGCAGTGCTTTGCTGCTGACCCTTGGCTGTTCTGAGCAAGCTGCATTTTTTTCTCTTCATCCCACTATTTATCAGCCAGTCACCATTTCCAAGGAATGTCCTTAAGAGATGTTTGTTCAGGGCTGGACTGGATGAAACCTTAGAGTCTGAGGAAGCCCCTGAGCCTTCATGCCATCACCACCTCTAGGTGTGAGAAGGACTGAGGTGATCTCAGCAGTGGTAGTGCAGAGAACATCACTGCCCATCACTTGCTTCTGCAGCCCATTCCTGTCACTGAGGGAGCACTGTCATTACTGGCTGAGACTTAAATGTACTGGGGAGAGAGTAGCTTTGAAAACCAGCATTTGGCATGTGAAATCCACTGTGGATATAGCTTCAGCCCAATAAATTCTGGTATCTTGCCCCTTCCCCCAATCCTCCCCACTTCTCTAGCAGTGCAAGGGCTAGTACATTTTTTCCAGTCACTTGGAAAGGAAAAAATGTGGTTTTGATTAATACCCTATCCCTGATGCTGCAGGGAGCTGGGGCTTTGGCAGGTGGGGAGCAGGATGGGAGCAGGTGCTCCTGGCTGCAGGACCCATGGTCACATCACCCCTGGCAGCTGTGCCCACCGTGGAGGCTGGAGGTCATCGGGCTGCTTTGAGGGGATGCATCTTCCTGCCCGTGGAAGTGATGGAATTTGGCTGCTCGTAGAGGAAAGCTGTTGTAGCAATTCTATTGCTGCTCAGCTCCTAGGCTGGGCCAGAGCAGGAGCTTTGCTCCCTCTGCTTCCCAGATGGGAAAAGCCAGGGTGGGGTTTGGGTGCCCTTCACCCCCCAAGGCAGAGGATTGCCCTGCTGGGGTTGGTCCAAAGGCAGTCCATAAATAGCGCTTTCTCCCGGAAGCCCTTGACACTAATGACACCATTAATGACTCGCTGAGATTTCCAAACCTGCTTTGCTAATCTCCAAGATCATTAACATGACTTAACTAGAGAACAGCAGCCTCTCCTCCCATTCAGAGGAGTCAGGAATTATCTCCCAGCATTAATTTAGGAGGTAGGCAGAAGTTTAAATTCCTCATGGGTGTTTGGTTGAACTGTTGTCACTGGGCTGTCCAGGGGCACAATATGTCATTCCAAAAATATTTAATGACAAAGAAGAATCCTGATCTCTGACTGGCTCCTGAGGATGTACGGGGAGGAGAGCTGGAAAACACCTCTGAGATCATCCAGCTCGCCTTTCGTGGGTCCACGTAGCACACAGCACATGCCTTTTCCAGTCCTTTTTAGGTCACCCCAGGGATGGAATTTTATCACCAAGATCAGATAAACCTCCAGATAGCTCCAGCTCTCTGCATTCTGCCTGCTGACTTCTCTCCCAATTAAGTGGAATTGCTCCAGAAAGCAAAGGTTTTACATGAAAAGCAAAAGTTTGAAACATAAAACAGCTTTAAATAGTTTTAAACCCCCCAGTAAGATGCCTCAGTAGCTGTTGCTGTACTCAATGGAAATGTGCTGTTTAAAGAACCTTTATGTGCTAGAGATGAAGTCAGTATTTAGGCATGCCTAAGTGTTTTATTTGTTGCTGCTGCAATATGAGATTGTAAAAAAAGTGGATCTGTAGAAGACTGAATGAGGCCCAGAGCCAGATTAATGTCCATGCCACTCCAAGCAGCACAGGCCCGTCCTTTTAGACAGGAGCCATGCCATAAGTCTTCATTTTTATATTAACATTTTATGCTGTATTTTGTGATCTCCACTAAATCCAAAGCTATTGTAAGAGTGGAGCTAGAGAGACTTCAAAGACCAAGGCTGAAAGATCCTTTTGCAGTGATCGGCACTTCACAAACACACGGAAAATCCTCAAGAAATTGCTAAAATTGTTGTCGGAATCAATTTTGCTGAAGGCAGAGTCGAAGTTTCTAAGTATTCCCTTGACTTAATCCATATGGTGTATTCTGTTCACATATGCCCACCACAGCTTCTATCTTGGGAGCTGGAGGTGTTCCTGGTATTTTATGGCAGGAACATGCAAAGGTCACATGGATTGCTTTTGAAGCTCCGGGGGAAATTCATCGCTGCATACTTGAGATATGTCTGTGTGCTAATGAGATGGTGCCTCCCTCGGCGGAGGTGAGATTGGTCAAGTAGATGTGAAATAAGCTGGAGTCAGTGGAGTACCCCAGGCAAGATGTGCTCAGTGGAGCAGAGGCTGCTGTCAGTCCTGCTCCTCACAGAGTGGCTGCTTCCCTCCCTGGCGGTCCTGGGTGTCACACTCTGAGGCTGCTCCCATCCCACTGCATCCTTTTGGGATTCTAGGAGCCCCTTTTTCACCCTGAGGCAGCAAGTTGGCACTCCCCAGGCAGAGCCCATTTCCAGGCAGCTGCTGCTCACCACCGTGTGAGTGTGCCCATGTCCCACTGTGCAGGACCACCCCAGGACAGAATCATGGAATGGTTTGGTTTGGAAGGGACCTTAAAGCTCATCCCGTTCCAAGCCCCCCTGCTGTGGGCAGGGACAACTTCCACTCTCCCAGGCTGCTCCAAGCCCCATCCAAGCCAGCCTTGAAGACTTCCAGGGATGGGGCAGCCATAGCTTCTCTGGGCAGCCTGTGCCAGGGCCTCACTGCCCTCACAGGGAAGAATTTCTTCCTAATACCCAATCTCACCCTGCCCTCTGTCAGTTTGAAGCTATTCCCCTGTGTAAAATACCACAAGCCTCTGGAGCTGAGCTTATTTAGCTCCTTAGGGATACAGATAATCAATACCACATGTAAATGAATGTATTAATTGTTTGTGTGTGATGTATTAATGTATAGATTAGCACGGTTGGAGATCAGTGGGAGACTCTTAAGACATTTTCCTTCCACATTTTCAGCACAATCAGTTTTTACATAAGTCACTGTTTTGCTGTTTCCATAAATTCCTGGCAGTAATTGCAGTAGTTTCCAGCCCTTCTCCAGCTTTGCTGCTGATGGGGTGAGGAGGCTTTCATCAGGAGTGCTCTAGGACAGCCCTGTCAGAGCCAAGCAGCACTGCAGAGAGGCAGCAGCTTCTAAAGTGGCTTCTGAAACATTTTGTCATCATCTTAAATTTGAGCAATAATTGATGTTGGTGGGTGGCAGAAAGGGTGATAATTGGTTCCTGTAAATCTTTTAAGTGCATTAGCAGGCTGTGTTTGTAACAAAATGTCTGGAGGTTTCACTGTGGATGCTCAGTTCACCGTGTGTTGGTCACACTTTACATCCAGGATCTGTTTATAAATAACATTGATAAAAGATTAATGTACAATTGCTGCATCTTCCAAGGGCTGTGTGTCTGCAGGTGGTGGGCTGGAGGTGGCTGTGGGAGTCCCAGGTGGTCTGGTGTGGTGTTCAGGTGGTTGGCTGTCATCCCCTGATGTCCCTGGAGGATGCCCAGGGGGGCACTCAGCCTGGGGCAGGGTAGCTGGTGTCCCCACGAGTTCCAAAGCAGGCAGGTTTGAAGTGGCTTGCCTGGGGCGAGCTGGAGGGCCAGTGAGCTGGAAGGAGATCTCTGGAGTCTGTGGTCCCTGTACCATATGTGATCACCCCATCCCATCAGGGACCTGTCATCCTTTCACCTCAGGTTTTCAAAGATAGTCAGAGACAAGCCTATATCATCTCACCATTGCTTTCCTTTTTTTATTGTAATTTTAAAAAGCAGTAATTTTGCTTGGTTTTTATATATGTATTTCCTGAAAAGTAGACTCCCAGGTTTATAGTCTGTGAATCAGCGAATGGCACAGCCTGCAGTCCTGATAGCTGTTTGTTCATGAGTTGTTTCTATCTCCAGGTATTCTCCACAGGGGGAAAGGATTTACTGTTTCAGTAAATTGATATTAGTAGAGCACAGTTCACTATTCAGAAATAGGTCTCTATTTTGTGAAAGGTGGCTCTCCAGCTATTTTTTTCCTCCCCTCACAGTGAGTTGGCTCACACCACGACAAGGAGTAGCTGAGAATTCATTTAGCAGAAGAATATTGCTCCTTCATGCCACATAAATTACGATATTACAGGAATAATTATAACAGAGGGAGGCGTTGTGTAAAGGGAATGTGCCTGGTATTTCTCCCAGGCGCGGCGCTGTGGCTGCGGTGCCAGCCCAGTATCCCAGTTCCTTTGGGACAGAGTGTTAAAATCCTGTGCTTCAGGTGCTGTATGGGCAGCTGGAAGGGCTGAGTTGTGTGGAGCTGCCCTTGGGAGCCCCCTGGGTTGATGGGGATGCTGGGTAGATGGGGAGCTGCAGGGGTTGTGGCAGACTGACACAGACACAGGGAAGACTTTTTTGCTTGGAGCAAAGTTCCTTCATGTTTTCTTTTCATGAATGAGATCTGGAGACCTCCTGTAGTGCATCATCATCTGTTACCTCTTCTCCTCCATTTCTGAAGCAAGTCCCATTTTCTGGTGCTTCCTTTAGCTGGGAAGGTGCTACCCCACAGCATCCTGCCCTGTGCAAAGAGGGGACAGTTTTTCTCATGCGAGATGCTGTGGGAGGCAGCATTCCCTGGATTACAGCCCTTCCCACTGTGGGGCAATACTGGGGTATTCCAGGGAGGCTGGGTGGCCACATCAAAACCCATCATCATTAATGCACTCCATGTTAATGGGGAAAGGATGTGGGTGGCCTCCTGGAAGGCTGATGGGACATACTCCTCCTGTGTCGGTGTTTTGAACGTGGCTCCCAATAGCCGGAGATTATATTGGCATAGGACTGAAGCCTCACCTCTGCCTGTGTCCCTTCAGACAGAAACTCTGAAGGAGTTTATGATTATCACTGCTGTTCTCTCTGGAGGCTCAGAAAAGCTTTGTTTTCTTTTTTTAGACCTTGTTACACCTTAACCAGGTGAAAATACTGTTCTCTTGCTCAGCAGGTAGAGTCCACTGACCTGCTGGTGGTCCCAAATGTGGATGTCATTGGATTTGTTCATTTTAGCCAAGATCAGTTGTCTGTGTCTTTACTTTCCTTCTCTGTGGACTTGTGCACATACACAGGGAGTATTTTGGAGAGAATTTTTTTGTTTGCTGTTTAGCTGGCCACGATCAATAAAGAGAAAGTTTTCGCAGCCAAAAAGATGACAATTTTTTGAATGGAGTTTAGTAGTATTTATCTCCTTCATGTGATACAGAAGGAGATAAATGGAGCACAAATGGAAAAAGCACTTCACCCCCAGGCCCCATTGTTTAGTGTTTCATAAACGATTAATCGCTTCATCCCCATCAAGTGCAATTGTCAATTCAATAAGCTCCGAGGTATTCAGGCTGACGCTTGGCAAACGCATTCCTAATGTAATTACACCTAAATGGAGTGTGAGAGCGCCTGCGTGTGCGGGAGGCACGGATCCATATTCCCCTGTAATGCTGCAGCAGCTGCATGGCACAGAGGCTGATAAGGGAATCCTGCCGAGGTGCTGCTCTCCCTCTGGCTCTGGCCTTTCTCTGGCCCAGGAGTTTTGGGATCAGCGTGAACTTTCTTCCCAGGGTTAAGCAGGTGATGGTGGAAAATTCAGGAGGTGGGATGGGTGGTGCTTCTTTCCACTCGAGGTGAAGTGGAATGGTGGCCATGCCAGCGTGATCTTGACCTGGGCAAGGTCAGGGTCATGATTCCTGTGGAAAACACTCTCCCTTTCCTTCCTCATACTGCCTGTGGCTGCCAGCTCTCTGCCTGCCCTCTCCCATGAGCACAGGGTGACTCGGGAAGGTGTGTAACTGGGAGCACCTTGATGATCGTTTTGCTTTCCAGAAGTACAGAGCCTGAAATGTTGGGAGGAATGGAGTAACTCCAGGCTGGCACTCCGGTGCCCAGGCTCATAGTGACAGATGGGGAGTTGAAATCCTGACCAAGAGGAGGATATTCTTGCTAGACTGGTTTAATACTCACATAAAGTCATGTTGAGCAAGTGCACCTCAGGTGGTGTGTTTGTAAAGGGACTCCATTAAGGCAAAAATGATGCTCTGGCTTTCTCTGTAACATGCAGGCAATGATAGGACAAGGGGAGATGGCTTTGAGTTGAAAGAGGATCGATTTAGATTAGATACTGGGAAGAAATTTTTCCCTGTGAAGATGGGGAGGCCCTAGCACAGGTTACCCAGAGAAACTGTGGCTGCCCTGTCCCTGGAAGTGTTCAAGGGAACACTTGGACAGGACTTGAAGCAACCTGGTCTAGGGGAAGCTGTGTCTGCCCATGGAGGGGGATTGAAACGAGAAGCTCTTTAAGGTCCCTTCCAACCCAAACCATTCCATGTTTCCATGACATCCAACCGGAACTATGCCAAGAGCAAGATGGTGGCTCCATCCCGGCCCTGGTGCTCAGAACTTGCTGTGCTAGTGCAGGATGCTTCACATTGCTGAGCTCCAGAGGCCCCAGGAAGCCTGTGCCAGCCTGGGGCTGAGATCCCACGCCCATCGCCGGGGCTGCTCCGGAATCAAACAGGTATCAGCAGGTTCCTTGGCAAGCTGCAGCACAGCAGCCTGAGCTCTTGAAAGGGCTGTGATAGGGAACAGTGTTGTCTGTCTTAGATGGTATCTCAGACCCGACATAGACGTGTAAAATGCCAGGTTGGATGTTTGCAGGGACTTGTCAAGCCAAGGGAAACCGTGCCAGTGAAACATTGGGGAAGAGCTTAAAAAGGCAGACAATGGTGTGTTTGCTTGCTGAGCTCGCCTACGTGATGCTTTCCCCCTTGACAGAGTTTTTTCAGTTGTTTAGTGGCTATGGGGGAAAAGATGCAGCCTCTGCCAGAGGTACAGGGACTCCTGCAACCCCATCCCTGAGGCCTTTAGAGCAGCCAAGAGTTTAGCCCAGAACAGAGACATCACACTGTGGCTTGAGAGATGACCAGGATACCAAATTTTTCGCTGAATATTTAATTAGTAACTGCTCCTTATGGGTTCTTCCTCATGCCTTTTTTCTCCATCTCTGCTCATAAATGAGGCATCCTTCCAACCTGCTTTGCGTCAAGGAGGGTGGACAGCAGTTTGGGTCAAGCTCCTCCACTGTCTGTCCAATTGTGGATATTTCACACTACTGAACTACAAAGTCTAATTATTTTGTATTGCATCCTGCTGGTACTTTTGTTGTTCCTGTGCCTTCTCTGATGACATTGTGCTCATTGGCAAACAGGGTGTGATGGGGGCTTAACTCTGCCTTTAAGCCTTCATGGAGAACCTCACTCCTGCTCCTGACAGATTTTTTGGCTTGCCTGGAGTGACCTCACGTTGCATTTGTGGCACCGGGATATTTGCACGCAGGTGGGAGGCAGCACTTCTGGGACCAGCCTTCAGCTCCTGGCAGCAGCATGCCCCATCTAAAGGCAGCTGTGCATCCCACTCCTAGACTTTGCTGCTCTAAAAAACCTCACCTAGTTATTGACCTTATATTCCTGGTTGTCTCTGTGGGGAAAGCTCCGGTAAAACATCTCTACCACCTCTCTCCTTTAAAGATCCTGGTATGGGGGGAGTAAAAGATACAGCTGGCTCTGACCTCCTGATTTCATAAACACAACCCCCTGCCCCCCGTTTATCCTCACTTTCTGCCTTTGGCTTCGGTTTTGCATTTCTATTTAATTTGCCTTGAAATGGTCAATTTTCAGTCTTAACAATTAAAGCACTGACTTTGTATTGCCAAAGCTTGTCTGAGCCCTCACTGCAGAAAGCATCTTTGCAAAACTTGTCTCCTTGAACATTTAAACTGTCAGCCCCAATTATCCGCATTGCTTCAGCTGAATGGGTTTCCTTCCTCTCAGCCAGCAGCAATATTTTGTTACTGTCTATGAAATATAAACTGCATCCCGAGTTAGGAGCAGCCGTTTTCCGAATCGCCGCTTTTCCCGTCGCTGTGGATTTGCCTCTTGAGTTGCCATCTGAAACGCTCAGCCCCTGGCAAAACGCTCCCTGAAGGCAGGTGGGCGCCTGTGCCGGAGCTGCATCAGTGGCTTTGCCTTCATGCTCTGCCTTCTGCCTTGCAGAAAAGCCCGAGCTGGACGAGATCACCCTGGAGCGAGTGCTGGAGGAGCTGGAGACCATGTGCTACGAGAACATGAACATCGCCATCGAGACCGAGGAGGGCTTGGGCATCGAGTACGACGAGGACGTGGTGTGTGACGTGTGCCGCTCGCCAGAGGGGGAGGATGGCAACGAGATGGTGTTTTGTGACAAGTGCAACGTCTGTGTGCACCAGGTGAGCCCCGGCTGCAGGGCAGGGTGGCTGCAGGGCAGGGTGGTGGTGCTTGGCTTTGCTCAGTCCCTCCTCCTCTGGGTTCCTCCCATCCCCACCCATTGCTTCCCTGGGCTGCTGTAGGCTCCTGCCAAGCTTTCCTTGTGGATCCCAAGTGCTACTCAAGAGGACTGGGGATAGCAGCGGGGTCTTGGATAGCTGGCAGGCAGCAAACTTGCTTTTCTTACTTTCTTTTCCCCAACAATTTGTAGGTGCCCACAGAAACACACAACCAGAGGCTGAAGGGCGCCTTCCTCCTTATTCTCTGGTCTCTGTGACATTTTATGTGTCCTCGTCCTTTACTATGCTTATTCTTCTTCACCCCATTTATTGCACCCCAGTGGGATCTTTAGCACCCTCAGGCGACCAGCACTGTGTGCAAGACGTGTCTGGGTGGGATGTGGGTCTGCAGTCCTGTGCTCACCAGAGGGGTGGGCTTGCCCAAACCCCCCCAGCTTCCTCCTCCCCCTCTGCTTTATCTGGGGGGTGGTTGGACCTTCCAGCTCTGCCACTGCAGTCTCACATCACAGGGTTTCTGTCCCAGCTTCCCCACTGTGTGAGCGTGGGATTTCATTTTATTTTGCTGCCTGGAGGAAAATAATTTTATTTTTAGAATTGAATGCAAATGCTTCAGGCTCTTGATGGGGGAAGTCTGTGGGCCTCCTGCTTTTGGGGAAATCTTGACAAGGGGAAGGCAGCCACGTGAAGGTCTCCTGGGTCCCTCATGGACCCATGCAGGTTTTACTTGTGCTTCAAGGGGAAGCTGTGTGGTGCTGGGATGGCAGCAGCAGCACCTGAGCTTCACCCTCTGTGTGAATGGTTTGGGGTTTTTTTAGTTCTAAAGAGAGCCATTTGCTCATCTTTTGGGCAGCTTTTCCATCAGTGCTTCCTGGAGGTGGGAGAGCACTGGAGATATCTATAGTTGCAGGAGGTGGGTGTTTTGAATGGTTTCCATCAGTGAATCAGATTCCACAAAATACCAGAATGATTCAGGGTTGGGTTCGGGGTATTTTTTTTGGTCTTGGATTCTTTTTCAACCAGCCCAAGTGGCAGTGTCAGGCTGGGAGCTGGCATGAGCCACGGAAGGGACTCAGGGGGAGCTGTGGCACCGTGTGGGCTCCACTTTAAGCAGCAGCCCCAGTGCTGCAGAAGGGGACACAGCATCCTGGATTTCAAGGCTGTTAAAAGAAAAGAGGGATTTTCAGTTGTTTTGAGGGAGCAAAGTCCAGCCCTAAGCCCTATGCCAGCCCATAAGCTGCCTGTAATTTAATCTCTGCCCTGATTTACACCCTAAGCCACAAAGTCCAGAGCCACAGTGCAGGGTGTTACATGGCATTGTGGTTATCCAACTTACACTGTGCCTTGGCCAGCACCATGTCCAAAACCTGCTGGGAATGATGCTTTCCTGCAGGCATGTGAGTGCTGGTGCCATGGGCTTCACCAGAGCCATGCCTTGTCCTCCTGCATCCCATCGGGAAGGGGCTCAAGACACGTGGTGGTGGATTATGGTGCCAGGTGATATCGTTGTTCTGACCTCATCTGCATAACACAAGCCATGAGGCTTGCTATTAATGAATTCCTATGAAGTGAAGCTTTTAGAAAGCACATGCAGTTGTCCTTTCAAAATTGTCATCGAGGTGGAACCGTGCCCCCCGCTGCTAAATCACAGTTCATTGCTCTCACAGTGACAACATCACACTTCTGTTTAGCATGGCCATGACCCACCTTCAGTTTCCAGCCACCATGCCATGGGCCTGTCATCACTGAATTCCCTTTCCCTGGTGTGGGCACGTGGCTGAACTCGCCCTCTGTTCCATGGACCACACCAAGCTAGTCTGTGGCTTGGCATCCTCCCTGGTTTTTTGGCACCTCGTTCTCAGTGATGTTGCACCCCAGATAAATGCAGCAATAAAAATAGCTGTGCTGCTCCTATTCAGCATTCCTCTGACTTCATGTTTCTGGAGCACCTTCTGCCTGGTGCTGGACTTGGAAGAGTGTGTTTAGCTGATAATGCACCTTGTTTCTAGAGCTGCTCCTTGTCTGGGGCAGAAGCTCTGTATTTGCTTCTCAGGAGCAGAATTGCACCTTCAGCTGCTCTAAAATCACTAGAAATAAATAATCTAGATCCAAGAGTCTGCTAGAGATGGGCACATGGTCGTAATTCCTGCTTTCCCCATGATTTTGAGATGAGTCTGCCAGTTCATTCTGCTGCTAGAGCATATCAGGCTGGTTCTTGACTGGTACTAAATCACATGTTTTATAAAACTGTGTTCTGGACATGAATTATCTGTCAGATTTGGAGGCACTGTGAAACACACAGTTAAGTCTCTTTGAACCATGTAGACTCACAACAATATTTCCTCTCTTAATTCCTTGTTATCCCAATATTCTGTTCACAAAGTGGCGTTTTCCACTTGGAAACCACTATCAGAGTCAATTTGTGGTTTCGGGCAACCTAAAGTCATGTTGGAGTCTGTACTGGGCCAGTAAAGACTGAGATGTACTTTTGCCACGCTCACACATCTCTATGTGCCCCCTCTGTTCCTGTCCCCACCCACAGCACTGTCACTTGCGGTGACAATGACCTGCAGCAGCAGGAGAAAAAGCTATTGTTTTTGGGGGTAAACTGCAAGAAGTGCAGCTGACAAATGCCTGGGCTCACTTTGCAGCCACCAGTGCTGGGGGTCCTTGTCAGCACTGGCTGCTTGCCTTCTGCAGGGATGTCAGAGCAGCCAGATGTAGAATTAATTGCATCTCGCTTTAAATAGGGACACAGCCCTGTGTTAGTGCCCAAGGCAGTGTGTCACCCTCTGAAAACCCTTTAAGTGTGAGTTATCAGGACCTGCCAGTTAAAAACTGTCTAGTTTTAGTAGTAGCTGTTTAATACAGTCATAAATTATGGTCAAAGTGGAAAGTATTTATCATTATGTGATACGGCTTATCACTTGGCTCTTCCCCAAGTACAGAAGAGAAATATTTATGAAACACTTTGGCTTCTCAGTGTCCTGCGTTACCACAGCAGGTCAGGGAGTTCCATGGGCAGCCTGAGTCCTTCAGTTCTCATTCTCTTGGCTGCAGACTTGTCTGTGCCCCCTTTAGATGTGTCATCCTTAAGATTTATTGTCCTTTTTGGTTCCTCCCATCTCATTTACATTCATGACTATTGGCTTCCCCTTTTTATGTTTCTGTAGTTATTTTTGCTTCCCCTTTGGGCTGTGCTGGGTCTGTAACCAGTGTGGTCAACTTTCTCAATCATGGGCTTGTGGCTTTTTAGCCCTCAGTGACCTCAGAAGATTTCTCTGCACAGCATTTCTTGCTTTTCCGAGTCATTGTGGGTCAGGAACGGGCAGGACAGGAGCGGGCAGATGCCTGCACCGCAGAGCTGCTGCTGGTGGGGGCTCTGCCCACCCCCAGCCTGGAGCCAGGCAGGTGCTTGGCATGATACACAGCACGTTTTTATACTTAGCTTTTCATTAAAACCAAGACACGCTGATCTGCCGTGAGCATCCATGTGATAACAGGGAAGGCAGTAGGGAACAGCCTCAGCTCCCTGTCTGTGGCTTTGGCGCGGCGTTGGGTCTGCTGTTCGTTGGGGTGCAGAGGCAGTGAGATAGCTGGGAGTGAGGGAGGAGGTCTGGGAGGGTGTTCATCCTGGGCTGCTGGATTAACCCTCGTCCCTCATGTCTCCACAGGCGTGCTATGGCATCCTGAAGGTCCCCATTGGGAGCTGGCTGTGCCGGACCTGCGCCCTCGGTGTTCAGCCCAAGTGTCTTCTGTGCCCCAAGAGAGGGGGAGCGCTGAAGCCCACCCGGAGCGGGACAAAATGGGTCCACGTTAGCTGTGCCTTATGGATTCCTGAAGTAAGACATTTTCCAGCCTCCTCCTGACACGTGGGTGGGCACAGTCCTGGTTTCAGGTCTTGGCCCAGGGTGTTTGTTATGGTGTAAATAACAAATGCAGTTTGGCTCGTCAAGCTGCGCCAGAGCTGCAATGGCGGGCGGTCATCAAGATGTGTGTTTAATTAGCAGCCAAGGGGCACCCTATAAAGGGAGGGCAGAGAATTGGGGTGCAAGGCCACTGAGGTGACAGGCATATCTTTAAGTAGAGTAAAACTAATTTCGTATGTCCACCTGAGATGCACCTCAGATGAAGAATTAATGCAGAGGAAAAAACAACATCAATTTTTCCTTCTCTGTCATCAAGATTTGTTTCTGGTTTTGGGATTTTGTTTGTTTCTCCAAATTACAACTGAAGACTCTGAAGAATAAGAAATATAATGCATTCCTCATTCAGACTGCCACAGACATTTCCCTTGTAGGAGATTTGGAACCATAGCTGATAAATACAACTTGTCTTCTATCTTGTGGCCAGGTTAGCATTGGATGTCCTGAAAAAATGGAACCCATTACAAAGATCTCACATATCCCAGCAAGCAGATGGGCTTTGTCCTGCAGCCTCTGCAAGGAGTGCACTGGAACATGCATTCAGGTATGTAACTTGGCACTGAAGAAACTCAGACCTCCAGGGTTGTACCTGTGTTAGCCACGGGAGAGTCTTGAGATGCTGAAGGACATGGTCTGAATGATGCTTATTTCTGTTCTGAGTAAACCTAATGACAAGAGCCTGTCAGGCATCATCAGATGTTGTTTGCAATCATTTAATGCACTGAGTGCTGGAAATCTAGATTAACTTTCTTTGCATAACACAGTGGTGTTGCTGTAGTGACACTAATTGCTGGGGCTGCAAGTGACCTTGGTTTTGATCAGAAACCTCCAGGAGAAGGGCTTTGTGAGGCTGCCAGGAAAGTGAGATGCTCATGGGATACATAACAAAAGTATTTCACAAACCTCAGGGGGTCAGCCTTTCAGTTGTGGGGATATCAGGGTGCACCAGGATTGGATAGTCCTCACTGACCTGCTGGCTTGGAAAATAAAGTACTTACCATGTGTTACATTTCCATGTTTTCTGTTTTGCCACACCTAAGCAAACCACTGCAGATACCTGATTGCCTGCCCTCCCCACAACAGGAGAGACATTCTCTTTTCAGATAGAAAGCAGGATTCTCCAGGCTTTTCTATTGCAAAAGTGGGACATAGCTTCCCATGCCACGATCTCTATTCTTGGGGAGCAGGGCAGAAGCTCCCATACAAAATGCCACACTCCTGGCGTGGGGGCATTTGGGGAGCCCTGCTGAACCCCATGATGTCCTCTCCTTCCACCTGCTTGGCCAGTGTGATGTCCTGGTAGTCCTAGAGGATAGCCATTAAGCTTTGAAAAATTGAGAGAATTTTAGGGATGTGTCCTGATCCCAAGTGTTCAGCTCTGGTACCTCAGCAGGAGCTGCACAGTAGAGGTTGGTGTTTGCAGCAGTGATCATGGACCAGGAGCTGCTGGCTGGTGGCAGAAGAACAGGGATAGGAGCTCTGCAGGCTCTGTTGTGTTTGTGCTGTCATCTTAGGTTTAATACCTTAAAGGAGCTATTTAAAAGTAATCCCCATAGTTTGAAATGAAATCTCACAATACTTCTTTAAATCTGTCGCATTGACTCATTTTTTTTGATGGCTCTGGGTGCTTATTCACCCTGCCAGATGGAGATACTGTGTCAGAATGGCAACTGCTTTCAAAGAACAGAGGGGCAGGGAAGGAAGCAAACAGGCTTGGCAGCATCAAAAAGAATTCAGTGTCTCTCAGGCTGCATCCTCTTAGTGCCATCATGACATGGGAGCTGTGAGATCCCAGGGTCTGAATGGATTTGCATTAAAGGTCACCTGAGATGGAACAGGAGCCTTGCTGCCTCATGTGCTGGCAGCTCATGGTTTATAAGTCTTCACAAGATTGCCTCTGGAGCATTTGCCGAGGCCACCCTGCCGCGTGCAGGATGGTTTTGCTTTAAGGAGAAGGGGGAGAAGTGAAAAAAAGCAGGCAGTGCCTTTATTTAAGGACTTATGGGGTAAATTAACACCCATAGGTAAATAAATACGCTCTGTACTCATCCATGGTACAGAGCTGTGTTTCGAAAGCTCATGTTTATGGAGCATATTTTGTGGAGCATATTTTATGGAGCATATTTTTGCTAGTGCCTGTTTATACAGGTGGGATCTACCCTTGTCAGCATTTCGGGTTTGTGACCCAGCTCTGAAAGGAGGATGTTGTTTTCTGCAAAACCACTGGGTGTTTGTTCCTGGCAGCAGCAATCAAGTGTTGCAGAAGGAATGGAGTTGCTTCCAGGAGGGGGTTTTCCAAGTGACCAAGAGGGTTTTATGAAGGCAGAATCTGGGAGGCAGGCTGGAGGAGTAGAAGACTGTCATCCCAGCAGGGCATCTCAGAGGCAGCACTGCAGCTTGAGAAAACACCCACCTCAGCCACATTTGCAGAGACAAACACGAGAAGTCTTTGCAGGGACCTCTGTGTGTGGAGGTGTTTTTCCCCATCCCAAATTTGACCATCAAAAGGGAAAGAAACTCAGAGAAGCCCAAGGAAGGGCTCCCCACTGCTGTCCATGCCTTTGTCCTTGCTGCTGCACATAACTCAACCCCTGCTTTCTGGTACAGAGCTGCAAGCTCGGTGTAACTTGATGTGACCATAACTGAGCCTGAACTGCTGGATGCTGTGCAGGGATGCAGCTCTGGAGACACCCTTTGCCTTACTCCTGTTAAGGGGAAGTGATTACTTCATGGTGGTTCTTGTGGTCAGACATCAGGAGATGCCAGAGAGCTCAGAATGCAGGAGGAATTTTCTTGTTTGCATTTCTCAGATGGAAAAGAGAGTGCCAGGAGCCAGGCTCTGGTGCAGCCTGAGTCCTGACCATGCTTTTTTGGACTCAGCTCCCTCCTTCTTGCTTGTTACAGTGACTGGAAGAGCTCACTGAGGCAGCAGACAGAATGCCAGGGCTCTCTTGGTCGCTGGCAAGCTTCTCCAAAGGGCACAATCTTCTGCTGTCATCATCTTCCAGCTTTTTGTTGTCTCTTTTAGGAGAAAAAGCCTTTGGAAATGCCCTCTATCGCTCCCCCATTCATCATCACTTCTCTGCCCACTGCTGCCCGCTCTCATTAAGCAAGCAGTGCCACTGGTCCTCATTCACTGGGATAACTGGTGGTTCCCAAAGCTGTCTTCTGCCTCTAGTCCTGGAAAGGCAGCCTGTGGCATCAGGGATAAGAGCAGTGTTGCCCATGCTGCCCTAGTCCCATGCATCCTCTGCCCCTCATCCTCCGAGGAGTCTGTGGGGTTGAAACTGCCTTTTTTAGCTGAGAAGCTTTACCAGGCTCCAGACCATCTGTGGTCATGAAAAATCACATGGTAGTTTTTTAAGGATGCAGAAGTGTTGTGTCTGATGGCTTGGCCGGTGTTCAGCACCGGTAATTAATTTTTCCTTCCTGAGCTCCCCTTGCAGGTCTGTTGGAAGAGCTGCTTCCTTCCCCTCAGCCCCAAACTGCAGCAGAGCACCACTGCAAGCTGCTAAACTTCTGTTTGAATGTCCTTGGCAACTAAAATCATCTCTCTGTTTCTTCCCAGTAAGAATGATTTTAGGACTAATTAAGAGCCCACGTTAAGTCTCTGGGGCAGTTTTTTCCCCTCTCTCTCCCTCAGAATTTTGTTTGGGAATAGATTTGCCTGGATAAGCAAAGTGTGCTGAAATCCTTGAATGAAAGGCGCTGTAAGATAATGAAGCACAATCGATAACGAAGCAGGGACTGCTCCAGTCTTTTGAGCCTGGTTTATTCTGTGTGGCAGGTCCCTCCCTCCCACCACAAGTGGCTTCATTCCAGTGTCATTATGGGATGGATCAATATGTTTTTATTGTTAGTTTATCCAGGGTCCCTCAGTGGCTGTGGCTGACCAGGTATCTTTCTTTGTTGCTCTGTCAACTGAGCTGTATAATTATTTTCTGTTTGCATTTTGGGCACAGTTTCTGACAAGTGCTGCTTGCCATCTGTTGGAGTAGAGAGATCCAGGATGAGTGTCGCTGGATTTGCTTTATTCCTAAGGTGGAGTGATGGTCATTCCTGTTAGCAGGACAGTGTCCTGGCAGAAGACATGGGCGTGTTGTTAATGCTGTTTTTAGCACTGATGGCAGAAACAGAAGGGAAGGGACAGCACTGCATGTGCTTTAAAAGCCAGCATGTGATATACTGACTGCCCTGAGTAAATCTGGAAGCTGCAAGTCAGACTGGGCTCCCTCTGTCCCTCCTTCCTTGCCAAAAATAAATACTTGAGAACAGAGCTGGTGCTTCAGCTGCGTGTGTGGCTGTGACAGGGCTTGTCCCAGGGGGTGGCCGGGGTGGCAGGGCAGGCACCCTCTGCCCACTGCAGTGATGAGTGCCCTGGGCTGGCACAGGGAGCATCAGTGGGTCCCTCACACTGCCAGGCTCCAAGCGAGTGCCAGCAGCATAGCAGAAGGAGTTGAGTTGTGCAAGTTATCAGATATTTTTGTCAGCGATTTCAGGCTGACATTAGGACCAAATGGCCATTTAAAACAGGATAAACATGGCATTGGAGTTCATAATCCACTTGCTTGTGGTGCCTGCGGGAGTTAATGCCCAACATTGCTTCCCAGAGCCATGCTGGTACAGCCAGAGTTGCATCCAGCTCTCCCCACTGCTCTCTGAGGCTTTGGAGCAGGGCCTGGAGAGCTCTGGAAGTGAAGGAATTGGACAATGCTTGCCTGTGCTTTTCTTGGTCCTGTCAGCTTCTTGAGCACCAACAGACTCATAAAAAAATGAAAGGAAAATATCTAAAAGCAGCAATGTCAAAAGTTTGCCCCCAGGTGCCTGAGCAGGGTTTAGGGCTGATGGATGGGATGATGATAAAAGCTGTAAAACTTCCAGTTCTCAGCTACTACCAGAATATATTTTTCTTTTTGAGAATTAAGGTGCAGCAGAAGAATTTGAGAATACTGCAGCAGAGCCCCAGTAAAACTAAATGGTTTGTCATCAGCATTCAGGAAATTACACATGCCTCCACCTGGTCCTTCAGGCCACAAGTGCATCTTCATCCCCCACAAGAACAATTCCTCTATTAATGCCAAAGTAGTGCCTACAGTAATAGCCCACTTAAAATGTCTCTTTATTGCAGTTTAACTGGTCATTAGCAGCTGGAATAGACTGATTTCTTATGGGTTATGGTTGAAATAATTACTTGACACTCTGAGCCATTAAAACAGTTAATGTGCAGAGGGGGAGAAGGTGCTGACATGGACATGAGCACAGCGCTGGCTGGTGGGAGTTCCTCTGTGGGACATCATCCTGAGATTTGTTGCCTGTGGGATCTAAAGTAATTTAAGCCTGATGTAAGTTAGGAAAATAATTTTAAAAATTGATTTGATGCAAGTTTGTCAACATTGTAGCCACTGTACAAATTCCAAAGCATTCATTTTGTGATGTTTTGCTCCAGTTGCATTTTTCTTTCTTTTTAAATGGAGCAAGTTAGAGGTTGTGTAATTTCCCCAGGAGGAAGGCATTTAGGAGCATTGGCTACTTCTTAGATCCCATGTTAATTCCTAAACCTTGCCATGTTCTGTATGCCTTGTGTAAAAATGACTTTTTAAATTGGCTTTAGATGTGGTAACAGATGGGGGGAGTAGCTTGAGGGTGAAATACAGGTGAGCATTTCTCCATCAGGAGAAATCCATTGACAGTCTTGGAGCATCCCATTGGCCTGTGCTGTTCTTTGGCTTTTGACGTGTCTTGTTGAAAGAACCACTGGAAGCTTCTGGTTATGGTAGGTGAGAGATGAGCAGGGCCCATTACAGAGGTGGATTAAAAGAAGGTCGGGTGGGAAAATGCCACCTCTTGAACCCTGGGGTGCTTCTGCTTGTGTTTGTGGTGTTGGGCCCAGCGACTGGGGCAATGCAGGTGTTCCTCCGTCAGGAATTCCTGTCGTGGAGCATCCATCACTTCATGGTAGGTGTCACCCTGGGTTTGTGGCCTGGCCTTGTTGCCCTTTGTGCTGGTGAGTGTCCCCTGAGCCCTGAGCCCTGTCCTTCTCCCGCAGTGCTCCATGCCCGCCTGCGTCACCGCGTTCCACGTCACCTGCGCCTTCGACCACAACCTCGACATGCGGACTATCCTTGCAGACAACGACGAAGTGAAGTTCAAGTCCTTCTGCCTTGAGCACAGCACCGGGGCCACCAAGTTGCCCGAGGAGGCACGGACAGAGCCCGACCAAGCCCAGCTGGACTTGGAGAAGGTCACGCTGCGGAAGCAGAAGCTCCAGCAGCTGGAGGAGGACTTCTATGAGCTCGTGAAGCCTTCAGAGGTGGCAGAGAACCTTGACTTAAGTGAATCGCTGGTGGATTTTGTCTACCAGTACTGGAAGCTGAAGAGGAAAGCAAACTCCAACAAGCCGCTGCTGACACCAAAAACGGATGAAGTGGACAACTTGGCTCAGCAAGAGCAGGATGTTCTCTACCGACGCTTAAAGCTCTTCATGCACCTCAGGCAAGACCTGGAGAGGGTGAGTACAGCTTCTCCTTCAGTGGTGTACCTGTATGCTCCATCAGGGCTGCTGGCACCCACAGACAGCACAAGCCCTGTTCCCCCTGACTCAGTTTGACACCCCTGACAGTTTTGTTCTTTCATCTTCATTCAGAAACATAGCAGTGCTCGGTGTGTGTACATCATCACTGCCAAAACACTGACATTGATGGAGTAAGTTAGTGTTGGTCTCAGCTGGGGGTTCAAAAGAACAAATATCTGCAGGGAGAGGTGCCTTGGCAGGGCTGGGTGGATGGGAGGCAGATGATGCTGCAGCTTATGTCCACTAATAGTTTCAAACCACAGAATTATCCTGTATTGCCCCTCAGATGCTTTGCAGCAGCAAAACAGCAAGGCTTGGGAACACATCGTTATTTACTTACGTTAAACATCAAAGATGAGTGAAAGGCAGAGTGAGAGCAGGGCCAGTGGGACTGGGCATCCCCTGCCCTGCTGCAGCCAAAAGTGGGTCAGCTCCTCAGGGAGCTGCTGGCAGAGGCAGGGCCAGGCTGGAGGATGCAGATGGAGGATTCACACACCTGCAGCTCCCAATGGTGCAGGACATCCTTGAATCCTCCCAGCCACAGCAGAGGAAGCAGCAGTCTCCACAGCAGCTTTTTGAGTGAGAGGGAGCATTGGTGGAACAGCAGTGCCCAAGTGGTGCCAGAGCTCCCTGGGCTGGGCTTGCTGCCCCACCATGCAACTGCCTGTGGATTTGTCATGTCTGCACGGAGGGCAGGAGCGGGGATGGAGCAGAGGCTGGAGAGGAGGAGCAGCCATGAAGGTGAGGAGCAGCGAGAAGAAGAAGTACAGGGGAAGAAGAAGCACACACAGAACCTGAGGTGAGATAGCAGAGTGGGACAGGTGCAGTAGTGCTGCTGCTGGGGAGGCACATGGGCATAGCACAGGGCAGCAGTAGGAAAGGGACAGGCAGGGCAGGGATACTGAGCTTGGCATGCACAGCCCATGCTCCTTCTCCTTTGATTAAGACCCAAGCTCTGCCTGGTCCCCTCTCTCCTGTTCCTGCCAGAGGGGTGAATCCATTGACCTTGCCCAAGTCCCTGTTAGATCACCCACCCATGGTGCAAAAGCCATGGAAGAGCTTAGTGAGTCTCTTGGAGCAAGGAATAAGGAAAGCAGGAAAATTTGCATTACTCTGACCATGTAGATGTGGTGCTGTGGTTCCCAGAGCAGGAGCTGAGGGTGCTGTAGGTGACATGCTGTTCTGTGGGATGTGAAGGTGATGGAGATGCTGCCCCTGCATGTCCCTGAACTCTGTCTTCAAGCTGCTGTGGGTCTGTGGCATAACTGAACCTATGGGGAGAAAGGCAGTGTGGGTGGGCACTGTGTTCATGTCCAGGTGGGGGCTCAGCTTTGGACCAGCCCACCCTGGTCCCTTGCTGCACCCACCTCCTGTGTGGATCCTGAGCCCAGGACCCTTCTTCTGTGTAAGAATTGTTGGGTTTGAACCTATAGGTCTCTTTCCCGTGATCCTGTGGGCCTTCATCCCTGTGGTCATCGTTGCCATCCCTCTGCCAGTCTGTCCCCCCTTTGTTCCTGCCTTTACTCATCACATTTCCATCTCTGTGTTGGGCTGGGCTGGTGCCACCATTAGTGGGTATCCAGCAACAGGCTGCATCTGCCTGATCCAAGGGTGACAAGTTCAGCTCGATTTTTCCCCTCATCTGCTCTATATTGTAAATCTAAACCAGGCTGCTTTGCCTCCTGCTGCTTCCTCTTGTTCCCAGCTTGGCTTTTCCAGCTGCACTGAACCACTGTGCATCCCTGGGTACATGCTTTGCTCACGGCAGCTTCTCTTTGATTTCTTTGTGTCAAAACTACGTGTTTTACCAGATTTCTCATTTTCCAGAGTTGCCTTCAGGCTTTGTGGGGTGTGCCCATCAGCATTCAGCCTCTGCTTAGCAACTCCCTGCCAGGTTTCACTGCCTGGCCCTGGAAAAGCTGTTTGTTTGTTCTGCTTCCAAGAGTGGAACAATAAACACCAGCTGGATCAAAGTCCAGTGCTCAGATGGGTGATGGGGGCTTAAATCCAACTGTGGGCAGAGCATCCCAGGTATCTGATCCTGCACCTGGCAGGTCACAGCCACCGTGTTTCACTTGAAAGTAGTGGGGAATCACATCAAATTGTGATCAGAGAGGAGCAGCCTGGAAGGCTCTGAAGGCTTTCAGAGGGTGTCCACAGGACGTCATGTTGGATTTTAGCAATTTCAGCAATTAATCTGGCAGAAGTGATTTTGGGGCTGATAATGGTATAGGAATCCAGGAGTTGGGGAGGCAGAAGCAGATTGCAGATGACATGGAAACAGCCAGAGTGGTAATGGTTCTCTCTGTCATCTCTTAATCCCTGACATTTCTGCACTTCACAGTGTCAGCAAATTAAAGCTATTACCTGATATTACCTGGAAATCCTGATACAGTCCCCCTATTTTATTTTTGCCCTTTTTAAGCTCTTGTTGCCTTTTTTAAAAGTTTTTTCCAAGGACTGGGTGTTTAAATTAGCTTTAACAAAAAGCTGTGGTTTCCAGGCTTTCACACCAGCATCTAAATTTGGCTTGGGGAAGCAGCACTGGGTGGTGTTGAGCTGTGTAAGTGTGGGTAAATACCAGCAGTCTCTAAGCAAAGCTAAAGTAATGTTTTCTTCCAGGAATATCAAATCATAGAGAAGAGATACGGCCAAACTCTTGGAGATTCAGGTTGCCAGAAGCAGTTGTTTTCTTCATAAAAAAATAGTTTGATGTTTTCTCCAATCCAGAAAGAAAAAAAGAGAACATAGTAAAATATGCTATATAACTCCCTGCCTTGTATTTACAGCTAGGGGATTCAGCAACAACAACAAAAAAAAGAGCAGCTTTTTCTCCTTTTTTCTAAACATTCCCAAATTGTCCTTAACTGAGACATATTAGGGGTTGGCTGCAGTTGTCCTGCTGCCCTCACAGCCTTTGGTGGCAGATATGTGGTAAATGTGGGACGATGTCCTGGCTTGCTCTGTCACTGTGAGAGGCACAAAGGCTCCTGGCCACATTGGGAGTCCACAGTCCACATCCACAGTCAAGCCTGGAAATATTCTCTGCAGAGAAGGGTGTGAGCATGAGGAGGGGGAGGAATTGAAGACATCAGGTTCACACGTGAGTGTGGACATACCCATGTGCACGTTCCTCTATTCAGGCCACCTCCTCCTTACATTATTATAGGCAGCTTTGCTCTTTCAGAGCATCAGAAAGCTGAGTAAATGCTGTCAAATCCTGTTAGCTGCCAAGAGCATTTTCTGCTCTGCAGCTGAAAGCCTCTGCTTGCTCCAAAAGCCTTGATGTCCATTGTGGCAGCAGTGCCAGAGCCTGTCTCCCCAGCCACCCTTACATGGGGCTGGCAAAAGCATGGCACTGAAACTCATCAAGTGCCAGGTGCCAGGAGTTGTCAGCAGTAGTTCTGTCATCTTGTGCTACTGGGGGTGTTTATCAGCAGAAGGGTTTAGCTGCTGCTGCTGCACTGACTCACGTGAGCAGTTACATTTTGTGCTTTGCTGTTTGTGTTTAGAGCTGCAGATAATCACAGAATGAGTTGGGTTGGGTTGGGTTGGAAGGGAGCTTGAAAGATCATCTTCTTCCAATCCCACTGCCATGGTTAATGAAAGTTCTTGAACTGGGACAAAATACACAGTTATTTGCTGGTAGATGTGGAGTAAGTGTGAATTACTATGTCCTGCACTGGCTGTGGGAAGAGAGTTTATCCCTCCCTGCAAAAGGTGGGATTTGTGGATGAGAACTGATGCACTGACTCAGGGCACCGAGCTGCTTCATAGAATTTGGCTTTTTTTTGTGCAGGTGGCTGTGTCAGGTGTGAACAGGACACGTGCAAGATGCAGCTGCTGGGCCAAGGGCTCAGCACAATGCTCAGATGGTTGGTGCTGGACCTTTGCATGATTGTGTCATAGTGCTCCTTCTACAGCATCTTCCCAGACTTCCAGTGCCCATGCTGGAGAAGCCAACCAGTCTTCCTTGCCCACTGTTGGAGCCAGGACAGAGATGTTTAGGCTTGGAATTACTCACTGCATGGTTTTTCCCATATGTATCACACAGTTTGGATCAAGAGCTCCCACTGCTAGCCCTGGCTCACCCAAAGGGCCGTGGTAGGAGTGCAGCACAGATGATGGTGAGGTGAAAAGGATGGAATCCCAGGGAGTGGGGATTTCCCTGGGCAGCAGGAGCAGCAACACAACTTGGGGGGACCTGCTTTGCCCCTGCCTAAACCAGACACTGTTTCTTGTGTTTCTGTAGGTTAGAAATCTCTGTTACATGGTGACCAGACGGGAGAAAATGAAACACACCATTTGTAAACTGCAGGAGCAGATCTTCCATCTTCAGATGAAGCTCATTGAGAAAGATCTTTACCCAGGTCAGTACCACAGAGCTTGTTCTCACAGACACTGTCCCCAGTGAAGCCAAGTTGTGTGCCTCAGCTCCCCTCACCAGGGAAGCCAGAGGTGCCCCTTCCCTTGCTATGTTATTTTGGCACGGTTCATATATTGGCTCAAAATACTCAACAAAACCAGACTCTGGGTGACTGGAGTGCTGGAGCTGTTTGTTTTCACAGCTCCCTCTTGATCCTCCCCTTCCCAGAAATCAGTCAGAAGGACCAAGCATTTGCTTAGGTGGGGATGCTGAGAGAGTATTTGGTGACTTTTGTGAGCTGGGACTGCTTGGGAGCAGAAGGCACATCCTGGGCATGGGGCTGCTCTGCAGCTGGCTCCATGGCACTGGGTGGAAGCCCTGCTTCAGGCTCTTTGCAGATGCCTTTGAGCATTCTGTCAAGAATCAAGGCTTAAGCTGCTGGTAGGGGTTCTGTTGCTCCAGGAGACAAGCTCCTTTAGCTCTGGTCAGCTGCAGCTCCTCACTTCACATACCCGTTAGTGGAGATCACGCTGCTGACTGCAAAGCCTCTGCCAGCTTTTATTAAGGAACTGAAATAAAGCTGGTTTCCTTTTGTCCTACTTCTTTTTCCTTTCACACAAGCAGTGTTGAAGCCTGCTCCTGCTCCCTCCTCCTTCTCCTCCTTCGCTTCTGGTGGCAGGGCAGACCAGACCCCATGGCTGCAGAACAGTTTTTCCAGCAGCAGCATCTGGTGCTTTGGCAGCTGCTTCCGACGGTTGTTGTGTTTGTGGCTTTGGAGTTGTGTTTGAAGCCATCACATGGTTGGGGTTTCTTCAGGAACTGTCTGGGCTGAGCTTTCCTTGACAAAAGTCTCCTTTGACTGAAGTTTTGGAGTCTGAGGAATGTGTATGTTAGGATGTCTGTGACTCAGGCCCATGCAAATTCCTCTTGATAGCCAAAGCCAGGCAGCGATGGGGCACAGGAGTGGCTGGGACCCCAGGGCGTGCCCTGGGGTGATGTGGGTGCTGTAAATCCCAGTCCCTGGCATACTCAGTGTTGCTCTGCATGTCCTTACTGTACCAGAGGTACAGCTGACCAGCCTGAACACACACAAAGGTGTTCCCACCAGCTGGAGACCCCTCACTGCTCATGCATTCCCTGGCACCCAGGGTATTGCGTGTGCGTTATTGCTGAGCTGGACCCCTCCTCCCCACCCCTGCCAGGAGCACCATTTGCCACGTGCTGTCACTGCCAGGTTCTGTGGATTTTGGAGGCATCACAGGGGACTTCAGGATGCTCTTTAGTTCAGTTGGACAAACCCAGCCCAGCATTTGCAGCTCTCAGGAGATAGGCACAGGGTGGTTTGCCAGGACAGGTTTTTAAGCTCACTTCTCTTGCAGACAAGGTGTTAGATGGCTGGAAATGCCCTTGGGGACCTGTGTTCCCCAAAATGCCTTGGGGGTACATGTCCAAACCTCTCTCTGATGCAGCAGTGGGATGGAAGCTGACAATTCCTCCCAGGGAGAGCTGGAGTAGGTGAGCTGGCAGCCTCACCAGTGGGGTGCAGATGCCATCTGGGGATGGGGAGCTGTGTTGGGGCTCTGCTCATGATGTTTTGGGGTTGTCTTCATGGCCCAGTGCTGGTGCTGTGAGATTGCCCTTCCCGAAGATGTTATGGGTGTACTTGGGAAAAGCATGGCTGCTGTTCCAGTTATGTTTGTTCTGTCTGAATGTGAGTGAGCAGACACAAACCCACAGTGGGAGGATGGCTGGGGTGGGGATTGGTGTGCAGGGATCACTTCAGACCTTGTGATGCAGATGCTTTTCTCCCCTGCCCTACCTGGCTGGCATTTGCACTTCCCTTTTCCACTCTGAACCGACCACGCTGAGCTGCTGTCTCTCCTGGGCTGGACTGCTGATTGAGCCTGAGCAGGGCTCACTGCTTCCTCTGGGACCCAGCTCCCGTCAGTCCCTGCTGCCAGGGCAACAGCCCAGCTCCAGGAATTTAGTCCTGGGATCTCCAGGCAGTTTGGGCATCTGGGTGTCCCAATGACAGGGGGACATTAGGGACCTGAGTGCCTTTTGGCATCAGTCTGGAGTGTCCTGAGCTCAGGAGGAGTTCCCTTGCCAAGTGACCATACCAGGAGCTGCAGATAACTCAGCATCCAGTGGAACTAAAGCCTTGGATAACTCACTGCTGCCTTTTCCAGCATTAAAAAGCACTTACTGGTTTGGAAGTGGGGCATGGTTCCATTATCACCCTCCCCCACAGCTCCTGACCAGGATGTTCTCCATACCTGGGGTTCCTAGGAGAAAGGAAGAAGTCTCCAGTATTACCAGGATGAGGCCAGTTTTTAACTGCTGTTATGGTAGCCATCGACCAAGATCTGTTGGGGTTGTTCCAAAGATGGCTTTGGCACAAAGGTTTTTTTGGACCAGCTCCCACACAAAACTCAGAACAGGAGGGGTATATTTTTCCCACTGTCAAATGATCATTTAAGCAGGAGATTCTTAATAAAATCAGTGAGAACTGCCCGTGTAAAATGAACCCTCCTCTCTTCCCTGTATTTTTCTTGCACAGAGTGGAAAGTAAACACTGTCTGGCTTTGAAACACGGCTACTATTTTGACAGGTTCTTCTTCAAAAAGTGCTGCTCAAGTTTCTCTTTAGCCCCGTTGTGCTGTCTAAACAAAGTTAGATTTTGATTTTGTAAGCGAAGTGAAAAATGTGTCTGCCTTCCTCCCATTACTTGGCAGGAACATCGCAAATACCAAATTTGCTTTTACATTTCTTTCTTCCTGTAAGTCCTTTGGTCAGGAGGAGTTCCTGGCTGGCAACTCCAGGACTGTAAATCCTCTGTTAATTCAGACTCAGGCAGGTGCAATGCAAATTCCCTCCCCTGCTCACCCAGTACATTTCCACTGCTGCCGCAGGGGGAGAGCTGAGGTTGTTGCCTCTGACCCGTCCACCCCTTGGCCTCTCTGCTGAGGATTTGCTGCTGGCTGACACAATAAACTGATTTCTTCCTTAAGATCATTGTTTAACCTATGAGCCAGACTCTGAAAAACTGCCTGTCTCGCCTCCGTTTCCATGAGCCACCCACATTCTGGTTTAAGGGCAATATCCTTCTCTCTGAAAATAAATAGAAGTTTAAGCATGGACTTTCTGGGGGAGAGTGGCCTAACAGAGTAAGTAAAAACTGTTGGAAGTATTTTACTTGGCAATACAAGTTGTACTTTCATAGGGTATTTGTCCTGTTTACCCAAGAGGAATAAATCCACTAGAAGTTCAAAGCTGTTTAGGAAATGCTAATTTTTGGCTGAATGTCTGTATAGCTAAGAGTTAGATCTCTACCTTTCCATAGGCAATCCTGTCATCTTTACTACTTCATGTACTTATATCACTTTGGGGTTTTTTTAGTCCTGCACAGTTTTGCCAAAAGGTCAAATCAAGGTTGGCTTTAAAACCGGTGCTATCTTTGCTCAGTCAGTCTGACTGTGCAGCTGAATCCCTTCCTGGACATGCTCTTGTTGGTGATGGGTGACACAGCACCAGGTTTGTAGGTCACCATGGCTCCTGCAAAGTGTCTGAGCAGGATTTGGGGTTACTCCCTAGTGGGTCCTCACCCTAAAGTCCTGGTCTAGGTCTGTGGCTGTAGAGTCTCTGGCAAGTCACCTGCCTTCAGTGGGGCTGCTGCTGTGGCCACTCCTCTCCAAGGCTAAAATCTCCTTTTTTTGTAACCTACAGGATTCAGATTTTCTTAACATGCAGAGACCTTAGCTTACAGCTGGCCAAAGAATGGTCCTTGTTCTCCCTTTGGCTTGGAGTTGTTTGCAGATCTGTTCCAGGTCTCCACTGCAGGGGTGTGCCCCAGGGGAACTTGCTCACTGCATCCCTGATGCCTCCTCTCACACGGCGTTTTCCTTTTTTTCTAAAAAATGCCAGAACAAACTGGGAAGAAGACAAAGGGTAAGAAAAGTGACCCAAGAAGGAAAGGAAGAGATGGTAGAAAAAATAGTCCTGAGAAGACAGAGAAAAGGAAATCGGTCAACGAAACTGTTTTGGGACAACTGGGTAAGTCTGATTTTATGGCGCAGAGTTGACCCGTGGTGCTGGAGGCTCCCTGCTTTGGGGAGCAGGGTTAAGAGTCCCAGCCCCTGATCCCTCCTGCACGTAACATGGTGGATTTGCACCTTCCATCTCTCCTTTGTGGGAATCAGCCTGAATTATCCAGGTCCCGCTAGAGAGTCTGGGTCAGAAACATGCTCACTGGCAGGGCAGGGGATTTAAAATACCCCCCTGTAGCTCCAGGATTGGGAGAGAGTGTTACAAAACCTGTGATGTGCTGCTGGAGCGGGATTTGGCTTTCAGGTGATAAAATCAGACTTACCCACCCCATGGTAGGGCTGCTCCCCTGTGCCTTCTGTGCTGTGCAGCGACGGTGAGTACAGCACGTGGGCTGTGAGGTTTCATGTACTGTCCATGGCATATATGGCCATGCTGGTTGTGCCAGTGGTGCAGGAACATCCAGGAGTCAGGCACAAAGCACATCCATCTCTTGAATTTGCTTAGGGGGTGAGGAGCCTGGCCCAGTCGATGCTTCAGCCACCTCCAGCTTGTCCCCATTGGCTATAGCAGCAGGCAGGGCTGGGGGAAGAAAAAGAAACAGAAGAAAAAGGTTGTTTTGGACAAGGTCCTTGACAACTGCATATGGTTTTTACATGGAATTGGGCTGTTGCGAATTCCTCTGGTGCTGCTGCCTCCACCAGCAGAGGCAGAAGGTGATGAGTTCATGTGTGCCTGGCTGCCAGGGGAGAGCACTGGTCCTGTGAGGCTCTCAAGCAGTCTGGAGATGCTGTAAAACCCTCCAAGGGGTGCAGAGTGTTTCTGTGGGAGGTCTGGCAGTCTGGACCACCCTGCCTTGCTCTGCTTTACACATTGCTCACCTGACTTTGCTGCTTTCTGGTCATCTCAGAGCTGTTGGATTTTAGGACCTTTGGAAATGGGGCTTTTGCACTCACTCTGTCTCTGCTCTGTTCTTTGCTAAAGAAGTTTTGGATTTACTGGGGCAAATTCCAGCAAACAATGGAGGCTGGAGAATCTCAGAGGAAAGTTGCATGGCTATGAGCTTGGGAAACTAGGCAGCGTGACCCAAAGCTTCACCAAGGTTTTCAACCTCCTGCTTTTTGTGAGGGGTTTGAAGCATCCCTTGTCATCAGAGAAAGGCTGGGGAAGGTGAGCTGGGCAGTGGCCTTGCCCACAAAACTTGGGCTTTTCGGTGTTTGGGTACCACGCAATGCCCTAAGTTCATCCTTGCTCCTGCTTCACCTTCCCTGCCTTGGGCTGGTGTCAGGGTGGGGTGCTGTCTTCTCCAAAAGAGCCATGGTGAGTTGCAGGAGGGGCAGGGACACAGCCTGTGTTGCTGCTTACAGGTGTGGGTGATGTAAAGCTGTCACTGCTACCAGCAAACATTGTGGGTGTGAGTTATCCTGCCCGGGCCACTGCTCTTTCCCTCTCTGTTGCTGGACTAACTGTTTCAAAGGAAAGCTCTTCCTGAAATCCAAAATCAAACCGCATTTTTTCTCCATCCATAAAACCAACTCTCAGATGTTGAACCTGTGGGTTTCTGTTTCAGAGATGAAAACTGCCTGTGCCTTGTGTAGGTGTGCACCTTTCCCATTGCTAATTGGACCCAATTAGCCTAGCCCACAGTGCCCACTCTTGCTCTCAAATGATCATTATCAGGATGTTTTTCAGCTTTTTCCTTTCCAGCCATCATCTCTGCTCCTGTTCTTCAGTTTCCATGCCTTTTGAGATGTTCTCAGACCTGCAGATGTAGCAGTGGTCCCATCACCATGCTGGCTGCTTGGTTCAGGTGGTAGCCTGGCAGCAGCTGCTTCCTGGAGAACCTGTCATCCCTTATGTGGGCACAAGTCCTGCTTTGTCACCATATTTTTTAACTTACATTTGAATTGTTTGTCTTCCGCCTTTGCACAAGAATGTTTCCACCTGTCCTGGGGTGTGTCATTGCTTGTCACCTTTGCTGAAGGAAGAAGCTTGGTTTGGATTCAGGGAGGTTTGTGGAGAGTTGGATGTGAGGGACTGCTCGGGTTGTTGTGCTGTGACCTCAGTGAACCCCAAGTTTAGCACTAGTGCTGGAGTAAACCCTGCTCTGTGTCTGGTGTGGTGCATTGTAGTTGATCTTTTGGGTGTTTCTCCAGTGCCAGCGAGTTTTGGGGAGTTGGTGATGGTGATAGAGGGCAACATGCTGTTCCTGGCTTCTGAGGCACTTCCACTCTTGTTTTTCCCAGGCTTGTCAACCTCCTTCCCCATCGACGGGACCTTCTTCAACAGCTGGTTGGCACAGTCGGTGCAGATCACCGCGGAGAACATGGCGATGAGCGAGTGGTCACTCAACAACGCCCACCATGAGGACAGCACCCCTGGCCTCTCCGAGGAGCTCCTCCAGGATGAGGAGACCTTGCTGAGCTTCATGATGGACCATTCCCTCAGGTCCCCATTCAGGCAGAGTGAGGCCACAAAGAAAGTGAAAAGCAGAACGAGAACGAACACTAAGAAAAAGCTGCCAAGGAGCAGCCCCTCTGCAATGGGTGGGGGCCACCCAGAGGGCTCAGAGCCCTGGACTAACAATGCCAGCAACTTGTCGGATGATCCCGCCAAGCCCTTCGCTCTGGATTCCAGACCGAGCAAGTCGGAAAAAGGGGCAGCAAAGCTTCCCACCGACCGCAGAGGGACGGGCGAGACAAAAAAGGTGGCCAAGAAGGGCTCCCTCCAGAAAGCCAGCGAGCCTCATCCCCCTGCTGGGACACGGGGCTGCGTCAGCAAGGAGGAGGAGGAGGAGGAGGAGGAGGAGGAGACGCCGCGCTGCGCTCAGACGGAGCCGAGCCCCGCGGCCAAAGTGCCTGACTCCATAGGTAGCCCCAAAACCATCGTGCGGTTCAAATTACCAAAGGAGAGCCGGGGGACGCGGCGGTCGCAGCCCCCCAAGGCTGAGGGCGCTGGCGGAGCTCCCTTGCGTCGCTTCGACGCCGACACGGACGGATACTTCTCGGACGCCGAGATGAGCGACTCGGACGGGGAGTCCCGCGGCGGCCGGGCGCAGCGGGGCCAGCTGGACGCGGCCGGCGAGGACATCGTCAGGATGAGCATCCTGGCATCCTAACTCCTCCGACCACGCCGGCTCGATGAGGCCTCAACCCAGTTCCAACTGCCATGTCCAATTTCTGCCTGGTATCACGGCGAGGGGGGTTTTTAATATGTGTATATAGTTGGAAATTCGGCACTGTTGTCTTTCTCTTCTCGATACGCCTGAGATACAGCTTCAGCTTCACCGACATCGATGACTGTGACAGCAGTGGTTCCTCCCCAGCTCCCTGCCAGACCCCAGTTCCTGGGAATGCGAGCCAGTACCCGCCAGGACTGATGTCGAGGGTGCTGAGAGGGTGGAGGGTGCTGGTACCTGTGCTTTCTGCAGGGATGACAGTTCAATTAATGGGCATTATTTAATGAGGGGCAGATTTCTGCCTGGGACGGTTGCCCTCAGAGCAGGGAGTGAGTAGAGGGTCCGGCAGTGGCCAGCTGTGGGAGGGGAAATTCCCACCTGTGTGTGTGGAGAGAAGGAAGTGAAATAAGCGATTCTAAAATAAATAATGACTAAAGCACAAAAAGCTGGTTGGAGGAAAACGCTTGGGGTGGAAGAGAGCAATGTTACATTTCTATTTTTAGGGAAAAAAAACCACCTTGGTCATTATTTTTCCCCTCACCTTTCCATCTGGTTGGGATCCGTCCAGGGGCCAGGATGCAAAAGTCGTCCCCATCCATGCCCCCACTGAGGTTCTTAGAAACACTGAAGTGATTTACTCAGGTGAATGGATCAGCAAGTGGAAAATGGAAATGTGGGGCAGGATGGAGGAGGAAAGCATCCTTTAAAACCACCGTGGGGAGTCAGGGTTGGTGTAACCCGGGAGGTTGAGCAATTTTTTTTGCCCATGCTTCTCTTCAGTGCTGCAATGGTCCCACCATGCCAGGGCAGCACATTTGAAATCCCCCTTGCAAACCAAAACCATGGCCCCAAGGCCAAATGTGCCGTCACTGAGGGGAAATGGCAACCCTTGCCACCACCATTGTGTTTTCCTACTAAATGCTACAATGGAAATGATGAATATATTCCTCTCCATCCTTTGTTTTGTTTTGTTTTGTTTTGTTTTTTAACTTTAAATCCTGGTTACAAGCTGTTGACTCGTTGTGGAGGGGTGATTCACAGAAGCTGACATTATAAATATTACAATAATTTAATGCATAAAATGTCCCCAATAAGCCTTAAATGTTGTTTAAAAGCCCATGTTACCTATAAGTCAGGCGAATTTCCATGTTTGCACTTAATTGCACCATTACTTCGGTTTTGGCTTCAAAGGTCACAGTTAAGTCATGCTATGTGTATTATTGGAGTGACCCCAGTGTGAGCTCAGGGAACAAAAAAAAAAAAGGAATTCACTGAAACTTTTGTTGTTGTTGTTTTTTAAAAATAAAAAATGTTTAAAAAAAACTAGAAAAAAAAAAAAAAAACAAAACCAACCCAAACCTGGGACACTTCTGCAACCGGTTAAACCCATCACTAAACAAAAAAACCTTGCAATTGTCAAACCAATCAGTCAAAGAATTTTGTGGATGCCAAAGAAATATTTTGACAGTCAAGCAGCACAGCCAGAAACCGGAAACTTGTCATTATGAAAAAAATTTGGAAGTTATTTAGCAACCAAGGACTAAAGACACACTCATACCACACTGCTGCGGCGTTAGGTTCCAAGCTTGCTCCGAGGGATGCTGCTGCTCCAAGACCGCATCCTGCCGTTTTGGTTTCCGATGCTTTTTGCTCATTTCACTGTGAGCTTTCTTTTTGAAACTCTGAGACTATTTCGATTGATGTTTTAGAGTAGATCATCATCTTTATCAGCCTTCCAAAGTCCTTATTATTGATAAAGTTGCAGCAAAGATCAGCGATGACAGCCCAGCTGATCCCAGACACGGCGACCGGTGGGGGCTTTGGGTGGGATGCCCAGCCCTGCCTAAGCCCAGCACTCACCTGGCTGAGACTGACCGTGCCTGGGAAGGAATCTTCCTCAGATGGGAAAAATGTGACACACGTTATTAGTGGAAATAAAAAAGAAAACAAAAAACCAGAAAAATACCAACAAAACAGGAACCACCTTTGTTATAAATTAGCATAATCCATTGAGGTTGGAAATGAAAATCTGCTCATTAATTAAGGCTCAGTATGTTCAGATAATGTTAAATACCGTAAATAGGACTTAGTTTATCTTATCAGGCTTGCTAGCTTTAGCTCCAGTATCCTAGTATACGAGTCATAACAATAATCAATATGCTGCCTTTTAATGAATCTTGCTTCCGTGTGCTTCACTCAATTATGGTTAAAAAAAAGCAATCCACAAATTTCACTGTACACAGTTTCATTCATCAGCTTCTGCACTACTTGTCTTCTCAGTACAGGAACGCAAAAAGGGGGAAACTTTAAAGAACAACCGACCTGGCACCTCCAGCATTGGGCAGTAACACAGTTTGAAACACTCCCAAAACATCAGGCATCATGTTTTGCCATCAGGAGATAGGGGAAAAGCTAAGAGAGCTGGTGGGGTGCAGGGAGAAGAATGGGATGGCAGGAATAGAGGAGGAAAAGGGTTCTGGTGAGCTGTGGAGATGAGCAAAGGCTGGACCATGGCAGGATGGCTGCAGCCACCCCAGAGCGTCCCCTGCCTGGAGGGTCCTGGGAGCAGGTGAGACTGGTGTTCTGGAGAGAAAA
Organism: Polioptila caerulea; assembly: GCA_013397295.1. Classification (NCBI taxonomy): domain Eukaryota; kingdom Metazoa; phylum Chordata; class Aves; order Passeriformes; family Certhiidae; genus Polioptila; species Polioptila caerulea. The sequence goes on along the minus strand of VYXF01010302.1, from coordinate 171,021 downwards.
TGCACAAGGAAAATATTTTTGATGTAAATGTATTTTGAAATGAATAGAAAGAGAAGAAAAAAAAAGGTTTATTTTAGTACAGAAATGTTATCTTTTAAGATGTATAAACTGCAGGAATTGACATTTGCACTGTAAGAGCACCTGTTTCCTTGGAGAAGCAACTGCTGTTGAGATGAGGATGCAGAAAGCATCATTCCCTGATGGAGCACAGCCCCACACCAGCCCCAGCCCTGATGGTTGAGGGAGTTTCCCCAGGACAGCTCCCATTCCACACTCCCTTTTACCCCACACCCATCTTTTGAGGTTTTTTTTTTCTTTTTTCTTTTTTTCTTTTTTTTTTTTTTATTTTCACTTGCACCTATTATATGGGGTTAGGATGCCTGCTGTCCCGTGGAGCTCACCCCAAGGTTGGATGCAGAATGGAGCCAGGATGGATGCAGGCTGCAGGAAGATGCTGCTACAGGGCAGGGCTTGAGGTTTGGTTGTTCTTTAAGGAAATCCCCTGCAGTTTGCACCATTCCACATTCAAAACAACCCACTTCACATCAGTTACAGGAAACGATATGAATGTCACAGGAGGAGAAACCCTTCTGTTTTCTTTGTTTCAAAGAACGTGATGTGCCATTTGTTAATACAAAAGAGAAATATTGAAAATATATTGAAAAGAGCAATTTTAAATTATTTTTGGCTTATGTTGCAATATTTATTTTCTTGTATTAGAAATTCCTTTGTAGAGAAAAAATGTATTTTTCATTAATGCAAAAACCTATTTCTCCTTTTTGTACATTTTCCATGTTAGTTAATCCTTAAAGCAATATAATGTTATCAAACTCGTTCTGTGTGAGACTGTATTATGCATGCTATTTGTGTTGCCTTGGAATAGCTCTGTCTGCCATTATTTTCATCCTGTTTAGATACAGTGTATGCTGTAATACACATTGGGACCATGGCCCATTGCTTATGAAAACAAATCCCTTTGCATTCCTCAATGTGTTGGCAAATGCAGTCAATAAAGCAGTGTTTTCTGTGTACCTCGTGTCAGTGTAGTTGAGCATGGTCACACAGAGCAAACTCATCCCAGGGATGCAGCTCTGTGGGGATGCAGAGCTGCTCCAGCCCTGCTGATGCAGCCACTCTGCCTGTGAGTAGCAAAATTTTTAACTTCCATTGCATTTCATTACCAGATCTTAGCCAGCCCTTGGGAGACACAGCTGGGGATGTTTGTCACAGCTGGTAGGGTAAGCCCAAGCTAGAGGATGTTCACAAAGTTCCCCACGCCTGAAAGTTTCTGTAATTCAAGGTAGCCATGTTTCTCGTTGAGATTTGTTTTGCAGACTTGGAGCAAAGCCCACAGAGGAAGTCTTGCTGTGAGACAGGATGCTCAGAGGAACAGCTTCTTGCACCAGGAGCTGGTTTAACAGGCAGGGAAACACACTGCTAGATTTGCTATTCATGGGAGCAAAAGCAAGCTGTGAAATCCAAAATACTCCAGCAATGTGTTCTGTTTGTAAGACACTCCTTGGATCCTGCTGCTATCAGCCAGCAGCCTGTCTTGTGAGTGGTTTTCTCCATGGAAGGGGATTGGAACTCAGTGGGCTCTAAGGTCCCTTCCAGCCCAGACCATTCTGTGACTCTGCTAAAATGGGCTGTGGTTGACAGCCTGGTCCTCCACCTGTGGAGTGTGGTGGGAGCACAGGGCTCATCACACAGCTTTAAAAACTTGAATGGGATCCACACCTTGTGCATGCTTGGCTGGTTTGGAGGCCACAGGCAAAGGTGCTGCCTTGCTTCAGCCAATATTTGAGTCATCAAGGAAATAATGGCTCCTCTACCTTTTTTGGCCTTTACTGGCACATTTTTCTTCTGTAAAACTGCCCCAGTGTCCAAGCTGCTGAAGGAAAATGAGCTGTTAGTAGACATACTTCATTGAACTTGTTGCTGAAGGGATTCATGGGGCAGGTGATGGTGCACAGTGAAGGCAGAGCAAAACCATTCATCTGAGATGAGTCTTCTGGGGAGTGGAGGCAACTACCAGGGCCTTGCATTTAGCTCTTCAATGAAAAGGCAAAGGATTGGTTTATTGCAAACTAAGGCTTTTGTTGCTGGTCTGTGTTCTTGCTCACAGCTGTCCAGGCACCCCAGTGATGAACTCAAACTCCAGTCTAGTCCCCAGAGCCCCTCAGTGCAGGTGTGATGCCCACAGCAACGTGCGTGAACCTGTCAAAAAGCCAGTTCAAGCATTGCCTTCTGCAGCAAGTTTTTCACCTGTTCTAGGCAGAGAGACATTCAGGAGTTCAATTCCATAATGAAGGGAGCAAGGGCAGCCTGACTGTTATTGTTTAACCTGAAACAGCAACCCCTTTCCCAGCCCCAAAATGTCCAAGGGGATGATGCCAAGCCCAGATGGATCTCAGAGATCTGATGCTGGGGAACATGAAGCATCATCTTTACAAACTGGCAAGGATTTTGTCTCCAAAATATTTAAGGCTCATGGAAGAGGGAGCTAGCCAAATTCCTGGGAAGATGCATCCCTGCCTGCTGGCACCTGCGTTAGACCAGAGGTGGTTGGGGTGGTCTAGCTGGATGTATCGTGGAAAAGGACATGGGGGATGGAACAGAACTGCCTGTAAGCAAAGGAAGAGAGAATTTGGGGCTGCTAAAAAGACTACATCACCTCTGTATGTCGCCTCCCCTCCCAGAGATACCTTCTAAACCCCAATCTGGCTTTTGAAGGAGTGACGTGCAGGAGGGAATTCCACAAGGCCAGGACCAAAACCCTGAGTACCAAACCTAGGCAGCAACCCTGCTGCCCACCACTGTCATCAGAGGAGAGCCACCAGCCACGAGGGACACTGCTGACAGCAGGGACAGGGCAGACCTGGGGCACTGGTCCTCTACCAGCAGCACCACACTGTCCTACAGCCCAACCCGAGAAATGATTCCTCAACAAAGCTGCAAAAAGCAAAAAATCTATTATTAAACATATATTTATAGGCAGTTAGAGCACATAGGGCTTTGCTGTGGTGCTCTCTCAGTGCTTGTCTATAGTATCCTCATCACAGATGGTGCTGAATGCCTCAGTTTGGAGCAAGTAGCCAAAGAATCATTTCAATTTAATTGCAAAATAAATGTTAGGCTAGTCCCTATATGTTTTGCATACGGATTGCAAGTGCCACCATAAATATTAATGGGTCAAATACACCCTGGTGTCAGTAAATCATCAGCAACGGATGTGGAAAGGAATTAATTTTCCTCCAGCTTATCCTGAAAGAATTGCAGTAAGACCTTGTTTTATTGTGTTTGATTAAGTGCTGGTGGTGTAACATAATTTCCCCTAACCATTAAAACCGCTGGTGCTGTACTTCTGCATAAATGCCTCTAATGTGATGAGACCATATTTAATATTTACTCTTCCAAAGTTAATACATTTAGGGGAGACATTTTGTGCACTAAAAATAGTTCCTTGGTCTTGGATTTCCATGTAGGGCTGTGAAATGATGTGTCTGCTGTGATTGCAACAGATGAATAAGAAAAAAAAATCTCTAAAAAAATAAACAAACCTATGACTAACCCATAAAACAAGGGAAAAATCCCACTGCAGCCAGTGTCGACCCTGGCTGATCCAGAAGGTTTCACAAGCACTGCCTCTGCCGTCTTGCCTATCCCAAACTCTATTTAACAAACTCATCCCCTGTTCGTTTAATGCACTAGTGAAAACTAGACTTGTGGAGGGTCTAACCAGGCATTTTTTCATGGAGGGTTTAACCAGATACGTTTTCCTATGGCAACTTAGCTTGGGGACGAGTTGGGAATGGTATTGGTTGCAGGCAGCTCTTCCTTCTGGGATGGCCAAATATGCTGGAGATCCACCATGAGGTCAGGGTGGGGAGGTGCCCAGCCCCCAGCCAAGTTTTGGGGGCACAGGTTGGGCCCACAGCTTTGCCCATACCCATCCCTCATCCATGAGAGGGTGCTATGGGCACAGATCCTGGACCTTGTCTGCCATCGGGTATAAATCATGCAAACAGCAGAGTTTATACAGGAATTAGGGGGTAAGAGGAATGCAGCTCCCTTCCAAAATCAGAAGTCAGGTGCTGGTGGCACTGTTTATGCTGTGGGTGCCCTGAGAAACGAGCCCTGGGGGCGTCTGAGCACTGCTGGTGTGTGCAGTGCTGGGATGGAGTTTCCCAAAGTGGTGAGATTCTGGCATTTCCCAAAGCGCTAGGATGGTGTTTCCCAGCTAAACCCACTCTGCTGAGTATCAGATGCAGTGTTTTTCCTCAGGAGTAGCTGCTGTACATACAGATGTAATAAAGATTCAAGTAATTGACTGCCTGTGCTTATATTATAAGTGGTACTTTATAATGCTGACACTGAGCACAAGGAGAAAATGCAGAGGTTAAAATACTGCTGTTACACCTGGTCATTAGCAGTCCTGCAATGAGCTCCAAATGGTCAGATCAATGAAATGGAGTTTTTCCAGGGAAAAAAAATGGCAGGTCAAGAAAGCAAAACAACACATCTGCAGCCATAACTCCTAGGAAATTATCCTCAGGAGAGAGATGCTGAGGACACCAGCCATCCATGTGGGAATGGACTTGCCACGTGCTCTGCCTCCATCCAAACATCTCCTGTGCAGGCTGGAGTGCAGTACCCTGCAAGAGAGAAAATTCCCTGCAGAAAACAAGGTATCAAAACCCCTTCCAAGAATGCTCAGCTATAAATAGGTGTTTGTTGTATGGGATACCACAAATAATGCTGACACTCCACAGAGCAACCGGCAGACAGGGGATGAATTCCTGCCCTTAATAAGAAAGCAGGATAAATAAAGCATTTCTAAAAGAGGGAAATAAGCAATTTTTGCAGCTCCAGCTTTGAAATGAGTGAAGTTTGGGGGATAAAGCACAGCAGCAAGGATGCCAGCCCTTATGCCCTGCATTCCCAAAGCCAGCTTGAGCCAGGTGCCTTGCTGGTGGACACAGGAGTCCTTGACACACAGAGAGACCAGCACACAGACCTTGCATGCTCCAGCCCTCCCTGAAGGGCTGTTCTGGAGAGCCGTGGGGAATGAGCAGGTTCCCATCAGGTTTTTTAATCCACCACACACACAGGGAGCAGCTCTGGAGCAGCACAGGGCCAAGCAGCATCACCATATGGCCAGAGGCAGGCTGGGGACACTCATCCTTGTGCCACGAGCATCACCTGCTCAGCACCAGCTCTCCCCCAGCAGCAAAAGGACCCATGGCTGATATTTTAGGCTCAGTCACAGGGATGCCAAGGCACAGTCAGCCACAAGGCACAGCAAGAGGCAGATGTCTGCTGAGCTGTGAGGACTTAGGTCAATGCTCTGATCTGAAGCCTGCAAGCATCTCCCCAGTCCTCTGTGTGTGGTTCTCAACAGCTCCAAGACTGGCTCATACAAACACACCAGGAGGAAGAAGGAGTATAAACAAAGGAGTATAAATAGCTGAGCTCCAGGAGCACAGGCTGGCAGCAGCAAGGGCAAGGCACGGCACTGGCACAACCAGAGCCCAGAGTGTGCCAGGAGTGGCCAAACTCCCCCACTCCATCCACAACCACAGCTCCCAGCCTGCATCCCACCGGCGCCCTGACAGGCACCTGCAGTGTTTTCCAGCCCAAGCATTAGAGGCTACTCAGCGATGGTGAAGCAACAGCAGCACCTGACACCAAGGAGATGTCACTGCTGCCCCTGGCTCACAGCTGCCTGTGGGAAAACATAACCTGAGAACTGAAACTCTGTGTAACTCTCTGCTTCCTAATGGGGGAACATAGGATGCCATTACTGGCTTCTGAGACTGCTCGCTGGCTCTTTTTTACAGTTTCATAAAGTCTTTGGCTTGGCCAAGGGTTTTCACCTCTTGATAATTAAGTGGACAACAGTTGTTTCAGCAAACAGAATTGCCTTACACTAAGGCAGGTGGCAGCACTGTCTGATAGCCAGAGGAACCACACTGGGGCCCTCACAGAAATCACATTTCAGCTGATTTTCCTGTCTGAGGGTGGTGTTTGCTGGCTGCTAGAGAGCTGCAATGCTGGGGGCTGGCAGAAGTGACATTGTCATGCATATACAAACTCATTTTGCCTTTTGGTTTCCGTAATGTATCAATGAAAGCAGTTTGTTGGAAATGAGGGAATCAGGGGAAAGGTTTGTGGACCTGGAGGGCTGCACTGATGGGGTGAATAAGCAAGAAATTGGATCACTGCTGAATGACTGGAAAGAACCAGGAGTCTGTTTGCAGCAGCAACTGAAACATCTTCCAGACTCAGCCATAGGCTAAACCCAGCTGGAATGAGCATCTGCAGCCCTCAGAAGGGAAGCAGCAGGAGCAGGGGCTTTGCTGACAAAATATCCCCATCCTCTGCTCTTCATTTCGTGCCTCTTCTTCTTTCCCAGGGAGACTGTGTGGGGCTGTGACTGGGTGCCCCTGTAGGACTTGACACTCAGAGCAGGGCTGACCCCCTGAGGGTGCTCCTGCGATCTGGTACAAGTGGAAAGCTAGCCACAGGCAGCAATTTCATTTACATTTTGCTCTCAGAGTTTGACTCATGCCAGACTGAAAGTCAGAACCCTGAACTCTTGGGGTGGGGGCACGAATGCCTCCTGAAACACTGAAAGCTGGGGGAGGCTTGTACCCACACCGGGAGCCGAAGGCAGTGGGCAGGCTGACTCCGGTTCACTGCCTGCTCCTCTGCCTGTCTGACCTCTGATCCCAAGCCTGGCGTCCCATGGGTGCTGCAGCCCTTTTCAGGATGCTCTTAGCTCCCGTCTGAGCAAGAGGATTGAAAGGCTCAGATCTTCCACAGAGGAATTTGTCTCACGATCAAACTGAAAGAAAAGCCTAGAATGAAACACCTCTGCCACTCACCCCAGCTCTGTTCCTCCCATCACTAGCCCCCAGCCCATATGCTGGCCTTGATCCCACTCCCTGAGTGCTCCACACAGCTGAGCTCTGGTGCAGCTCAGCAGCACTGGGGGATGCCCAGTTCCCATTCCAGCATGAGTAATTATGTCCCCAAATCATCAAAGCAGGGAACATGACTCCCTCCTAACGAAGAAGAGGAGCTCTGGTGCTGCCAGGCCCATGAAGGGCTCGACCCTTGCTTTGCCATCCCCCAGAGCCATCATCTGCACTTCAGAGAGTCACAGTTTGAATTGGGTTGGAAGGAAACTTAAAGCTCATTTACAACCTCCTGCCATAGGCAGGGACACCTTCCACTGTCCCGGGCTGCTCCAAGCCCCATCCAGCCTGGCCTTGGACAATTCCAGGGATGGGGAAGAGAGAGCTTCTATGGAAAACCTGTGCCTGTGCCCCACCACCCTCAGGGAAGCATTTCCTTTTAATATCGAATAGAAATCTACCCTCCTTCAGCTTAAAGCCATTCCCATTTCTTCTGTCACTCCATGCCCTTGTAAAAAGTCCCTCTCCAGCATTATTGCAGCCGCTTTTGGTACTGCAAGGCTTTTGGCACCTTCACCTGGGGAGGGGAGGAAAGCAAAGGCATCACTTGGCGACATCGAGAGCATCATCTCCGCTGCGAAACACGAGTCATGGCAGCAGCAGCAGCCGGGGGGAGCCAGGGGGATCCGGGGCAGC